>LNAC01000895.1:0-161492 GCA_002007465.1 Ailurus styani
GTATTTCTCAGGTTTTGGCTTTGGGCTTATTCTGGCCTCATAAAATTGAATTGGTAAAGAATATTTTCTTGTCTGTTTTATGAAAAACTTTGTATAAGATTGGTATTATGTATTCTACAAGGGTTTCATTAATTTCACCATTTTGGCCTGGAGTTTATTTTGTGGAAAGATTTTAGATTATGGATACACTTTTTAAAAAATAGATATAAGGTTATTTAGAGTTTTAAATTTCTTCTCAAGTTAGTTTTGGTAAGTTGTTCTTTGAAAAGATTTTGCTCATTTCATTTTAGTTGTCTCATTTATTGCCATGAATTATTCATAAATATGAGCTACCATCCTTTAAATGTTTTTAGAATATTCAATATTGATATTTCATTTATTATATTGGTAATTTGGTACTATTTTTTTCTTAAAAGTTTACTATAATTTAGCATTGAAGATATTTGGGCATAGAGCATCCTTTATGAGAGGGTTTGAACTATGAATTCAATTTCTTTAATAGATATAAACCTATTTTATGTGTGAGTTTCTTTTTGAGTTAGCTCCGATAGTTTCTGTCTTTCAAAAATTTGCTCAGTTCATCTAAACTGTTAAAGTCATCATTGTGATGTTTTTCATAATATTCTTTTATTATCATTTTAATGCCTGTATAATCTGTTGTAATGTCTCCTCTTTTGTGACTGATATTGGTAATTTGTGTTTTCTCTCTTTCTTATATTTTTCCTGATTTTTCTGGCTAGAGATTTATCAATTTTATTGATATTTTTAAATAATTAAGTTTGGTTTCATTTTTTTTCTGATGTTTTTCTGCTTTCTATTTTATTGATTCTGTTCTTCATTACTTTTTCCCATCTTTGCTTATGGCTTAATTTTATCTTCTTTTCCATTCTCTGTAAATAGAAGCTTATCTCATTGAGTTGAAAACTATTCTCTTTTTAAAAATAAGAAGTTGGTATGATTAGGGCAATAAATATTTCTCTAAACATTGCCTTATTTGCATCTTACATATTTTGGCATGTTGTGTTTTTGTTTTTAGTTAGTTCAGTTTTTTTTGGTCCATGTATTATTTAGAAGTGTGTTGTTTGATGAAATATTTGGAGATTTTTCCATATTTCTATATTATTATTGATTTCTGGTTTAATACTGTTGTGGTCAAAGAATATACTTTGTATTATTTCAATTGACTTAAATTTGTTGTGACACATTTATTGCGACATAATTGGTCTATCTTGGTGACATTGGGCAGGGTTTGTGCTTTGGTGAATGCTGTGAAAGGTGTAAGCCTGATGATTCACAGACCTGTACCCCTTGGGCAAAGAATAAAAATAAAATTAAAAAAAAAAAGAAAAGAACATGTAACTTGCTAATGGTGATTAATATATACTATAAATATAAATTAGTTCAAATTGGTCAATATTGTTATTCAAGTCGTCTATGTCCTCACTGATTTTCTGTCTATTCTTTCTATCAATACTGAGGGAAGGAGGAAGACTGTCAAACTCTCCAACTATAATTGTAGATTATATTATTATCTATCTCTTCATTTAGTTCTACCAGTTTTAATTTCATGTGTTTAGAAGGTCTTGTTATTAGATACACACACATTTAGAATTATTATGTCTTCTTGATGAATTAACCCTTTATCATCATGAAATATATTTCTTTATCTCTGATAATATTATTTGGTCTGAATTCTACTTTATATGATATTGATACAGCCACTTCACCTCCTTTGGTTAATGGCATATCTTTTCTCATATTTTTCCTTTTAATCTATCTATGTCCTCATATTTAGAATGGTTTCTTATAGACAGTGTTTAGTTGTGTATTGTTCTTAATCCATTATGATAATCTCTGCCTGTTAATTGGAGCACTTAGTCTATTTACATTTAGTGTGCATGGGTTTACATCTACAGTTTTGGTATTTGTTTTGTATTTATCCTATTTGAATTTTTTGTCTTTCCTGTTCTTTTGATTTCTTTTGTGTAAACTTATTATTTTCAATATCTTATTTTTTTCTCTCAGAGTCTTTAGAAATACTTTTTATTTTATTTTATTTTTTTGGTGTTCCAAGATTCATTGTTTATGCACCATACCCAGTGCTCCATGCAATATCTTATTTTATTTCATTGATTAACTTCTTACCATATTTCTTTGTATCATTTTTACTAGCTGCTCCATACATTACAATATATATCTTTACTTTATTACAATATTATACTACTTTACAACCAATATTATACTACTTCACTACAAACTATAACCATGAAATTCCATTTTACCTCTTTCCTGCCTTTTGTTATTTTGTTATATGACATTTGCTTAACTTCTTTAATTTTTTTTTAAATTTTTTAAGGTTTTATTTATTTAATTGACAGAGAGATCACAAGTAGGCAGAGAGGCAGAGAGAGAGGAGGAAGCACGCTCCCTGGGACCCTGAGATCATGACCTGAGCTGAAGGCAGAGGCTTTAACCCACTGAGCCACCCAGGCTCCCTACTTCTTGTTTTATACATGCCTTTTCATTCTGCATGCTATGTCATTTAAATGTCATGCCAAGTATTTTGTGTAAAAGAACAAGCTAGACTTCAGTAAATATGTCAAGAAAAGAGTAGGTCTCTTTCTGTCAGGCCACTATTATGGGATAGGAAGGAAAATTAATTAATCTGTCCTATATTTGAAATGGATCTGTGCTTTACTGCAACTTTAGCTAAATTCACCTAGCCACTGCTCTCAAATATTTTGAAGTGGAATCAGACTTCTCCTATAGTAGGTATTCATATTTGAGAACTTGAGTGATTCTGGAATTCTCTTTCTAGTTCAGCTGCCAATTTTCAGGTTGGTGAGGAGTTCTTTGTTTTCCAGTCTCAGTACTAGTGTACTGTACATCAGATGTGTTTTCATTCTGCTGACATGTCTCCAGTTTTTGGAAAACTACATCAGTGCATTTGGTGAAGGTCTACAGTGCCTCAGGATTTCTCTCAGCTATCTTGTCCTTAACTCCAACCTTTGGCAACTGCTGTTTGCTCTTGATGATGGTCCTCAATTCTCATGCCCCATTCTCAGGCTTTGGAAGCCCCTACAGTGTTCTTGATTAAGGTCTGGAATATCTTGGAGGGATCTACCTCAGCTCTACTGCCTTAACCATAACCTTTAGAGAACTACCCCCAGTGAATTTGATGAAGGCCTATAGGAAAGAGTTGCTTGGTAGGTACAGACTCATTTTGTGCTGGGACTCGACATTCTAGTCTCTCAATCTAGCCCACTTATGACCATTGAAAGTTCATTAAAAGTTTGACTGTTTCTCCTTATTCCATCAGTGGTACATTTGTCCTCTTTCTATTGCTCTTCCAGGGTAAAATGGGCCATGGATCTCATCTTTCCTAGGAAAGGCTCATCACTTTCTGGAATTTAGTTCTTTCAGATTTTTTTTTTTACATGTAAGCTGTCTTACAGATTTGTTTTAAAAAGCTATGTTTTTTAGCTTATCAAATTTGTTCTCATTGTGTTAGGGTAAGATATTTTTTCACTTTCTATATCTAAATAGGAAACAGAAATCCCATTTATAGTCTTCTTAACCATTTCCACTTTCTCTAAAGTTCAGACTGGAAAATGGCTCCACTTGGCTAAAGCAAGTCATAATGAAATAAAAACACAGATCACTGAATTCAATAAAGATACTAAGATACTTTTAAGTTGGAACCATTTCCATTTACTTTATCAGGTAAATACATATGTGAAGAGCACCTAAGTTTCCACTCATGCTTTATGTACTCCAGGATTTCCTTTCTTTCATAATCTCATTCCAGTTGAAATACCTGCAATCCAGACTGTCTTGTAAGAGATGGGGTATGTTCCTTGCCTCTGAAGTCTTATCCAAAACATGTGTGCTTTGACAAATGAGATTTGGAGCTCATTCACCTGGACTATGATGAGAAAGAATTATAGATTGAACCTGTATTTGGCTAGCATGTTTCATTCTTTGAACTCATCCTACTAAGCAACCCTCTTTGACCTTTCTAGTGGTCTATCCAGGCATTGACCATTCTGTCTCTAAACTCTCTTCTAGGAAGCCCTACATAAGTGCCTCAGCACTTACTTATTTTCCTCTTGATATTTCTGCACATTTTTTGTTCATAGTGAGCCTTCAATTATAGGCAAAAAAAATCTATATTCACTGTGTTCATTCCCTTAGTGAATGGGATCATCTAGCTTTATGGCTTTATTTTTTTTTAAGATTTTATTTATTCATTTGACACAGAGAGAGAGATTACAAGTAGGCAGAGAGGAAGGCAGAGAGACAGGGAGAGGAGGAAGCAGGCTCCCTGCTGAGCAGAGAGCCCGATGTGGGCCTCGATCCCAGGACCCTGAGATCATGACCTGAGCCAAAGGCAGTGGCTTTAACCCACTGAGCCACCCAGGTGCCCTAGCTTTATGGCTTTAAATGACATCTATGTGCTGTTGTACATACCAGTACCCATCAGGTTATATCATAAAATAGTACAGAGAACAGAACTAAAACTACTTTTTGTTTAAAGCAAAATTTAAAGAATAAGTTATTTACTGGTGGACACAGCCCAAAGTTTCAATAATACGTCAATAAGTCTGCAATCTAGTCCAGTAGGTAGCAAACAAATCACAAGGCACAGCAGCCCACATGTCTACACATAGGTGAAATACAGCAGAGAGATTCTTGTGGGTGATACTCAGATGTCCAAGACAGCTACTGCTGGCAGTGGCATTAGGTGGAGAGTGATAACAAATAAGACCCCAGCCCTTGATTTGTGACTCATAAATGTCTGCTTCCTGGAAAGGAATTGCCAAATGCAAGACATGGCTCAAGTGTAGATGGCAGCTAAGGTATAAGGCAGATGAACAAGATAGCAAGTGGTGCACAGGTAAAAAGACTAATAGTGGGACACCTGGGTGGCTCAATGGGTTAAGCCTCTGCCTTCAGCTCAGGTCATGATCTCAGGGTCCTGGGATCAAGCCCCACATTGGGCTCTCTGCTCAGTCAGGAGTCTGCTTCCTCCTCTCTCTCTGCCTGCTCTCTGCCTACTTGTGATCTCTCTCTCTGTGTCAAATAAATAAATAAAATCTTTAAAAAAAAGGACTAATAGTGATGGATTGGGTTTGAGTCTTGGGCATGCCACTTGTATTGTGGTGGCCTCAGCAATTTATTTAACTTTTTCGTTCTGTTTCCTCCACTGTAAAATGAGAATAATGATAGTTACTTTATTGGGTTTTGGGGACATTCATGAAGAGAATAAATGTGAAAGTTTCTGGTTCATAACAGATACCCCTTCATCATTTACTTCTCTTCATCTGAAATTATGGCACTTGGTTTTTGGCTCAAGCTGATTGTGAGTTTCTGCAGCTGATATTACTATCATCATTGTCATTGTTGTTACTGTGGTTGTTATTATATACATTGGAGCTATAATTGGACTGGAATGGAAAAAGCAATTAATTGACTACCACAGAGTCTCTGGTGATGTTGACAAATGGCTTTCTCCACAATTTAATTTGTGGGATGAGAGAAACAAAACCAGATCAAGGAAGTGACTTTGGGGTAATTTATGACAAATTAATTTTAGAATATTTCATAACAAATTAAACTGATGTTTGTAAGCTTGTTGTAGAAGCACATTTCCCAGTTCAAACCCACACCTGGGATATACAGCATTTCTCAGACCCCCAGCAGATGTTGATGGTCAGGGTCTTTTCCTGAGAAGGTAGTGGCTCAGGCAGCATTCCCACAGAACCACTTTCAAAGTCACATTATGTGCCTGCATGATGGCAAACAAGTTAGCATTCACTTCAGTGTGCATTTGCATAGTTTGTTACGGTCGAAGAAATAGACAAAAACCATGGAAGGAGAACAAAGCAAAGTCATTCTGTATAAAAGCCATTCTTCAAGCTCATTCATTTATCAGACCCTGGTTTTTGAAGATACACAGAGCTCTCTAAACACATGTTTCAAGCTACATTTGCAAAGAGAAAAAGCTGACACACTGACTAGTTCACCAACTTGAAGCCAATCACTGAATTGGTTCCTACTTCAGAGGTAGGTTTCTACCTCAAAGGAATTTTCCATCATCTCTTCTAATTTTAATTCCAAGAAAGAAATAAAGAAGAGGAAAGAAACACTTATCTAATTTTTATTATATGTGCTTCTTTGCAAGGTACTTTTATTTTATTTTATTTTTTCAGTGACCCAAGTTTCATTGTTTATGCACCACACCCAGTGCTCCATGCAATACGTGCCCTCCTTAATACCCACCACCAGGCCCACTCAAGGTAGTTTTAAAAGGGGTATGTATTTATGTGTACTTATGTACAACTTAAAATATAGCAAAATTATGCAATCATCTGTTGAAGGGCATCTTGGCTCCTTCCACAGTTCAGCTATTGTGGATATTGTGGCTATGAGCATTGGGGTGCATATGGCCCTTCTTTTCACTATGTCTGTATCTTTGGGGTAAACACCCAGTAGTACAATTACTGGGTCATAGGGTAGCTCTATTTTTAGCTTTTTGAGGAACCTCCACATTGTTTTCCAAAGTGGCTGTACCAACTTGCATTCCCACCAACAGTGTAAGATGGCTCCCCTTTCTCCAAAACCTCTCCAATATTTGTTGTTTCTTGTCTTGTCAAATTTTGCCATTCTAACTGGTGTAAGGTGGTATCTCAATGTGGTTTTGATTTGAACTTCCCTGATGGCTAATGATGTTGAACATTTTTTCATGTGTCTCTTAGCTATTTATGTGTCTTCTTTGGAGAATTTTCTGTTCATGTTTTCTGCCCATTTTTTGACTTGATTATTTGTTTTTTGGGTGTTGAGTTTGAGAAGTATAGATCTTGGATACCAGCCCTTTATCTGTAGTGTCATTTGCAAATATCTTTTTCCTTTCAGTGGGTTGTCTCTTTGTTTTGTTGACTCTTTCTTTTGCTGTACAGAAGCTTTTTATCTTGATGAAGTCCCAGAAGTTCATTTTTACTTTTGTTTCCCTTACTTGTGGAGGTGTGTTTTGAAAGAAGTTGCTGTGGCTGATGTCAAAAAGTTTACTGCCTATGTTCTCCTCAACGATTTTGATGGATTCCTGTCTCACATTGAGATCTTTTATCCATTTAGAATTTATCTTTGTGTATTGTATAAGAGAATGGTCAAGTTTCATTCTTCTGTATATAGCTGTCCAATTTTCTCAGCACCATTTATTGAAGAGACTTTTTTCCATTGGATATTTTTTCCTGCTTTATTGAAGATTAGTTGACCATAGAGTTGAGGATCCATATCTGGGCTCTCTATTATGTTCCCTTGATTTGGTAGGAAAGAGTTGCATAAACTTCCCTGACTTTAATGGGAAGTCTGAACAATTCTTGAAGTTCTCTCTACCCAAAGGCATTTATTTCCTACAATTTGACTGACTAATTTCTTATATTATTCTGTGTCACCCTCCAATCCAACCCAACCCTCCAGCAATATGTTAAAACTTCATTCACTGCTGCTTTCATATGGTTTTTTTTGATTACCTGTTTGGTTTTCATTATTACACGAATGTGCTTTGTTTGTACAAATGTTGCCTCATCACACCCCTGCAAGACAGCTTTTAGAAGATCTGTAAATTAATAAGAAAACTGATGATCAGAAAGATTAAATAGTTTGTCCAAATTCACACAGCCAGGAAGTGGTAGAACTGGACTGCAGGTTTAGGACCATCTGAATCTAAAGTTTTATTCTTTCTACTGAGATTGGAAACCTCAGTTGTGGTCCATAAGCTGGGTGACTCCCACAGAGTCAGATCAAGCATAAGTCTGTAAGGTTGTTTCTGGGCAGCATATAAGGACTATATCCCATAACACAGAGTATTTTCAGTGGGTTCCTCTGTTTCCCCTGTGGCTGTCCATCTTTGTCCTGTTGAGTGCTGATTGCTGACTATAATATGGATTTCAGAAGCAGTTAACCACAAGGAACCATGTGAAACCTCATATGATTCAATGTCTCATTCTTAGATTATATTCCAATAGTCATGGAATGTCAGACTAGAAGAGAACCTAGAGATTAGAAAGAGTCAAGACCCTTGTCTGATAGACTGAAAAGTTAAAGCTGAAGCAAACCCAAACACAGAACCACCCAGACAGCAGACTGCTTCTGTCCATGCAAGCGTTGGGTTAAAAATGCGAAGTTGCATTATCAAAGCTTTTGCAACCTGACAGTGAGTGTCAAAAGACAATCTTGTGTATAGAAAGTTTGTGGCTGTTAATGGTAACCTATGGTGATGTCTCACTGGGGATTTATTTAGGCACTAGCCTTGGCCACAGATGCTTTGTGTTTGGAATTCACATTGGGGAAGGTGCTTTGTCTATACTGTATAATGTTATTGTATAGGGCTTTAATTATTATCATGAGCTAATGATGAAGATATATTTTAGCAATTGATTGAGTTTAACACAAAACAATGACACAAAGTCACCTCCTGTCTATTAGAGAATTAGCAGCTAAGATTTACTAACCACTGCAGATCAATTGGTTTAAAGTCACAGATATCTTCAACTTCCTGTCAAGTATGCCCATGGTATCACTCTTAAGTAGAAAAAGCCTAACAATATCTAAATTTTATTTATCTTTTACAAATTATAATAGGTTCTTTTTAAAAGATTTTATTTATTTACTTGATACACACAGAGAGAGAGAGAGAGAGAGAGAGAGAGAGAGAGAGAGAGAGAGAGAGAGAGAGAGGGAATACAAGCAGGGGGAGTGGGAGAGGGAGAAGCAGGCTTCCAGTTGAGCAGGGAGCCTGATGAAGGGCTCAATCCCAGGATCTGGGATCATGACCTGAGCCACAGGCAGATACTTAATGACTGAACCACCCAGGCACCACTACAATAGGTTTTTATATAAATAACTTCCTTTACTTGATGTCACAATCCTGCAAGTTATGTAGAATGTGAATTGTTTTTTTTCCACAGATGAAAAATGGAAATTCAGGTAGTGTATAAGGCTAGAGTTACACAGCTATGTCTTAGCAGAATTGAGACTTGAGTGCAGATCTTGCGTATCTAGGCCTGCAATCTTTTTATACTCTCAGAAGTTCAGGGAATCTTTCTAATACGAGGTTCTAACATGAGTTTGAACCCAGATGCCTACCTCTTTAACTTTGAACCTAATATGCATTAACTTTCACTCAGGGTCTTGTTGGCTCAGGGCTCAGAGATCTGACAGAATTTTCCCAGGTATCAGTGGCTTCCAATCTTATTCATTTCGTGAATGAATTCATTCAGTGTCTCATTATTAAGTATATGCCTATACCAAGTACTGGGGCCATTTTAGTGACTCCATGACCTCACAGAGCTTATAGTATAGTAGGGAGGATAGACAAATAAACAATAACCACCTGGGTAAAAGCTTTCACAGAAGAAGTACAACATTATAGGAGCATATAGATGAGAAAGGGGGGATGAGAAAGGGACCCAAAGGATGAGAAGTCTATGCTGAGACTTGACTGATGGGTAAGGAGAGGAATGTGCCAGGCTGAAGGATCAGTTTGTGTGTGAGAGCCCAGAACTGAGAGGACACAATGTATCCACAAGGGAGAAGGAAATATAATATGATGCTTGGATCATAAAGTGATGGGCAGAGGAGGTTAAGATTTGAAGCTAGAAAGTTACATAGGGACCAGACATGGATTGCCTTATAGGCTACAACAAGGGTTTGGGACTTCTCAAAATAGTGGGAAGCCATCAGTAGGTTTTAAATCACTGTGACATCAAATACTTTTTTTTTTAACCAAATACTACTTTTACTCTGACTACAACAGAGAGGAGAGTTCGGAACCAAGGGAAGCAGACACAGAGAGATCACTTTGGAATCTATAGTCTTTATCCATAAGTGTCTCTTCAAGTAGAGAACTCTCTGAGTTATTTACTTCTAGTTGTTCTATTTTCATTTATCTCTTCATCATACACTTAAACATCACAGCCATTAGACCTGCGCAAGAAGGGCTTTTCTGCCCATGGTTTGTGCTTTAGAGGGTTCCAAGTATCATAAACACAAGAAAAATACAGAAACGCTTGTGTACCTCTGTCACTTGGTTTGAGCATGGACTCACCATGGGAGGTTACTGCAACATTTTCTATTGGAATTAATTCTGTGTCAGCCTCAGCAAAACACTTCTACCTGCCTGTGACTGAAAGACAACCATATCTAATTACAGTAAAATAGGTAGGTTGTGTTCATGTTATGCTTTAAAAATGAGTAGGATTTGACCAGAGAAACTCTTGGATAAAAGATAAATTGATTAATCTATCCTTCCTTTCAGCATCAGCACAATAGATTTTTGTATAACAGGTGTTTTTTTTTCCCCCAGTAATGTCAAGAAATCATATTATTATCTCGGTATTTCAATTCTTGGTTCCAAGATACTCACAAATGAGCATAGTGTTTTCAGGAACTGTACATGTCAATTGACGATATTCTGCAATAGCGAATCTTTCATATTACCCTTCAATTTGTGTCTATGTAAGCCTAGACATAACACAGGTGAAGTGCGACATTGATTCTTGACATTACTGTTTATAGCTACATAGTGGTAATGAAACTATAATATAAGCCAAATGATAAAATTTAAATATTTTATAATATTTTTAATAATAATAGTTTATTATATGTTATCCCATTACAATATTGAAGATGATATGTAAGTTCATATTTGATTTTGAAATGTAAGTACCATTTGAAGAATATTATTAAAATTCTAAGTGGTAGTGCCTTTGTAGAACAAAGTTTCTCCAAATTTAAATTCCTAAGAAGCTATTTACAACAAAAATTACTCAATAAATGTTGTACTATAAATGAAATAAAAATTCTGTGCACATTTTGATTATATGAATATAATTAGAATTTTTTCTGAAATAAAGACAATAAAAATTTTAAAATAAGTTTTAAAACAGAAAAGTGTAATTACTTATTAATCAGATGTTTTTAAATATGAATGATAATGCATTTTATTATGTATGAAGTATCATATTTATTTTATTGCTCATTTAAATACCACCATATCATCAGTAGAACATTCAGGAATATCCAAGGATAGATTTAGTCATGAGAGACTCTGGGCTCTGGGAAACAAACTGAGGGTTACAGAAGGGAGGGGGTGAGGGGATGGGTAATTGGGTGACGGGTGTTAAGGAGGCCATATGGTGGTTGTGATGAGCACTGGGTGTTATACACAACTGATGAATCGTTGAACACTACATCAAAAACTAATGATATACTGTATGTTGGCTAACTGAACATATATACATATATATGTATATATATATAGAGAGAGAGGGAGAGAGAGAGAGACAGAGAGAGAGACAGAGACAGGACAGAGAGTCATTGTTGGTGTTCCAGTCATACAAAAATAATAGGTGCCCATATTTTTCTATTTCTCATTACAAAGATATATTTGCTAAAGTGGGAGAATAGAACCTACTTTATTTGACTATTTGTTAGCCTAATTTATAACCTTTGAATAGTTAGAGAGTGTGTGGGCTTCCATAGGTACTCTTGCTGTGGGCCCCAAAAACATGAGGATTTTGCCTACACCAAAGTCCATGTGCCCCAGAATTCAGACTTCAATCAACTTATTTCTGAAAATTCCCTCTTCATTGACTTCACACTTTTCCTTGGGTTCAATTCTTGTTTTTGGGCAAATGACTTGCAAATTTTTGTCACCCATTCTCTGATCCTGCTTCTACCAATTATTTTGGGTAATTCTATTTGTCCCCCAGTGGGAAAGTGTATGTCTCTGGACAACACAACCCATGAGTTATATATATATATTTTTTCTGTATTTCACAGTATTTAGCACCCTGCTTTCTACTTACACATAAGTAAATTTGGAGGTGAAGGATAGATGAAAAAGTCATGAAAGGTTTCAGACAAAATTTATGGAAATTTGTATGGTGGAAGAACATAGAAAATAGTGGAAAGATGACTGTTGCTGCTGCCGCCAATATATACTCTGCTACCATTAGAATCCCAGAGCCCTCACTGTTGGAGGAGACCGGAACATGACCTTGTCTAACTCTCTCATTTACAGAAGAGGAAGTAACGGCCCACAGAGGGGAGGTGACTCCTGTGGAGCCATGTGGCCATTAAGCGGCAGTTAGGACCTCACCCCCGATCTCCTGAAGTCCAGATGCTTCATTCAGAATTGATGCAATCATTCTTCAGGTGCTGTGTTGGCTTTTGGGGACTCACAGCTGTATCCTTCTCTTGACATTGCCCTTGGCCAAAGGGAAAAATTCCTAAAGCTGCCTTACCCACAATTAGGCCTGCTTCCCAGGGGAAGCCTGCATCTAATGACAGACAGATGTAGAAGCATAGAAGTCCCGTCCCCTTGCCCCCTTTAGGACACTGCTGAATGCTCACCTCAACTCCTGAACACCCTGAAGCATTGGCTGGGGCCTGCAGTTCAACTTCTGCCTCTGCCCAGTCCTGTTTCTCTGGCTTTCCCATTGATCTCCTGCACATAAATCTCCATCTCAGAGCCTGTTTTATGGAGAACTTGGCCTAAGATAGCATTTTTTCTTCCTGGAAAAGAAACTGAAATTTAGAGTGTCTGATCCATAAGTACCTTGGTTCTGATTGAAAAGACAAAAACCCAAAAGGGACATCTTTGCTTCTAGCCACCTCCCCTCTCCTCCTGACTTTGTCATCTCCCCCAACATGCCTCCTCCCACATAGCCCATCTTAGGAGTTATATTCATGTCCTAACAATTGTTGAGGGATTTTCTAACCCCAGTCAGCCAAGTCCTACCTTTCAGTCTCCCTCTGGAGCCTTCCTCAAAGAATGTTTTCTATTTGTATTACTTAAAATCTCTCTTGGCAGGAATGGGTCAGACTGGTTTATACAAATAGTGCTTACTGCTATACATAATTACTTATAATCCAACCTGCCTTCCTGTGCTGGGTTGTCTCCTTCTACTCATCTTCCACACCCCATAAATATAGCTAAACCCAGACAGATTGGAAACAGGCATGGAAGGAAGAATATGCCATTCTTTTCCACCTTAACAGAGGCTGCTCCTCCTGTGCCTGCTCCATAGCTCCTCTTGAGAGCAGGAAAAAATACAGAAGCATATTAGACTTAACGCTGACTCTGGGTCAGCTTCCTGCAAGCCACAAAATTAACAGTGTAGTCTTAATGTACTGCAACAAAATAGCTTCATCCCACTTTTAGGAGTTTCAGTAAGTGGTCATCTTTCTCCAGGAAGCTGTTCTGCATCAGCTCTACCCATTCTGAAAACCAGCGACAGTTTCTTTTCTTTTTTTAAGACTTTGTTCATTTATTTGTCAGAGAGGGAGAGAGCACAAGCAGGGGGAGCAGCAGGCAGAGGGAGAAGCAGGCTCCCCACTGAGCAAGGAGCCTGATGTGGGATTCAATCCCAAGACCCTGAGATCATGACTGGAGCCAAAGGCAGACGCTTAACCAACTGAGCCACCCAGGTGCCCTCAGTGACAGTTCCTCACTTCTCCTTAAACCCCTCTCTGCACTTGAACATACAGTATAGTGATTGATTGTGGGTGATCAGCCATTATGTGTGTAATTTGGGTATATCCTAGAAGAACTCTAAACCTCCCGTTAACAAACTGATGGCATGGGGCTTTTAAAGCTTCTCATTCACACTATCACCAAGATACCAATTCAGAATTGTCACTCTCACCCACATTCATTCCTCCCCCTGGCTCTTCCTTTCACTCACTCCCTTACACTAACTACAACTCTGTCTTCCAAACTAGCCTGGGTGTTCTGTGGAGGGCAGGAGCCACACCAATCAGTTTTGTATCTAATCTCTGCTCCTCCCCACCTCACTGCCTTGGGTTTTCACATATTCAGAAGTTATTATATACGTACTAAGTAGAACTATTTTTTTAAAGATTTTATTTATTTATTTATTTGAGTGACAGAGGGGGGGTGGAGCACAAGCAAGCAAGGGGAGGGGGAGAGAGAGAGGGATAAACAGACTCCCTGCTGAGCAGGGAGCATAATGCAGGGCTGATCCCAGAACCCGAGGATCATGACCTGAGCCGAAGGCAGACGCTTAACTGACTGAGCCACTCAGGCGCCCCTAAGTAACATTATTTAATGTACAAGTAGGAGGAAAAATTAGAGTTTATGACTCTCAAGAAAAATTTCTCCTTAGTACCAGCAAGCACTCAATGTCCTCCACTAAGGGACCCTGTCCTGGGTGTGGTGCTCTGCACTGAGCTGTGGTGAATGCCAGGTTTCCCCTGTGTGATCACAGTGACCTTAAATACTTCCCTTCTATGGACATCAGTTTCCTCATCAATAAATTGTCGGTGCTTTCTCTCACGCCACATCACATATTCCTTCCTGTAACTGTGATTTTCTAAGCTCTCAGGTGAATTCATTAGAATCATTGGCACCTGCCCGACCCAGCGAAGTAGTGGCCGTGTTAAGTCTCTTTTCTCAGCTTGAAACCAGATATGAGGTCATCTGCCCTTTGAGAGCAATTTGGCCTTGGAGCAAGATGGTAATCCTTTCAGGTGCTGAAGAAAAATACACCCTTCATAACACTAAATGAGCTTTAAATCGCAGCTTTTTATTCAAGCTTTCGGTATGGATATTAGCATAGCCAAACCAGTCTTCGTCTTCTTTGGATTTTATTAGGGGGTGGGAGGGAGTTGAGGGGAGGGACAGGTAAGACCACACATACCTGTCAAAATCTTAGCCTGCATGTGTATGTGTGCTCCTTTCTGCCACCCTAATTTGTAAAGTTCTTGAGGAAAGTGATTATCATCTAGTATTTTGGAATCCCATCTTGTCTCCTGTCCCCTAATCGATATTACTGTTTTGTCAGAGGTTTTGTATTAGAAGCAGCAAAGTATTTTACCGGAGATCACATAAAGAGTCAGTGACCCATAAGCACACACACAGAGTGCTATTAAAGTGATTAATTACAAATAACAATACATTTTTAGAAAAAAAGAAGAAAGAATGATTTAGGTCTGTTTCTTATAAGGGTGTGAAGGAGGGTGCAGCAAAACACTGGGTTTTCCAATGAAAATACTAATTTTTATTGTTTCTGCATACATTTGGCATGGTGGTCTTCACAAAAATGAAATAAAAAAATTAAAGAATGGGTTAGAACCAAGGAATTTCCTGTCAACTACAGATGCTCTTTTTATTAATCTGCCTGGGCTGCCATAACAAATATCACAGTGGTTGAAACAACAGAACTTTACTTTCTCACAGTTACACGGAGGCTGAAAGTCTAAGATAAAGGTGACAGCCGTGTTGGTTTCTATTGAGACCTCCGTTCTTAGCTTGTAGATGGTGGTGTTCCCTCTGTGTCCTCACATGGCCTTTCCCCTGTGTGTGCTCACTTTTGGTATTTCTTCCTCTTCTTATAAGGACACCAGTCCTCCTGGATTAGGGCCCCACCCAGTGACCCGATGTAACCTTAATTACCTCCTGAAAGGCAGCATCTCCAAAAAAATCACACTGAGGATCAGGACTTCAACCTATGAATTTTGGGAGACACTATTCAGTCCACAATACTTTTCAAATCGAGTTTTTGGAATGAAATAGGCATGGAAATGAGAGACTTAGTTTTTTTTGTTTTGTTTTTAAATTTTTCTTTATTTGAATATAGTTGACACACAGTGTTACATTAGTTTCAGGTGTACAACATAGTGATTCAACAAGTTTATACATTATGCTGTGCTCACCGCAAGTGTAGCTCCCATCTGTCACCATGCAACACTATTACAATATCATTGACTATATTCCTTATGTTGTGCCTTTTATTCCCATGACTTATTCATTCCATAACTGGAAGCCTGTGTCTCCCTCTCCCCTTAACCACTTTGAGAGGCTTAGTTTTAAAACCACCTACAGTCAGGCACTTGGGTGGCTCAGTCGGTTAAGCGTCTGCCTTCAGCTTGGGTCATGATCCCATGTCCTGGGATCGAGTCCCCCATTGGGCTGCCTGTGTCTACCCCTGCCTATCTCTCTCTCCTTGTCTCTCATGAATAAATAATTAAAATCTTTTTAAAATATTAAAAAAAATAAAACCACCTACAATCAATTTACCATTATTCATTCAAGACATAAGATGCTGAGAGGATTCAACTTAGTAAATAAAGTAATTAAAGTAATCAGGAAGCCGTTTGTGCTCAGCCTTATAAAGCATTTTCATTATTCCCCCATTTTGTACCAGGTTGAATTTTCAGATTAAGTCTCTCGTCTGGTTTCCCAAGGTTGTTTCCAACACTTTGCTATAAAATTTTGTGTACATATGTCTCTTTGTATCTCTGTCTGAGCAAAGTTGTCAGGCGTAAAATTGCTGGGCATTGGCTATGCGCACACTTGACCAAATCATATACGTTTTGTATTAAAATGGCCGTACTGGCTTATTATACTCTAATCTGCAAAGCATGTGAGTTTCCTTTTTCCCAGTACCAGATATTATTCCAATATTTGATTTATTTTCCTATTTTTGCCAGTTTCGTAGATATAAAGTAGTATCTCATATTATCAGTTGATTTCACATTGTACTGATTAGTAATCAAGTTGACCGCCCATTTGCATATTCAGTATCTTAATCAACTTTCCCCTTCTATAAATGGCCTATATATTTTCTTGGGTTTCCTGACTGTTTCTTGCAGATTTACATAAGTTTCTTATATATTCTGGATTATAATCAGTTATGTGTTTTGCAACATATTTTCCCTGTCTGGCAACTGTGTAGAGAGTTTTTCTCAGAACAAAATATTTCATTTTTATGTGGTCAAATCCAAAGTTTTCCCCTTATGCTAGACGCTTTTGCATCTTGCTTAGCAAATCTTTGTTCAATAGAAGAACACAGAGATAGTTTCCAAATTTTCTTTTAATAGTTTTATAATTTCATCTTTCTCATTTCAACCTTTAACCTGGCAGGAATTTATTTTTGCAAGTACTTTGAATTTGAATTCTAATTTTGCTTTTCTCTGTGTTTTTCAATTTCCCCTTCACAATCCACCAGCTAATTAATCCTTTCACTATTGTGATTTGTGGTAAACCAAGTTCCCCTACCTATGTGAGTTCGTTTTCTGAATCCTCTGCTCCATTTCACTGGTATATTCCTTTGTCCTCACATCAGTATCATGCTAGTTTTAATTAATTTGATTTTGTAACAAGTTTTAATACATAGTAGGTAAAGAGTCTCCTCTACTTGTTCTTCTTTTTCAAAAAACAAGCCCTTCATAGACCTTTATTATTCCATATAAACTATAGTATTATTTTATCTTATCTTGGTAGGATTTATACTGAAATTATGTCATTTTTACATTACTTGGGGGAGAATTGGAATTTTTATGTGTTTTCTCATTTATGACCATAGGATTGTTCTCATTACATTGAGGTTTTTTTAATGCCCTATCAGTTATTTATTTATTTTTAAAGATTTTATTTATTTATTTGACAGAGAGAGACACAGTGAGAGAGCGAACACAAGCAGGGGGAGTGGGAGAGGCAGAAGCAGACTACCCACCGAGCAGGGAGCCCAATGCGGGGCTCAATCCCAGGACTCTGGGATCTGACCTGAGCCGAAGGGAGACACCCAATGACTGAGCCACCCAGGCGCCCCCCTATCAGTTATTTTATCATTTCTTTCCATGTAGGTCTTCTACATTTTTGTTAATTTCTTTAGAACTTTTAATTCCTATTTTAAATCATATTTTCATTTGTAGATTCTTTGTGGGTTTATTATCTTGTTATAAACACAGCTTAACTTTCAAAGACATTTTCTGGTTGGTTATTATTATAGTAGTTTGCTGATTTTCTTGGGTTGTGTAAATGATCATTTTATCTATTACGATTTTTTTCTTTCGTTCCAATTCTTAGGCCTCATATCTTTTTCTTGTCACTTCTCTGTTGGCCAGGACTGTTTGAACTCTGCTGAATGAAGGGTGCATAGCTGCAAATAACTTACCATCTTCCTTATTTTATTTTTTGTTTTTATTTTTATTTATGCATTTTTAAAATATATTTTTATATTTCTTGGATAATTTTATTGAGGTGTATTTTATGTCCCATAAAGTTTACATGCTCAAAGTGTATAACTCAATTTTTGTATTATAAAATCATATTTTACAAGAAATTAAGAGAACAGAGAAGAATTTATATTTATACACTCTTCTAAATTTGCCCAAATATTTAACATTTTGGGAGCTCTTCATTTCCTTTTGTGGATTCAAGTTAACACCTGTGTGATTTCTGGTCATCCTGAAGGACTTCCTTTAGTGTTCCTTAAAATGCAGGTCTACCAGCAACAAATTCTCTCCGATGTTCTCTCTTTGGGAATGCCTTCCTTTTGTTTTAATTTTTAAAGAGTAATTTTGCTGAACTCTCTAGTTATTTGTTGACTTCTTTTTAGTACTTTGTGGCACTTCGCTGCCTTTTAGCCTTGTTTCTGATGATGTATTGTGGTTCCTCTGTACACAGTGAGTCTTTTTTTCTCTTGTTACTTTCAGCATTTTCTCTTTGTTTTGGCATTGAGCAATGTGACTATGATGTGTCTAGATATGGATTTTTGGTGCATTTATTTTGGGGCTTGTTGAGCTTTTCATAAAATTTGGAACATTTTTGGCCATTATTTTTTCAAATATTTTTATGTCTTTCTCTCCTCTCCTGCTGGTACTCTCATGACACATAAGTTGTTTTGTTTGACGTTTTTCCCACAGGGCTTTGAGGCTCCATTCATATTTCTTCATTCTCCCCTTCCCCATCTTTGTTCATCAGACTGGATAGTTTTTATTTCTCTATCTTTTGGTTCATCTTCTTTACTTTAAGGGGAATGTTTCTAAAACTTCTCTAACAGGTAAAACAAACAAACAAACAAACAACAAAAAAAAACAAGTCCAAAGCACTTGAAAAAGATTTTAGACATTTAGTGATTACATGTAATGATTACATATAGTGATTACAAATAATGAAATAATTGCAGGTAGATACTGTGGCATTTTGAAAGTCATGAGCTCGCTGTGTTGTTGATAGAAAGAGGTGCTACATACATACATGGAATTCAATGGTCTCGCCTTGATTTTATCAGAAGGATCAAAAGAGTTGAATCAACAAGTTGCTGACTATGAAAACTGATGTTAATTCAGTGCTATGTCCTTATGCTTTCTAAAATCTGGCAATATTTCTAGAAAATTAGTTTTTTTGAATGCTTTGACCAAATAAGTGACATAATCAAAGTAATAAAGGTTGACTTGGATCTTTCCTCTCTTTGACCCCAAATGCTGGAAGTCATTAGGGTTTGTGGATTGCTGAAGACTATTCACTTCTGTCCCATAGTCTCTGACCATGTGGCCCCATTGTCCCTGAGACAGCCTTTGTAAGAAGCCTCCTGACTTTCCTGCCACAATGTTCTTTCCCTTTATTGTATTCTCTATCCTGTCACCAGAGTAATGGGCCTGGGGGCAATCTGGGATATACTGGTACTTTTGAGACATCATGAGCTCCTCAGAAACAGCCTTGCTGCTGAGAAAACTGTTTGTGCTGGAGATAAATTAGCAGGCCCTCCCCTGCATTTCATCAGCACCTCCTCCTGTCTATGCTCATGTTTGCCACCTTTGGTTCCTGATGTTATCACTTCTCCTGGTCTCTATGTCAGGACTTAGCTGAAAGTTTCCTGGCACCTCTGGGGTGACACATGGACTGACATTGCTTTGACACTCAGTGTCACTTACTTTGTAATAGGATTTGGCATTCACCTTCATCTGCATCATGTTGTTCTTCTAGACCCAACCCACGATCCATTTCTGGTGTCATAGCTAAATAACCATAGTTTCCTTTGCTGAAAAATCTCCTCTGACACCCCATTGCATGTAAGAGAAAGCCTGTTCTTCTCAATGCAACATGCAAGACCACATCTACCTCTCCAGTATATCTCCAGCCACAGTTGGCATCTCACTGTCACCTGATCAATTGCATTCCTCCTGCTAGCCATGGACTTCCATGCTTCTTTGTCTTTAGACTTGCAGGTTCTTCTCTCTTAAATGCAATTTTTCCCCTTTCTTTATCTTTTAAACCCCTATTGATCATAAAGAACCGGTTTCAATGATAGCTCCTCTGAAGCTTTCCTCCTTTACCTCCAGAGTCAATAACTCCTTCCTTTACACTCTAACAGGTGTTCACATTTGATTATTGCCTTGCATTACCTTCGGCTATTATTGGCCGAATATAATATAATATTATTATTATTCAGGTCTGTTCAACTAGTACGTGGACACCTCAATTTTTCTTTCCCCAGGATGCAGTTTAGTGGCAGGGACTTGATATATACTGAGGAGTTTATATAACATGAACAATAAAAATATTTGGGAATATTGATTGGGTCATCGCATGCAAGACATCTCATGATGAAAGACTGAATAGAGAGTACCCATGGACAAATTGTCATGCCCTATCATGATTTAGGTAGGGCTGAAGCTGTAGTGAAAAGAGAAGGAGTAGATGTGGTGGAGTGGCTTGGTGGCTCAGGAGTTTAAGTGTCCAACTCTTGATTTTGGCTTAGGTCATGATCTCAGGGTCATGGGATTGAGCCCTGCATCAGGCTCCACTCTTAACCAGGAGTCTGCTTGACATTCGCTCTCTCTCCACCCCTCCCCCCACCCTCTCAAATAAATAAATCTTTTAAAAAAAAGAAAGAAAAAGAAGAAGAAAGAGTAAATGTGAGATCCCAGGATAGAAGGAACAAAGATGACAATGGTGCCTAGCTGCAACAAGAGAAGAGAAGCATTTAAAATGTTCTGGAATTTTGAGTGTAGGTGCCCAGGGGACTGATGGTCTATTAACAGAAACAGGGAAGTAAGGAGGAGGAGGTGACCTTGAAGGAAAGCCATATTGGGTTTGAAGGCATCCAGGACATACAATTACAGAGTCCCACAGGCCTTCTGAAATGTGGACCCAATGCTGAGGATGTAGATTTAACAATGCCTGGGGAGACGCAATAGTTGAAGCTGTAGTCAGAGACTGGAGATACTACTATAAGAGAGAGTATGAAGAAGGAGAAAACAGATGCTGTGGGGAAATGCTCTGCTGGGGGAACAAAAGGGAGAAAATAAGGGCACAGAGACTGAGGAGGAGAAAGGGTCAGAAAGTAGGTGTGAACCAGCAGAGTGTCTTGCTACAGAAGCCCAAAAGGAATAATTCCAAAGAGTAAAAGATCAACAATATTAAATTCTGAGTAGAAGAAAGGACTGAAGAAGAAGCCCTTGGATTTGGCCTTCAAGAGGGCCTGACCTTCAAGAGAGCCATTCTTGAGCAGAGGAGGGCGTGGGGACACTGCCGGATGTGAAGGAGAAAGTGGGTGGGGAGGAAGCAGAGGTGGCAGGTGCGGCCCATTCTCTGGGGAATTTGCCAGGGCAGAAGGGGGCCTTGAGGGGGGGTAAGCGGGTGGTCAGGCCAGGGAAGGGCCCTGATGTGTGTTTGCTACTGCACATCTAAAACCTTGCTGGTCAGGTCAAGCCTAGCTTAAAACTCCCTTTCATTGTCCCCTCTTCTTTATTCCACTGGCCATCACCTCTTGTCTAGTTTTGAGAGCAACCTACAGGCTTTTCTGCTTCCATTTCTCATCACTCTATTGCTCTCTCCAGGTCTGCTCCAAGCAGTTTTCTTATCCTATTTCTTCCATGGTCAAAGATGAAATCTAGCCCAGTGCCTCATCTATCCATGCTTGGGCCTTACCTCCTTTCAGAACCCTCTCCTTGCTCCCACAATTCCCCCAGCCTGCGCCTCAACCGCAGTGGGCTTGCACTGCCTGCACACATCTGCCACTTTCTACCTCTACCTTTCCTACCCCAACCCCCTTCACCAGAATAACCTCCAGTTACCAGCCCCAATGCTAGTCCAACCACCCTCCAAAGCCACTCTCCTCTGGTCTGCTTGCTGTTATTCTCACACCTTTCCTTTTCTCTCTTCTTATGCTGGAAACTGATCTTCAGGAATTGGCTTTTGCCACAAGACACAATTCTTTCTTTCTCTTTCCAAAGGGGCATCTCCTTTTTGTGTTTGGGCATATGTAGATAAGCCTGTGTCTGTCCCACAGACAGACAGTCTGTCCCAAGCCAGAGCTCCTCCCCAAGCCACTTGTGAATGTCCTGTCTACCATGCAAACCTCCTGATTCCCCACAATTCTTGTTGCTTTAATGCACCATAACATTTTGTTTATACCTGGTGAGCAGAGGGAGAGAGAGAGAGTGTGAGAGAGTTTCTATCTCCACACATACTCTTCCTATTGCTTTTTGAGAGCAGGCTTGGGGTTTTACCTCTTCCAGATCCTCTACTAGAAGCCTACTGCAGGCCTACATCCTAAGGACTTAATAACCCTAAATAGATTTGCAAGGTAAATAATCCTCCAGCTCCTGACTGAGCCGGGAGGATGTGGAAATGGGCCGGCACCGGAGGAGATGGAGTTTTCCATCATCCAGGCAGAATGGCTCCACGGTGGATCCCTGTCCCATGAAGTCAGACAGATACCCTATTGCCCACTGTCAGCGCTCTGCAGTAGGGCTGGGGGCAGAGGACGGCTCTCAGTGCCACCCAGGCTGGCAACTGCTGATATTTAATTCAGCACCATGTCACAGGCTGCCTCATGGTTTGTGACTGTTTTCCATGTGGCTGTCTCTTTGCTCTAACAAGACTCGACACTGAGCACTGACCATGTAGCTACTTGCTATATGTCGGGTGCTGTCACATAGTTTTCATTTTTAAAACTCACAAGAACCCTTGTGGTTGCATATTACTATTATCATATTTGTTCAGGGGAGAAATGGAGCTTCAAAGGCTTGCCAAAGGTCACATGAGTAATATATGCCAAAGTCAGAATCTGAACCAAGATGATGCGAGGGCCTTTCCCCATTTTCACCCTTTGAGGGCAGGATGGGGCTTGGCCCCTGCCTCCCACTCCGGAGCTGGCCCTTCCTCCTGTTGGCCCAGCAGGCTGCTCAGCCCAGAGTTCACCACACACCCTTTGCATTAAGTTGAAGCAAATGCACCTTCCTTGTTGCTGTATGCAGAGGATGGAAAACCCTAGCTCTTGTTCCTGCCCATGCTCAGTGCCAGGCTAAGCCCCTGCAGGTGTGAGGGCAAAGCAATAAATACTCACTGCATTGTTCTCCTTGTCAGCGCCAAACAACACCGGCTCTCCTTTCCTGGGGAAGCTGATGAATAAATGAGAGATGCCACAAAGACAAAGCCAGTCATGCCTTGGGCTGTGCCTGGGTGACTCCAGATGAATTGTTAGGGATGAATCCATTTTGTGACCTTTATGATGGAAGGGACAGGGGATCATCACCACCTCCACTGACTGCATGACACTCCAGGGCCAGAGCCAGAAGGGAGGAGGTGGTGCCACGCAGTCCTCCCTGAGCAGAGCCTTGGTGAGAGCCTGGCACTGCTCACCTCTCCTTCCTTCGCCTCTGAAACATCACGCATGACCCTCACAAAAACCTGGGGAGCAGGATATTTTATCAGAAGCATGAAAGCCTCTCATGCATGAACAGAACTTTATAGTTTACAAAGAACTTCTGGGCCATCTGATGAGCATGAGGAAGGCATGTATATTGAACCTCCTTTCCTAGAGCAGTGGACCAAGCAAGACTCAGAGAGGAGGTATGACTCACCTAAGAACACACAGGAAATGAGAGGCAGAGTCACAGGCAGGTGCAGGTCTCCTGGCTCCAGGTCCAGGGCTTTTGCTGTCTTCTAGAACAGTTTCTCTTAGAAACTCTTTCAGAGCACATCAGTACGATGTGCTCTTCCTACCACAGCCTGCCTGCATGAGCAATATCTTTCTCCTGTCTTCTCAGGAGGACAGTAACTGAGGCTGGCCGGCCCCAGCTCTTAATCCATTTACAGACTCTGTAGAAGAGACTTCAGAAGAGTTATTGGCAGGAATTTTGAGACCCCCAGTGAAAATACCAAGGGCCTTAGTAGTGTCTGAACAGCCTTGGAGCAAAGGAAGAGCTAACATCCAAGATATACCTGAAGTTCGGGAAGCTACTTAGAACAGTGCGGAGACTCACAGCTTTAAAGAAGTCTGTATCTTAGAGCAGAATTTGGAACCCTCTGCAAACTTTTGGTGGAGTAGAAATATCTTTGTTTTTAATATGTTGATAAATTAACATAATTTAAGATATCAAATTATAAACTAATATAATAAAATATAATTATAATAGAATAATAAATTAATAAATAAAAAGTAATGGAATTAGTCTAAAGTAACCTTCAAAATTATTTTTGAGAAACTAATTTGCAACTGGGAAATGCTTAGTGTGTGCTAAGGTTAGCAGGCTGGCCTGGCTCCTACCTTTTGGGCCATTCCAATTTAAGAGTTGTAAGGAAAGTCCTGATCCTGGGGACACAGCGCTTTCCCTACTTTCCATAGAGCAAGTGCTGTGCTGTCTTATGCAGTCATCCCTTGGGCTTGCCACCAGGTGAGAAGGGAAGGGTTCTGAGATCCACAGCCAAGGCAGGATCTGGCCTCTCTTGGCACCGTGTGAGCTCATCCTGCTTCCCTCACATGTTTGGGATCTGTAGATGTCACAGAGCCTCCAGCATGCCTCCAGCATCAGCCTCAGGCTCACCAGATCCAGAGTTTGGTTGAAAAGGCAGAGTTGGGTCTGTGCCATGGATGGAGCAGAGCCTGCATGTTCACTGTTAGGTAAGGCCCTGCCTAAGGACACCTGCCTATGTATGGGTGTTGCTTCGTCTTCATTTCTTCATTCCCTGGGCCAGAAAAAAAGACCTTTTCCCATTCATTCATTCATTCATTCACTCACTCAACTTACACCCATTCATTCACTTATTCATGCTACCTATTTTTTTAGTGTCTCCAAAGTACCAAGAATTATTCTGGGTACTGGAACTACAACACCGAATCAAACATACAAACACTTCTCCCTCTGTGGGACTTACATTCCACTGGTGGGTCTTTTGTGGAGTATTTGATGTCTGCAAAAGTGTCTTACATAAGTAAGACAGATAATGAAATATATACTATGTGATGGTAAGTGCTGAAGGCCATGGGAGACATGGAGCAGGCTAAGGATGACCAGGGATGAGGATTGCAGCTGTAGGAAGCATTCAAGATAGGCCTTACCAAAAAGGTGACTGACATAGGAAGAAAAAGTTGAAGTAAGTGGAGGAGTGACCTGTATAGGAACATGGGGCAAGAACATTGCAAGCAGAGGAGACAGTTGGGGCCAAGTCCCCCTTGGGAAGTGTCCTGACGTGTTTGAGGAATGTCTGAATGTTGGTGGGACAGACTGGAGTGGTCCGGGGTAGGAGAGGTCAAGGGTCTTAGGGAGCACACGCTCTCTTGGGCTGTGTGGACCACTGTAAGGACTTTGGTTTTCCCTCCAGAGAAATGAGGAGTCATTGGAGGTGGCCTCGACCTGATTTCTATTTTAACAACATCACTTTGGGAGCTGTACTGGGAATGGACCATTGAGGGGTAATGGTAGAAGCAAGGGGACTAGTTAGAAACATTTTCAGTCCTTCCAGAGGTGATGATGGCTTTGAGCAGGGTGGTGACAGTGTAGAAGTGAGGCATGTCACAATCTGGGTCTATTTTGAAGGTTAAACCAATGGAATTTCCTGTCCAATTAGATGTGGAGTGTGTGACAGAGAAGGGTTAAGGTGATTCTCAGGCTTTTATTCCAACCCACTGGAAGGTTGGAATTGCCATCCCTGAGTTAGGAAGGCCGTGAGCAGACGGGAAGTTAGGGAAGGCAGAACAGAAGCTTCTGAGCTTGGTGACCCCGGAAAGGTCATGTCCCCTCTGAGTCTCCATCTCTTCACCAGCAAAGGGGAAATACTAGTAAGTGCTACCTCCTTCAAAGGAACATGCAAGTGCTCAGAATCACATGAGGACCAGCACAGTGCCTGGCATATAACTGGACTTGATAAATGAGAGGGTGTGGTTTGCATTCATACAGGACCAGGGTAGGGCTGAAGAGCAGCAAACAACATTTTCCAGGCTCCAAAAGGCAGAGTCTGTGTGTGACTGGGCAAACGCTTCCTTTGAAGTCTTAAAGGTCAGCGCTTTGCCAGCTGCCTGCTGGAGACAAAAGGCAGCCTGATATTCCCCATTGTTGCTTTTTGTTTCTTACTTTGTCTACCTCAAACAAAGGCCTGAGGCCAACTCCAGAGACTGAGGGGACAATCCTGCTGGAGACTCCCTTGCTCTGGCAGACTTCAAATCTTTTCCCAAAGAGAGAGGTCACCCCTGCCACTCTCCCACTATCTCTTCTCCAGGACCTGCCTCTTGGAAAGAACCCTGCTTGGTGGCCAGACCCGCATTCCAGTCCTACCACTAAGGGGCCGGGTGGCATTGGTAATGTTGCTTGACCTTCTTGAAGTTGTGTTGTTTCTCTGCAGAATGGGAGCAGCACAGCATATTTCCCAGGATTGCGGTAGATGCCATTCATGCCCTGGGGCCTTGGTTTGAATTCTGACTTGGTCACTTCCCAGCTGAGTGGCCTTGTACAAGTTACTTGAAGACTCTGTGCCTCGGTTTCTGCATGTTAAAATGGGGACTGTAATAAACACATACTTCATAGGGATCTTGTGAGAGTCAAATGAAATAAGAATGTTTAAATCAGAATAGGACACATAGGTTCTCCAAAAATGTTAGCTGTTATAAGGAATACATAAAAGTGCTTCAAAATGCTATAGCACTTTAAATATATGACATAAGGTTATTACATTGGCCTTGAATTTATGAAGTTCCCAAGCCTACCCCCTGATTCTTATGTCAGAGTCACAGATACACCCAAAATATTAAGCATTTCTTTTGAGGGAGGAATGGAACCTTGCTTGACATATATTAAATAATTTCAGTATTCAGAAAAATATTACAGATAATTCTTTAACCAAATGAAAAGTCCCTCTAGATGATCTGATTTTGTACATTGAGTTGTTTTGGTGTTTTCAACTTCCTAATGCAAAGTCCACCATCTCTGGCTTATCTCCTGCAGTTGCTAGGAAGTCAGGCATTATCTCCCATGATGTCTGGGTATATGTGTAAGCTGGTGGTTTATGAATGGCATATGTTCAGACTGAGCATAGAGAACACGTGGGCATGTGTCAAGATGAATTTGTAAAAAGACAAAAGGAATATCTGAGAGATTCTGAAATTTTCAGTACCAAGAACACACTAAAGCAATAGCAATCAACATGTATGGTAAACACCACTTGCTGGTTGCCAACTATGTGTCTTAAGGCCGCATTAATCCATGCTCCAGACAGATGTACATGGCATGCCTCACATGCAAGGCTACTGAGCCAGCTGCCCCTCTGCTTTTTCATTTGCTCCTCAACTACTGAGAGCCTTGTTTATACCAGGTCCTGTGGTTGGCCTCACCAATTGGTGAGTTCACCCTAATTGCGTCTGTTCCTGCAGGCAAAAATCTTTTCATTCATGCAGAACTGGACTTTTTTCTATACCTTGCCACTTACCAGATGTGTGATATGGAGCCAAATGCTTATATTACCTCAACCCCTAAACCTTACTTTCCCCACATGCAAACTTAGAATCATACTACCTATTCCTCAAGGTGGTTAGGAATATTATTCATGAATTTTGTAAATAGTCAGGTTAGCTGGAAGATATTATTACCCCGACCTTGCACGTGCCCTTCTGTGTTTTTGCATTTAGGTTTCTGGTTTGCGACAGAATGGTCAATAGCACTCTGTCATCTGGAACATAAAGAAGATTAAAAAGCACCAAGAGGCCAAGGCTAGTATGTATTCCTTTGATCAAACTCCCTAGTAATCTCTATGGCTGTGTAGCAGATCTAGAAAGACAGCAAACACTTCCCCACCATGCAACTTCTCAGTCACACTTAAGGCTCCTATTGTGATTTATCACTGGGTTCTAATTCAATCCGTACCATGAATTCAACAGCCTTTGGAAAATCATTTCTCTTCCTCTGAGTTGAAATTTCCTTCCCCATAAAGCAAGGTCTTAAGGTCTCTACGGCTGACATATCCCATTGTTGTACTTCTATCATTTGATCAATGAACATAATATTTAGTCAATTTATGTGATGTATTAAGCTGCATCTGTTATTAATTAAAAGAACAAAATCCATTGATGTTCTTTGGTCTCCTTGGTCTGCACACTGTAAACATTTCTGACAGCCTCTTAAAAGAAGAGCAACTTGAAAGTGGATTCTTCCATCAGCCACAGAGAAACTCTGTTGGCCTGGTTCACCTCCATGCCTTGTGGATCACCACTACCTTCCTTCAAGAATTGAGAACCAAGGGGGGCCTTGGTGGCTCAGCTGGTTGAGCAACTGCCATCAGCTCAGGTCATGATCGTGGAGTCCCGAGATCGAGTCCTGCATCTGGTTCCCTGCTCAGCAGGAGGTCTGCTTCTCCCTCTGATCTTCCCCCTCTCATGCTCAATCTCTCTCATTTTCTCTCTCTCTCAAATAAATAAGTAAGGTGTTAAAAAAAAAAAGAATCGAGAATCAAGAAAGATTTAAGTTAGTGATGAGGGAGTGGGAAAGCTGAGAGAGTTAGTAAATAAGGGACTAACCATTGAAGGAGGAGCTATGTCAGAACATGCATTGTGTCTTGTGGGTGCTGTCCAATAAGTTTCATGTTCTCCAGTGAAGCAAAAGAGACCCACAGAGAGGAGGATAGGATGTAAGAGGGCAGGAAGATTTTTGCTGTCATTCAGTTCTATGCCTTAATTTTACTGAAGCCCACAGAGCACAAGCGGCTTGCCTAAAGTAGCTCAGATACTTGGTGGCAGAATGTGTTTCTAGGAAGCCAGTCCCGTCTGTTTCTACTTCATCTCTCCCTTCAGCTACTGCCCCATAGAAGGTGGTCTTTATCCCCTTTGAACCGAGAAGCAGAGAGCTGAGAAATATTCAGTGTAGTTGTCTGATAACATACTGCATTTTGTTGTCATTAGCAAATCCATTGCTTTGACTGGCTTTTTTTCCCCATCATTCAATGGGGGCCAAATGGCATGTGTAGATACTTATTTAATTATGAAAGTCTTGTCAGGGTCATATCAATAGTCTGGTTCAGTTATTTGATTAGACTTTCCAAAAATGCGTTCTCTCTTTATATTGGCTGGAAAATCTTTAGCTCAAACACACATTTGCTTATGTGCCTACATGCTCATACACACACATACACATGTGTGCATGCACACATACAATTTAAGATGAGTGAGAGTGCATATGGTGCCTGTGGAAGAGGGTGTGAATTTGTGGATTTTGTAACAGGACAATACCTAGAAAAGGAGCTTGCCTTCCCAAAGGCAGGGGTTTCTTTCTAGCTCTGAGCATTACAGTTTGTGATTCTGTGTTGACTGAGGGATGACTGAAGACTTTCAGTTGCCTAAAAGTACATGTTTACTTCCTGAAAGGGAAGAGCCCAGGCCAAATTCATGTTATTCTTGATAATTGTCCTGTAGGTGGAAATGAGACATGCCATGCAGGTGCTCTAGGGAGAAGCTTGTGGATGATGGGAGCTTTTGGGTTCAGGAGTCTCACAGACCCAATCGATATGTCCCTGTACTCCAGCCTCACACTGGGGCAGAGCAGTGGACTGGAAGGACCGAATTGACCATGACTGCTGCTGGTACCATGTCCCTGCATACACTTACTGCCATTGACCATGTGAAGGGCACTGTTAGGTTCTGGGAATACCAAGATAAATAAGTCATGGCTTCCATGGCTTCCATCACTGCATAGTTTGTATGCTGACAGGGATGACACATGTATTTTTTTAAGTATGCTTGCATAATGAACAATGTTTTACTGGTCTATAGTTATATAAAATGCCAAAGGAAGACAGGAGAGAGAAAATCATTCTTCCTTGGAGGAATTTTCTCCAATGCTGGTATAAGGTTCACTTGATCAAGATAAATAAGTATTTTTAAGTGCTTTAACTATTTCATTATTGCATATATTATACAATATATTTCATTATTGCTTATCGGTGTTAAGAGTTGGGGAGAATCAGTAGGAATAGCCATTTTGAGGAAAAATAAAGGAGACCCAGGGAGCAGACACAAGTCTCCTGATTGCCTCTCATTTATTTGTTCAACATTACCTAAGTATAACCCATTGGTTTGACTCATTATATAAAAGCAAGTGAGAGATCCTTGCCCACCAACTTCTCAGAGAACACGCCTTCCAGGTCAGCTTCAGGGTGTCCACGAGGGTCAGGCCTCCGCCAGCACCGCAAGATGGTGTTCACAGAACCTGCCTAAGCCAGGCAGAGAGCATAAGCCCAGCCCTGGGCTGAGCCTCCTTTTGAGGTATCCTGTCTGGTTAGCTTTGATGGCATATATGTTCACAGCTCTGGTTCTAGTACTGTGGCCCAGACCTGATGAGTCCTGTTGTCATTTCTGGCACCTGACCTTGCCCACTTCTGACTCTGGGTTAAGTTTGGGCATCGGGTGACACACATCTCACATTTAGACCCACCTGTTTGTGAGGCCTCACTGTGTTTTGTGAAAGGGCTATCGGAGCCAGAGAAAGCTGTACAGTAACAGGATTCTCCTAGGGTCTGGATGGGGAAAACATTTCTCTTCCTCTGTCATCTCTGCTGATGAAGTGTGGTTGCCTAAGGCATTTGTTGTGATGTGAGGCTGGAGGGGTGGTGGCCGGAGGGCTTGCTGTGCTCTCTTCAGGGTCTCAAGGAGTGTAAGTTGTTTCCTGGAATCACTAGCTGACTGTGAGTGATTTAAAGCCGAACTGTGAAAGCTGAATGGGCTTCTAGGAAAAGTAATATATAGAGCCTACAATTATATGTGTGTGTGTGTGTGTGTGTGTGTATACACACATAACTTATATTAATACTTTAATACTTTTACATTATGCAAATCGAGAAGGCTCAGACTGGGTCTCTTTCAACCTAATGCACAAAGCAAAGTGATCCCCAGGTTTCCAAGGGAAAAACAGTGGGCCTTTCATTACTCACTTTACAGCTTATCTCCTGGAAATCTTACTTTCTGGCCTGCTAGGGAACAGCAATGGTTTACTTGTTTACTCTTCTTCTAAGCTATAGCTTGTGGCCCACAGAGGGGAGCAAAAGAAGGCTAAGGCCTCCCTTTTCCACCAGAACATGTAATTAGAATACCTCCAACATCCTCTAGGACATGGATTTGAAGTAAGAACTTGCCTGAGTGAGTTAATGACGAGAGTGCAAGTTCTGCTTTTTGTCTGGTGGGGCTGGTCTGAGAGCTCATCGGGGGGCTGTAACTGAAGAGCTCTACTATTTTCCCCAGCTTCTTAGGTCAGGTGCTCAGTTCTGCTCCTGCCAGATGGTCCAGGGCTTGAACACGACCTTCACAATAGTAAAATAACCTCATATATTTGAATAGTATTTTATGGCTTATAAAGAACCTTCGTAAGTTATCTCATTTGAGCCATGGAAATCCCAGAGACAAAACATTATTATTCTCATTACACAAATGAAGAAACTAAATCCAGAGAAATTTAAATGGTTTTCCAATGGTTGTATGCTCACTCAGTGACTAACCATGGCTTAACCCTAAGTCAGCTGACTCTGAAAAGTCCTTTTCACTCTAACATGGGTGCATTCCTGAGCCAAATAGGAATAATTTTTGGATTGTTAGCTGTTTGGGATTATGTGTACCAGTCTTCCTTTTCAATAGCACAGATAAAACAGGAGCTGACAGAAAATGCCTGCTTATTGTTTTGAAAGAGTTGAGAAGGAAAAGTGAATGAAAATTTGAATGCCTGGACTGGTTGCCAAGGAGTGCTGTTCTGTGCTTTGGAAAGTTTGTATAGGGACAGTGATTCATGTCTCTTGAATGGCTAAACTAATATCTTGCCTAGATAGAGAGGAAAGTATGAGATGGAGTTTCAGGTTCTCATCTAATCTAGCCTCTCTTTAGAATATCTAAGGCATCACCGCTCACCCATATCTGGTCACCTCCTGATGCCACCTACCATCAGGCAACCTGACTGCCTGATCTTTGGAGTCCACCTCCCAAAGACAGAATGCTCATGTCAAATCTGAAGGCCCCTGAAGAATGGGCCATCACCGTACAGCAATGTAGGCTTGCTCACCATAAGGTCTGCAAACCTCTTAGTTGCTGTGGTACTCCACATGGAAGTAGATGGTTAGATTAAAAAACGAAAAACAAAAAACACATTTTGGCATCCAAAAACCTGTTTTATATAAAGACAGCATTACAGATATCTTCTTCATAATTTGGCACAAATGGACGCTATGTGTTTAGGACTTACAAAGACATGATACATAATTCTTTGATTTTACTAAAGAAACATATTTAAATGTAAATTTAGGGCAACCCATATACTATTGTATTTTGTTGTATATTGTATACTTATTATTAAGATAATGCATTAAAAAATAAAAACTATGAAAATTCAGGAATCACAAATGACTAATAGTGAGCAAAACATTTCTTACAAATAGTAGAACATGGGCCATGGCAGTAATACCTTTACCACTTGAAAACTTCAAAAACAAGAGTGTGCTCAATGAATAGAATCATTAATCAATAGAAAGTGAGTCAGAATAAAGTAGGCTTCTCAATTTTGCACTATTGGGGCCAGATTTTTTTTTTGGTGGGTTCTTACTATAGGATGTTGGGCGGCATCCCTGGATTCTACTCACTATTATCCAGTAGCACTGTTCCGCCCCAACCTCTATTTGTGACAAAAAAAAAAAAAAAATCCCCAGACCATGCCAAAGTCTTCTGGGGAAAAACTGTCCAATACTGAGAAACACTAGAATAGAGAAACACAAAATTAGATAGAAGACTTTGAACAGTACATCAAAAACTAATGAGGTACTATATACTGGCTAAATGAACATGAAAGAAAGAAAGAAAGAAAGAAAGAAAGAAAGAAAGAAAGAAAGAAAGAAAGAAAGAAAGAAGAAAGAAAGAAAAAGAAAGAGAGAGAGAGAAAGAAAGAAAGAAAGAAAGAAAGAAAGAAAGAAAGAAAGGAGGGAGTGAGGGAAGAAGGAAGGAAGGAAGAAAGGAAGGAAGGAAGGAAGGAAGGAAGAAAGAAAGAAAGAAAGAAAGAAAGAAAGAAAGAAAGAAAAAAAAAGAAAGAAAAAAAGAAAGAAAGAAAGAAAGAAAGACAGACAGACAGACAGACAGACTTTAGGACTTCTAAGTCTTGACTTACCTTAACGAAATGTACAACATTTTTGAGAAAAAAGAGAGGGGGGTGTTAAACTTGAGAAGTGCCCATCCAAACACTTGCCAGGGTGCCTCACAGTCCCTTCAAGCATTGAGAAGTTATAATCCTACTGGAAGGCATGACCATAGCTGGACTCTCCTGAGTATTCTATTTTCCAGACTCTCCTTGTTCCGGATTCATTTCATTGAACAACCTTCAGACTATCAATTCTTGACCCAAAAAGCTTTTCTGTAGAGAGAAGTTTCACTGACCAAAAGATGTAAATGCCATCTTGTCTACCCAACAGCTATATTTTTCTTTTATGTAAGTGAACTGACATGGTAGTTTATCCATCAGTCTCTGTGATCTAGGTTAGTGTTAAGTCATTATCTGTGATGTATGTTAAGATTTCAATCAGACTGAATTTTTCAGCCTGAAAAACAATGAATTTCACAAGATTAAAGTACACTTGTGAAACATTTTAGAAGTCAACCTAAGCTTTTTGGTATCTAATTGCTATAAAACAAACCACTTCAAATCTTAGTGGCTTTAAAAAATAGTTACATTGTGGGCGCCTGGGTGGCTCAGTGGGTTAAAGCCTCTGCTTTCGGCTCAGGTCATGATCTCAGCGTCCTGGGATCGAGGCCTGCATCGGGCTCTCTGCTCAGCAGGGAGCCTGCTTTCTCCTCTCCCTGTCTCTCTGCCTGCCTCTCTGCCTACTTGTCATCTCTCTCTCTGTGTCAAATAAATAAATAAAATCTTAAAAAAAAGAGTTACATTGTTGCTCACAATTCTATAGATGAACACTTCTGGCAAGGCTCAGTGTGGACACATGATGTCACTGGAGTCACTCCTGTGGCTGCATTTATGCCTGGGGCTTTGCTGTTGCCAGGAAGCTGAGGCATCTTGGTGCTCCTCCACTTGGCCTCTTCCTCCAACAGGAGAGTCTGGTCTTTGTTCCATAACAGAGCCAGGCTCTAAGTGTGTAAAAGCAGAAGCTGCAAGATCTCTCAAGATCTAGGTCTGAAAGTGATATAGTGTCACTTCTGCCTTATACTTGCCAAAGCAAGTCAAAAGTTCAGTCTGCATTCAATAGGAAGGGGAATACACTCCAAAACTTTATGGAAAATACAGCAAAGTTATATTTTCAAAGTGTACATGGGAGTGGAAAGATTACTCTGGGCATCTTTGGAAACAATGTACCTTACTGTCACAGAACTAACTCCAACGAGACTCATTAAAAACCTATAAAGCCTTTGAGATCAGTATGTTAAAGAAAGTATTGTGATCTTGGATTTTAGGGCAGAAGTTATTAAAAATAGGGAGGACTAGGGCACCTGGGTGGCTCAGTGGGTTAAAGCCTCTGCTTTCAGCTCAGGTCACGATCTCAGGGTCCTGGGATCGAGGCCCGCATCGGGCTCTCTGCTCAGCGGGGAGCCTGCTTCCTCCTCTCCCTGTCTCTCTGCTTGCCTCTCTGCCTACTTGTAATCTCTCTCTCTCTGTGTCAAATAAATAAATAAAATCTTTAAAAAATAAAAAATAAAGAAAAATAAAAATAGGGAGGACTCTGGGCTCTAATCTTCTTTGGGCAGAGAGAAGACAGAGGTGAAAATGCTCAGGAGAAATGCAATTCATTTCTTATGGAAAATGAAAGATGGTTCAAAGGGCCAAGACCAGAGAACAAAGCCAAGGACTAAGGAAAGCCATAGGTAGGGGAACCACTTCTGAAAAGCAAACATGAACTCTAATCAAGGAATCTTCCTTGATGCTGACATCAGGAGAACTTGACAACATATGCCCGGATTTCAAAATTGCTCTGGACCAGTGATTACCATGTGCTTCCTAACATTACTCCTTTTAAATGGAATATCCCTGCCTTATCCTTGCATCTTGTGAGTATGGAGGGCAGATAACCTTTCCTTCTAGTTCGCAGGTCTCCGGGACTCTCCTCCACACCTGGGCCTGATGGAGATCAGAAGGTCATCTATTTTGAAAATTCTAAGCCCATGCCACAGCTTTCATCAGGAAGTAAAATCTATGTCTCTTCTCCCTGAATCTGAGCTGACCTTATATATTGTCTTGAGTCATATAATGTGGTGGAAACTATGCTGTGTGACTGCTGTACTTCAAATTTATGAGGTCTGGCAGCTTCTACGTTTGTGCTGTCAGGGCCCTGAGTCACAGTGTAAGAAAGTCCAACATAACTTGCTGGAAAATGAGGCAGAGTGGAAGAGTACTAAGGTGCCTCAGCTGAATTCCAGCATCAAATGGCATATATGTGCCTCAGGACATCTTGGATCCTCCTCTAATCCCAGCATTACCTAGTCAGTACCAGGTGGGACAGAGTTAAGCCATCCCTGTTGAGCCTTGCCGCAATCAAGAATCCACACAATCATGAACAAATTAAATGGGCGTTATTTTAAGCCACTATGTTTGGGACAGTTTGTTAATACAAACAAGAAAAAAAAAAAACAGAAACATACCCCATTCTTACAATTTGCCCTTTCTTCTATTTTGTGCACACATTTCAGTTTCTCCCCGAATATTTTTAAGAAACACCCCACATTTTTTTTATTATTTGCCCCAGGGGTACAGGTCTGAAACACCCCACATTTTTAACTTCTTACCAGATTCTAGGGCATTTCATTGTTAAAACAGTTGCATCAATGCCAGGAAAGCTCGGTGATACTCTGGGATACTTCTGATCCCACTATGCAACAACAAAAGACATAGAGATGACAGTAGACACAGATAGGCATGGGAGGTATCACCAGACTTCCAGGTTTAGAACCCTCTAGGGCACCTGGGTGGCTCAGATGGTTAAGCTGCTGCCTTTGGCTCAGGTCATGATCTTGGGGTCCTGGGATCGAGTCCCACATCGGCTCTTTCATGGGGAGTCTAGTTCTCCCTCTCACTCTCCCTCTGATGTCTCCCTCTCTCTCAAATAAATAAATGAATATTTTTTAAAGAGAGGCACAGCGAGAGAGGGAACACAAATAGGGGGAGTGGGAGAGGGAGAAGCAGGCTTCCCGCTGAGCAAGGAGCCCCATGAGGGGCTCAATCCCAGGACCCTGGGATCATGGCCTGAGTGGAAGGCAGACAACCAACAACTGTGCCACCCAGGTGCCCCAATAAATGAAATCTTAAGAAAAAAAAAGAAGAACCCTCTTCTAGCTTCCATCAGGAAAATGTCAAATCACGTTTGCCCTCCCCACCATCCCCTTTTACCCATTCCCCCCAAAATCAGCAAACACTCCCTGATTTAACAATCATCATCTATGTGATATGCTTGTTTCTGCTTACAGTGTGTTGTAGGAACTGTCAGGGTCCCCAGGATCTCAGCCTACAGGAAGGAAGAAAAACACCAGTGTCTCTTGGCTTTGAGAAATGTCACCAATTATGCAGATAATTCTCTGCTTCCAGATGAATTTTGTGTTGTCTTTACCCTCTGGAGTTGCTTCTAAGAAATCAGCTGTTAGATATTAGGCCCTGAAGTGAACTGCTTTTCCAGATCACTGAAAACCAAATAGGCCTTGATTTTCTGTGGAGGTGTCCATTCCATGGCAAGGGAAGGAAAGAAGGGAGATCTGAAGAAGTTTGGAATTTTTATGGGGTTAAGAGCAGCATACATGTTGAATGAACTGATTATTTTGGCTTTGGACACAGAGGCAAAAGAGGGTTCTCACCTCTCAGACTCAATATCTATATCATTAACAGAATTATAAATATCCTTACTTGACATGGACAAAAGTCCAAATAAGGAAACAAGCAGCAGTAATTCTGGGAATTTGTTCTAAGTTTACAGCTATAGAATGGCTTGTTTTAGAATCTGAAGAGAAATATAGGAACTAGAAGCCAATGGTATGAAAACATCACCACGACTAAAGATAAATGCTTCAACATCGCTGTCATGTCCCAAGAATCTGTAGAGTTGGGCTGGACTCCCAGCCAGGCTGCCATCCTCAGCTGAACTATCTGCACTGATTGATGATCCTTTTATACCCGGGATGTTCTCTCCTTAAATCCATCACTTAATCCCACCCACACGCAAGAAGCACCAAAACCTTGATCCTACTTCCTCAAAAAATAAGACAATTAAGAGCAAAGTACATCAAATCCCAACCTTCTCCACCATCACAACTTCAAAATTTCAGCTCTTCCTCCATGGGTCAACTTCTCTCCTCTGGGGTCAGAAGACGAAGTGTCACTGTCCAGGACCCAGTCATCTGATGCCTGTGGTTCTTGATGTCATCCCCTCCTGCGGCCCTAGGACTTTGTCTCAACCACTGCCTCGTTCCTTGCTACATCTTCAACCTCCTTCATTCTTGGCTATTTACCCTCTGCTGGTAAATATGCCTAAGTCTCTCATCTCCTTATAAATTCCCTCTCTTGACTCTCAGTCCTCTTCCAACCACCAACCTGTCCTTTATTCTTCTGAAGAATCATATGCTCCCAAAATAGATATCTATACTCATTGTCTCTACCATGTTACAATGTAATCACTTCTCAACCCATTTCAGTCTGTTTTCCCACATCGTTGCCCTTCCACTGCCCTGGCCAAGGTCACCGTGCAGCCAGGTGCATTATATCACATCCACCAGATGCTTTTCAGCCCTTATGTCATCAGACATCCACTCTGCATTTAAAATTGTGACCATGAACTCCTTATTCCCTTGGCATCTGGGGCACGTACTCATCTCTTCTGTTTCAGCTTGCACCTCTTCAGTGATCTTGCTTTGACTTCTTCAGAAGTCAGACAGACTTTTTCAGAAGAAGACACTTCAGCCTCCTCTTTAAATATGCTGTCCTCAGGAATAAGGCCCTAACCCACTATCATTTTTCCCATGAATGGTCTTAGTGACTCATTGTTTTACATACTCACTGTATACTGAGGACCACATATATCCCATATCCAGCCCTAATCTCTTCCCTGAGAGTCACTGTTGTCCTCCCACTGCCTCCCAGCCACAGTCAATTATTTCTTCTCATCCTATTTCTCCTTTTTCCTATAGTCTCACTTTCTCCATCTATAATTCTATCATCCATCTCATCGCCCATGTGAGGCACTTGAAATCATCCTATATTCCTTTTTCTCTCTCATCCCCTACATTTGACTAGTAGTGACCAAGTCCAGCTCACTTTGCCTCTCAAATACTTTTCAAATCTCTCTTTCCTCTCTGTATTTCTGCTGCCCTACTTCAGCTCCTTATCAGCTCTTACTCAGCTTATTGAAGTCAGCCCTGCTTTGAAATCCTTCCTTCCACATCAGTCCCTTAAAATCCACTCTCCATATGAGGAAAGAATACTTCACCTAAATGTAAACATGTTATTCCCATGCTTAATTTTTCAAAGGTTCTCTATTATCCGCAAAAATAACTCCAATCTCTTTCCCAAGGTATAAAAGGCCCATATAATCTTATCTTCTGCCATTCCCTGTTCTTGTGCTATATGTTCCCATACTGACCAACTGCTAGGGGTTCCCCCATTCTCACCTTGTTCTTAAACAACCTATGCTTTTGCTCATGCACAGAATTTTCTTCTTTCCTTTCACTGCCTGGGTAACTTATTCTCTTTTCTTCTTTTTTTTTTCTTTTTTAAAAATTTATTATTTGCACCAGGGGTACAGGTCTGTGAGTCATCAGGCTTATACCTTTCACAGCACTCACCATAGCACAAACCCTCCCCAATGTCCATAACCCATCCACCCTATCCCTACCCTCCCACTCCCCAGTAACCCTCAGTTTGTTTCGTGAGGACAAGAGTCTCTTATGGTTTGTCGTGTCGAGTACATCTCCTCCGAGAAGTCACCTTCAAATTTGCAGGTTGGACTCCATGTCCGTCCCCTGTTCCCATGACCTTTGGTACCTGCATCTCTCTCACCCCTCATCCTACCAAATCTATCTACATGTCTTGTGGATGTGTTTGCTCCCTGCAACACCATAGATTCCATAAGGACAGGGATGAATTCATCATTGCAGCCTTAAAATAACACACGTCTAGATATGGTAGGCATTTAATGAATGTTTGAATGGAACAGAATGACCTGGTTGATCTTAGGAGGTCACTTTCCTTGCTTGGGCCACAGGTGCTTCATCTGTAAATGAGTGGGAGTTGAATTAAATATTGTCTGTTAAAGGTTTTTCCCCTCTGTGACACCTCATGGTTTTGTGATCTTTTGAACAGAGAGGTGTTGACAAGGCAGAGTTGTCCAAATGTCTTCTTTTCATTCTACTGCCTTTGGAGGAGGAGGAGGAGCAGGAGGAGGAGGAGGAGGGGGAGGAAGAAGAAGAATGATATTTCGTGCTGCGTGTTACTTGGTACAGGCACTACTGAAGGCCCTTTAAAAGCAATGACTCACTGGGGCACCTGGGTGGCTTGGTTGGTTAGGTGCCCCATTCTTTGTTTCAGCTCAGGTCATGATCTCAGAGTCATTGGATTGAGGCCCTTGTCAGACTCCATGCTGGGTTTGGAGCCCGCTTGAGATTCTCTCTCTCCCTCTCCCTCTGCTCTACTCCTACTCTCTAAAAAAAAAGAGCTTATTTGATACTAGCACCTGCTCTATGAGTGGGTATTATTATTATCCCATTATTTTATATGGGGAAACTGAAGTACAGAGTAACCTTCCCAGAGTCATGTGGGTAGGAAGAGGTAGCAGCCTCAGAAGATGTGACATAAGAGTCTGCACTCAGGGGCACCTGGGTAGCTCAGGCAGTTGAACATCCAGCTCTTAATTTCAACACAGGTCATGATCTCAGGGTCATTGGATAGAGTCCCACATGGAGTCCCAGGTCAAGGTCTGCACTTAGTGGGTAGACTGCTTGTGGATTCTCTCTCCCTCTCTTTCTTCCCCTCCCCCTGCTTGTGCTCTCTCTCTCTCCCTCTCTCAAATAAATCAATCTATAAAAAAGGTCTGCACGCATAACCATGACACTATAATGCATAAATGGACAGCCAGCCAGATGCAGAGATACAATAGACATGTTAAAGGAGGAAGAAATGGGTGCCTGGGTGGCTCAGCGGGTTAAAGCCGCTGCCTTCGGCTCAGGTCATGATCTCAGGGTCCTGGGATCGAGGCCCACATCGGGCTCTCTGCTCGGCAGGGAGCCTGCTTCCTCCTCTCTCTCTGCCTGCCTCTCTGCCTCCTTGTGATCTGATCTCTCTCTCTCTCTCTCTGTGTCAAATAAATAAATAAAATCTTTAAAAAAAAAAATAAAGGAGGAAGAAAAAATTAATGCAGAGTACAGAAGGGGGTGGGAGGTTTGTAACTCATTCTCTGATGTCCACATGAAGCCCAACGTAGCTCAGCACCTGATAAGGAACAGCACAGTGGTAGTTAAGCCACCAGTGGCCTTGTAGGCACAGTGTTGGTAAAAAGGAAGAAATTGGACTTTATGAGGAGTCTTTGGATATAATGAATTCTTCCTGCATTTGTCATCATAGTGCTAATTAGGCTACATTTCGTGGGCTTTAATGTGGCTCTGGCCAGAATTTCCTAGATATTTTATTGTAATTTAGCATTAGTCAGGCTTCAGTTAATGGACACAGGCAGCTTTATTCACCCTGGTGTGGGTCCCACCATTGCTATTATATCTTTTGATATTCATCCTCATGACACTAATCAGCAAGTATTGATTTAGACATTGTACATTTCCATAGGAATTCCATTTTAATTCAACATTAGAGTGCCATTAAAACGTAAAGGCAAGGGCATGCAGAAGTCACCTTAAAGCATTACTGTCTCTGGAAAATCTGCTGGTTTTAGTCATTCTGCCAGCTCTGCTTGGAGGAGGACAAAGACCCAGACATGAGGGAGTAGCCTCCTTTATGATTCACACTGAGGCCCTATGGCTGCTTTATGACATGGCCTATTGGTCAGGGGCTGAGGAGTGGTGATGGTTGGGAAGGGAAGGTGGCTTGGGGTGGAGGACACCAACTTATATCTCTGCCCTACCAAAGATTCTGCTGAAGCCTCTATCACATGGCAGCATTCTCAAAGAACAATGGAAATGGGGGGAATGTGATGTGGAGATGTGGGAATGGAGTCCAGCCAATCATTAGGATAGAGGAGGAGCAATGGAATCAGGCTTTCTCATGCTGGAAACACTTGAAATCCTTGTGCCCCCCGCCCCCCAAGTAAGGATTCTCTACTTCATATTGCATCAAACGGAATCTTAAAAAATCCTGTGTTCTTTTTTTATTCTTTCTCTGTGAGATCAATAGACAGTCTTCTCTTGTTTTGTTCATCCCTTATGTGTCCTTACATCTTTGGCTTGTCCAGTTACCATTGTCAACATCCTTCTCGTTTCCGTAACTATTCTCCCCTGGGCTAAGAAACACCAAGGATGCCCATCAAGTGTCAGAAAAGTCAAGGTCTAGGAGTGAGGCAAGGAGCAGATTCTCTCTCAGAGCCTCCAAAAAGGAACTAACACTGCACACATCTTGATTTCAAATTTCTGGCCTCCAGAACTGTAAGAGAATAAATTTCTGCTATTTTAGGCCACCTTGTGATGGTAATTTGTTATGGTAACCCTAGGAAAGTGATATACGTGTTGAGGTAAGACACAAATTTCACCTGCTTATTCCTGCATAAGCCTCCCCACTGCTTGTGGGCTAAGTCCCAATACCCTAGCATCCCCACCAGGCATCTCCATGGGCTAGGCCCTGCACTCTCCTTCAGCCCAATCTCACATGTCACCTGCCCTTCACTGTGCCCCCGCCAAAACAATTTTCCTTAAGCCACCCAGAGCAGAGCCCTTTGCCTCATCTCTGTGCCATGTCTCTACCTTCTGCATAGCTACCCAGCCCTCCGTTGGAGCTCCATTCCACTCTGACAAGTATGATTACATGCCTGTCTTCTTTAATTGTCTGTCTTCCCCATAGTCCCTTAATAATCCCTTCTTTACAGAATGTTGATTAATTGAAAGAATAAAAACAGGTTCTTATTCATCTCTGAGCTCCTGGTGCCCAGCATAATGCCCAGGACATAATACATGTTCGGTGGATGTTTGCAGGATGAACGGGGATGGCGCTGGCTCTCTGAGGAAGACCCATGTTTGGGATACAAGAGGCAAGAGCAGGGTAGGGAGAAGCAACTGATCCCCACATCTAGTGTCTATACTCCTGTTTCCTCCATCGTTCCTTTTTCCCATATGTCCTGCACATGGTAGACATTCAGGAAAGACTGCCAAGTAATGGAAGAAAGGAGCAGTTAAGGGAGGAAGTTGTAGTAGCAGGAAAACAGCTTACCATAGATGCCGATGTGGGAGCAGACAGAGCTTCACCCATATACTCTGTCCCATACAGGTCCTTAATACAGATCCGATGGTGGACAGATAAGCAGAGAATTTTGTGGCCCAAGACTATACAAACCTCCTGAAGCAGCTTGCAGACCCACAGACTTATTTTAAGGCCCACTTGAAAAGACTAACCATAGAACGACAGAATTTTGGAGTTAAAAGGTGCATTAGAGAATATCTATGCTCAAGGATCTTGGAATTTTATAGTTATGAGGAAGCTTGAAGATCATTTAGATTCTGCTTCTTCACCATCTGCACTTGTATTTGTGAGAAGAAATTGAGGCCCAGAGAGGGAAGGTGTCTTTACCCAAGGCCACACAGCTGATTACCATGGTTTCTGTGATTCTATTCTCCTGTGTCATTTTGACACCTGTGTGGCATTGGTATTCTTTTCCAATAATTTCCAAACAGCTGAATTAATTGCATCTGAGAACAAGAATTGCCCATGGATGGCGCCATGGTCTTTTCCACCCCTTATATATGCCTTATGCAGTGTTTGATCCCTTTCTGACCGGTGAAAAGCTCAAGGAGCATTGGAAGTGGCAAAATTTGAGACATCTCATTCCCTACTCCTCCTCTCTGGCCTTGCTGGCATGGCCTTGCTGGAACTTCCCTCTTTGCCTGGCAACCTCTCCCACATCTCTTATTTTCCACACATTTTCCACATGCCTAGGAAGATACTCATTTGTACTCACATATCTGGGTGCCTGTGCTCTACCAGAAACCAGTGCCTCATTGAGGTGCTGTGGAAATGCCAGCCAAGTAAGAGAGGAAGATCCTGGGTTCTCAGTGCAGATGCAGCAGCTACCATCTCCTTTCAAGCAGCAAAGCCCCAGTGGGTATTTATTTATTTATTTATTTATTTATTTATTTATTTATTTATTTATTTATTATTTTAATATAACAGCTCCATAACCCTCAGCTTGTCTCTCAGAGTCCACAGTCTCATGGTTTGTCTCCCCTTCTGATGGGTCTTAAGAATTCCCTTCTAACTCACTGAAAATGGCAGAAGGAGGCTTCTGGTTTCAGAAGGAGGTCAGTCTCTTTAAGTAATAGCATAGGAGTATGGAATTTGAAGTCATATGATGCAGTGTTGTGTCAATGGGTCTGCCCCTAAAACCATTTGGGCATTTAGGGTCCTCATTTCATTTATCATAAAATCATTATACGAAGGACTTCTTTACAGGGCTGACAAATGAAGAATACTGAGAAAAAGTTATAGAAACTGTAGGAACATTGAGAAGGCCTAGGGTGAGAAGGCCATGTAATAGCTCTGTGTTCCCTCATTCTGTGGGAACAGGTCTTATAGCGTTGCTGTTGGAACTAAGATGAAGGAAATAAACTCCAGGGCTGGCAACAGAAGACATTAATCCTGCTGTTTAGAAAAGGGAGAAAGGCTCTTTGCATGGGCAGAGGGGCTCCCTCTTGGGCATCACTAAGAAAAATCTGTCCAATGGCATTTTTCACAGAGATAGGAAAAACAGTCCTAAGATTTGTTTGGAACCACAAAAGACTGCAAACAGTCAAAGCAATCTTGAGAAAGAAGAACAAAACTGGAGGCATCACATTTACTGATTTCAAACTATACTATAAAGCCTTAATAATCATAGTATGGTGTTAGCATAAAAGAGGCACATAGTTCAAAGCAATAGAATAGAGATCCCAGAAATAAACCCATGCATATATGGCCAATTAATTTACAGCAAAGGAGTCAAGAATAAACAAAGTGTCTACTGATGGATGAGTGGATAAGAAAGATGTGTGTATTCCATATGTGTGTATATATACATACACACACACAAACTACACACACACACACACACACACACACACAATGGAATGTTATTCAGTCGTGACAGAGAAGGACATGCTGCCATTTGCAATGACATGGATGGACCTTGAGGACATTATGCTAAGTGAAATAAGTCAGACAGAAAAAGGTGAATACCGTATGATCTCATTGTAGGTGAATCTACAAACAATTGAACTCCTAGATACAGAGAACAGATTGGCTAGTTGCCAGAGGTGGGGAGTCGGGGGTGGAGGAAATGGGTGAAGATGGTGAAAAGGTACAAACTTGCAGTTATAGTAGAAGTAAGTCCTGGGACTATAATATACCACGTGGTGACTATAGTCAATGATACTCTATTGTATATTTGAAAGTCCCTAAAAGAATAGATTTTGAAAGTTCTTATCACAAGAAAATATTATTACTATTTTAGGTGATGGATGTTAACGAACATAATGTAATCATTTTGTAAGATACACATATATCAAATCATTATGTTGTATACCTTAAATTGGGTGTTACATGTCAAGTATAACTCAGTAACACTGGAAAAAATAAAGTTCAGAAAAGAACAGCCTGAGTTGCTTAAGAACCTACAGGCAGTGGCAGACGAGGACTCACCAGCTTCCTCCTGCCTGTCTCTGGAATACGCAGATACAGTTGGCATACAAGAGTGCTGCTGGTGGATCTTCCAGGCCATTGGCTACTTCTTCTTTTTCCCTTTAGCTTCTGAAGACTTCTTTTTCAGCACTTCAGGATATGGAACCAAGGAGGGCTATAGGCCTTTGATGGCTCAGAGTCAGGACCAGGAGTGGAGTGCAAAATTTAAGAAGGGATCCCCCTTGGGGCCAACTCTGCACTAGCATGACCCTGAGGGTGCATGCCACTTTGAATTTTGCACCATAGGCAGTTCTGGTCCTGCCCAGTGCTGCCTGTTTCGGGGTAAGATTGCCTTATCTCATTGTTTAGCATTAGGAAACACTCTTGCCCATAGATTTAATTTCTCCAATACCAGTTGCATCACAATAATAGAGATGATATTTGGCCTCTGCTCTGCTTTGGAGAAAAGCATAAGTGGTACTGTGTGGTATAAAGGCTCTGGGGCAGATACTCTGGGTTGTGTCCTGGTTCTGACATTTATTAGCTGGAGGCCCTGAACCTTGATCTCTTGGAGATTCAGTTTTCTTGTTGGAAAGTGGGAATACTAAAATAACTCCTTACTTAGCTTGTTCTGGGATTAAATTAGTTAATATACATAGAACACTCCCACAATTACTTGACACTTAGTACATACGTAATAACGTTAATAAATAGTAACGGTTAATTAATATATAGCATTAAGTGGGAAAAACACAACTCACACATTGATATTTACATTTTTAAATGTGGTATAGTTTTACCCTTACTTAAAATACATTTGAGTGCTTAGTGATTGGTGATTATTAAATAAGTTTATCATTATGTTTTTATTTTTATAGCTACTGCTAAGTAATTGGATCATTAGGTAGGTGTTCATTTTCCATCATTTATAATAGGTTAGCTTCTGCAGCCCCCTAACAAGTTAGACAATTATCTAAATTGCAAGCATGATGTCAAGAGAGCATATTCAGCTGATGAAGAGCTTACCTTTATGGCACAATATTAATGGCAATCATCAAACTCTTGTCTTCTAATGGGATTGTCAATAAATAGGCGAATGAGGGTAATTCTTTCAGGCCTGGTATCATGGGCACATTGAATCCAAATGTTTAGAATTTCTTTTTTTCCCCCTTTTTATTTTATTTTATTTTTTATTATGTTATGTTAGTCACCATAGAATTTCTTAACAAATACATATTTCACAAATATAATCACACTAAACATAGATCAGTTTGGAAACACTAAGGACTCCAACTCCCCATTACATTCAACTAAATATATATACTAATGATCTGCTGATAAATTCTAGCAATCAACTCTTTAAAAAAAAGAAAAAGCCCTGATTTATAGCATTTACCACTTTCTGTAGTGTAAATGCTCCTACCATGGCCAATCTCAAGCTACCACTAAATAGAGTCTGGAGGAGTTTCAAGTCACCAAATGCAGAGATTGGGGAAAAGATGCTAAGAACCAGCTCTTATGGACTAGTACAAACTGGCTCCAGCACATCGTGGCCTCCCAAAGTATATTATGGATATGTCATTTTAGGAGTTAATTTGGCAGTAGATAAATTCACTCACCAGATCCTTGCATTACCAACTCTGGTAGTACATAGAGCTTATTCTGAGCCAGGTTCTATTCTAAGCTTGTCACAAATATTAACTCATTTAGTTCTTGGAGAAACTACAATTCTTATTTATAGTTACAGTGACTGAGGTAGAGATGTTAAGTAATTCGCTCAAGGTCATTCAGCTGGCAAGTGGTAGAGATGGGGTAGAGATCAGATGTAGGCAGTCTGGATCTAGTTGCAGGTGCTTTTAACCATTGCACTCTATACTCTGTTCATCCTCAGTCTCTCTCTTTCTACCTCTATTTCTCTCTCTGTCTCTTGTATAAAAATCTATGCAAACTTTAAAAGAAAATAAGGTAAATATAGAGAGGGAGGCAAACCACAAGAGACACTTAACTCTAGGAAATACCTGAGGGTTGCTAGAAGGGAGGTGGGTAGGGAGATGGGCTTACAGGGAGATGGGCATTATGGAGGGCACATGATAAAATGAGCATTGGGTATTCTATGCAACTGAAGAGTCACTAAATTCTACCCCTGAAACAAGTAATACAGTGTATGTTAAATAAATTGAATTTAAGTAATTTTTAAAAATCTACATAAACTTTATCACAGCATTCTTTTGCTTCCCTCCTCCATTCAATACAGATTATAGTTATTTTGTCCTTTTGTTCCATTTTTTTTATGTTCCTCTCCTGCCAGACTATAAGCTTCTTGGGAGTGGGGACCCATGACAGGCACTCAATGAATTGTAGCTGGAGGTGTGAATGAAACTTATATCACTCTCCTGCCTCATTTGTCTCCTTTGCTAGAATGTAACACATGTGAAGGTCAGAACAAAGACTACCTTTGTTGTCATATCAGTAATTAATACTGTGCCTGGGACATAGGTGGCCCTCATAAATGTTTGTGACATGAATGAATTGAACTGTATGCTCTTGGACTTTTAGTTGCTTTTATTTTTTTTAATTTTTTAATTTTATTTTTTCAGCGATTCAAGATTCATTGTTTATGCACCACAGCCAGTGCTCCATGCAATATGTGCCCTCCTTAATACCCACCACCAGGCTCACCCTTCCCTCCTCCTCCCTCAACCTCCATAACCCTCAGTTTGTTTCTCAGAGTCCACAGACTCTCATGGTTTGTCTCCCCCTCCGATTTCCCCCAACTCACTTTTCCTTTCCTTCTCCTAAGGTCCTCCATGTTGTTCCTTATGTTCCACAAACAAGTAAAACCATATGATAATTGACTTTTTCTGCTTGGCTTATTTCACTCAGCATAATCTCCTTTAGTCCCATCCATGTTGATACAAAAGTTGGGTATTCATCCTTTCTGATGGCTGAGTAATATTCCATTGTATATATGGACCACACCTTCTTTATCCATTCGTCTGCTGAAGGTCATCTTCGCTCTTTCCACACTTTGGCGATTGTGGACATTGCTGCTATGAACATTGGGGTACATATGGCCCTTCTTTTCACTACATCTGTATCTTTGGGGTAAATACCCAGTAGAGGAATTTCAGGGTCATAGGGTAGCTCTATTTTTAATTTTTTGAGGAATCTCCACACTGTTTTCCAAAGCAGCTGCACCAACCTGCATTCCCACCAACAGTGAAAGAGGGGTCCCCTTTCTCCACATCCTCTCATAAAAAGGTAGCTCGTCTTTGGGCACACCCATGCACACACATCACATTTGCCTTTGTCCATCCCTATGTGCTTGCCTTAGCTTCCTTCTTGGATTCTGACATGAGCAGAGAGCATGTCTTTTTATCTCCATAGTCCAGGATCTAGCATAACGCCTAATGCTTCATCGGTGTGCCAAACACGTTTTTAGATTGAGGCTAAGGGAAGGTGTTTAATAAGTACTTGTTAATGGTGAGTTAGTAAGGCAGATTCTGTTCCTCAAAGTAGGCCATGTCTTATAGGAAAGGTACTTGGGGTATTAACACAGGTGATTTAATATATGTATATATATATAGTATCTGGGATGTTGGTGACAGAAGGACAGGTTGAAGGATTGTACTGAGGTGCTGTGGATGACTTTAAAAATTATTTGGAAAAAGAACAAGGTGTTCCAGGAAGAACATTGGCTGGAACACCCGGAGTTCAGGATTGGAGACCTGGTTCCTCCATGTGTACACCATATGACCCTAGAGGAATTCCACTTCACCCTTCTGGGATAAGAGATCTCTAAGTTTTCCCAGTTAATGGTTCTTGAGTTAAATATCTAGTGTATTCCTAGAAGTAGGAAGTTAATGTCCCCAAATTGCTCTGGAACTCTAAGAGTTAAGCATGGGCCCACCACTGAATATCAAGGATGCAGAAGAAGTAACATGTGACCATGGAGTTGAACAATTTATTTCATAAATCTCAATGAAACATAATGAGCTGATTAATATTAATTGCCTTCTCCATCCTTTCCAGGCATGGGGTGAGGATGGAGGGAAAAGGAAGGAGGGAGGAGAACAGAAGGGACTGAATTCTTAAGTGGTATGATTCAATTACCTCCAAAAGATCTCCAAAGATGAGTATGCAATTACTACTAATTGCAAATAGTACTGATAATGATCACAATCCATCACTCTTCTTGGCTCTGCTCTAAACAAGGCTACGGGCATTAGTGCGGATTAATCACATGAATGCTCGGCTCCAGGGGCTGTGGTCACTAAGTTTTGGATGATTCTGTATTCTGAATGGGGGAGTAACAGAGTCCCAGGGATTGCTGCGGACACCCAACACCCAGCTCTGCCCCTTACCTCACCTAACCGAGAGACAGGAGTAGCCCCTCTTCTGATGACCATACTCGAGAAAGCAACAACAACAAAAATAACCTTCCTTTAATCAGGGCCCCAGAGTGCTCATATTTGGAAATTGCATCCGGGGGATCAACCTACCTCCTTCTCGTTATGGTTTATCCTGTAACTGGAACCTAGGAGCTGAAAGCGGGGATGCAGATGCTGCAGAATACAGTTCTGTTTCCATTTGTGTGCATCTCAACAGTGGGAAAACAGGACCTGGATTTTCCAGCCTATAAAATAGAGATCGTACTATGATCTCCTTCCCTTTTGTTTTTTTAAAGTGGTAATTATATGACAAACCCACAGTGTGTCTTTGACAAAACAGCTCTGTATATATAAATCAGAGATTATTTGAGCCTTTCTTTTGTTATTTCTAAAGAAATCAGTTAAGACTGTATGTTGGGGAAACTCGTGGCCCTTTCAAAATTAAAAAACAACCTCGTGCAGCCATTGTTATTAATATGTCATCCTTTGCCCCCTTGACAACAGAAAACATGGCAACTGTCTGGTATGGTGAAACAGTCAAATCCAGACATGATACGAGGAGGCAGTTTTTCTGGAGAAGCTGGCATTGCTCCGTACCCACCACAGCCTAGCCTGGCACGGATGTGGTCAGTTCCCCCTCACCACTCACACATGGGTTATCCATCTGTTGTTCCTCTGAAGAAGCTTTGAACCTCACCCTCATGTCTTTACACTGATTCTGCATTGAAAATTACTAAAGTTAATTTTTTTTCTATCTATGCTCCACCCCCCACTCAAAAAAAACCAAACAGGCACACTAAAAATCAGAAGGATATAGCTTCCTGAATCTGATGCGATTTCCCTTTGGTTTATCCTTTGACTTGGATTATCCACACCGAGAAAGAACTTGTTGAAACTGAAGTTCTGAATACATTAGTCCCTGATTCTATCAGTAGAGGGAACATCCTGCCATTTGCCCTGTACCCTGTATGGATTGCTTCTCGGAATGGAGCCGACCTCCCTGGGGGGAACTGGGAGCTTCTACCATGACAGAAGAGAACCGTTAAATGCACCAGCCCATTCTCTCCTGTACTGTTCTCCTCCTTTGATCCCCAAATAAGGAAGCCTCATTATAAGAGGCACAAGACAGAGGAGTCCCCTCAAAGCTGCTCTGTTGCTTTAGAGTTACAGACACTGGAGAATCAGTATGAGCTAGCCATTATCTTGTTTTGTCTGGACACAGATAGTCAACCTCACTGCTTGTTTTTACCAACAGAAAGGTAAGCATGAGTGAGTATCCTCTATATTTTATAGAATGATTGATTAGAAATGGCTCTTCTGCAGACGCAGTAAATAATTTTTATGTCCATTTTACAGGTGGTAATCTAAAGAGGAATTTTCAGAATAAAACCCCAATATTGGAACAGGAAGCTCCTGTGGTACACTCTAGTGCCCTTATGATCTCTGGAGCTCTCGGGGCACCCCAAAAGCTATGGCTGACAGATTATATCCAAGGATCCAGTCCTAAAAATCCCACACTCTTGTAACTTCAGTTCAAGTCAGTGGTCCCAGTCAGCACACACAGTTGTCATTCTTAAGCCACCAGGAAAATGTGGCAGTGGAAAAAATCCAGGGCTTTGCTACAGGCCTGAACTCAGCTTCTCATGCAACCAGATGCTGGAATCCATCAGGCTGCCTTGGGAGCCACAGCTGCCTCTAATCTTCCCAGTTCCACTTTGATTTCAAATCTGTGCCACAGATATACCTCGATCCACTGGCTATATACCCGGGGAAAGTTCTCAGACTTTAGTGAACAGGAAGTTACCTGGCAAGTCTGCTCAACATGCATTTAAATCCCACCTGCAGTGCTCCTGATTCACCAGGACAGGGGTATGATGAGTGAAATCTAAGTTTTAACCAGCTCCTCGGGTGATCAGGTGCAGTCGTTCTGTGGAGTACGCGCTGAGGTCCACTGCTGAATGAGGGGTGGGGTGGAGGTCTCTGGAAATTCTAGTCAGGAGACCTGAGACTTCATGCTGCTTTTCTTTTTTATTCTCTTCTTACACTCAGTTTCTTTGCCTAGAAAATAGCAGATAGTACACCCTTCTTGTAAGGTTCTTTCATGTTAGAACGAGGGTCCCAGTGACAATGCGCCTGGTATCGGTTGAAATGTGTCCTCTCGGGCGCCTGGGTGGCTCAGTGGGTTGAAGCCTCTGCTTTCGGCCCAGGTCATGATCTCAGGGTCCTGGGATCGAGGCCCGCATCGGGCTCTCTGCTTGGCAGGGAGCCTGCTTCCCCCCCTCTCTCTCTCTGCCTGCCTCTCTGCCTCCTTATGATCTCTCTCCCGCTGTGAAATAAATAAATAAAATCTTTTTTTTAAAAAAAAAAAAGAGTTCCTTTAAAAAAAAAAAAAAAAAGAAATGTGTCCTCTCAAAATGCTGTGCTAGAGTCTCAGGACCTAAGAATGTGATGTCACTTGGAAGTAGGGTCTTTACAGAAGTAATCAAGTCAACATGAGGTCATTAGGGTTGGTCCTAATCCAGTATGACTGGCATCCTTATAAAAAGGGGGAGGGGCACCTGGGTGGCTCAGTTGGTTAAGGGTCTGCCTTCAGCTCAGGTCATGATTCCAGGGTCCTGGGATAAAGCCCCGTGTAGGGCTTCCTGCTCAGTGGGGAGTCTGCTTCTCCTTCTGCCCCTCTCCCCTGTTCCTGCGCTTTCTTTCTCTCTTGCAGACACACTTTCTGTCTGTCTCAAATAAATAAATAAATATATCTTTAAAAAAATAAAAAGGGGGAAATTTGGACATAGGGAAGCATGGATACAGGGAGAATGCATGTGAATATTGGAGATACGGGGGCAAAATCCAAAGGAACTCCCAGAACCCAGGAGAGAGACAGAATAGATCCTTCTCTGGCATCTTCAGAGAAAACATGACCCTGCTCATACCTTAATCGTGCACTTCCAGCCTGCAGAACTGTGAGACAATGAATTTCTGTTGTTTGAGCTGTGTGGTTTGCAGTACTTTGTTATGGCAGCCCCAGGAAATGAACGCAATGCCTAAAGCTCCTGGGGCGCATGCACCCCATGCATTTTCCTCCCTGGCGCATCTGAGTCATGTTGGAGACTTGTCCCCTGGAGTCAGATGTGGTGAACATGGACTGCACCAAGAACAAGCCAAGGGCAGCTGAGTCCCCGAAGCTTTGTGTTGGTTGGACTGGAGATTATTGTCATGAGAGGTTGGCTGGGGGCCTGTTTTTTTCCCAATTCTTTTGTTCCTCCAAGGGATCAGGAGCTTTGTGTCACTCAGTAACACCACTACAAAAAGTAAGGTCAGATTTCTTCAGAGGCCAGGTGAATCTATCAAATTAGGTGATGCGGGAGCTATGCACTGCAAGCAAACATTAATCAAGCTCTTGCACGTGCCAGGCACTCTGCTCCCTGCCATAGAGATAACGACGATTCTCTAGATAGCTCACAGACAAGGAAGCCAGGGCAGAAAGAGATGAAGTGACTTCCCAGATGTCACACAACTCAAAAGTGGGGCAGGTGTCAGGCTGGTCCAGTAGGCACAGAGAAAATGGCATGGAGCACAGAGTGATCCATTTAATCAAGATATTTTCCAAAAAATTTCATTTGAACTAGTCATTGGAAAAAAAGAAGGAGCTTGCTAGTCCAAAAAGGCTCTGTGGAGGAGATAAAAGAAGGGATCTCTAGAGAAGGTAAGGCTTCTGGCATTTGTGGGTCAATTCACTGTGCTCAGGGAAATCTAAGACTTTGGCCTGGTCGGAGCATGAGAGAAAGGCCTGAGTTTGTGGATGATTTTCAGAGATGGTCACCGTGAAGATGATCCACTTTATCCCGGGGTGTACCCTCCTAAACAAGGCCTCATTATCTTCACCACCTCCATCTTCATCATCACCACTTTCCTGGGTGTCGATGTTATTTTGTAGTTGATGAATTCCTTTCACAGTATCACAGTATTGTTTGCTCATTCTGATGTACTATTAGATATGCAGAACTTTTAACTACATAAAAAAGAAACCTTATTTCAGGAAACTTCAGTGATTTCTTTGAGATCTCCAGCCAGAGATCTGACTTTTAGAACCAAGATGTGAATCCAGGAGTGCTGACCGTCTCCACCTACCCAGGCTCTTTCCCAATGACCTCACACACAGCCCCCCACTCTGGGCTCTGGGCTGCTGAGAGCCATTGGTGTTGTGTGTAGGGTCCGGAGTCCTTGCTCCTCCTTGCCCCATTAATTATCCCCAGGGCTCCCTGCCCAGAGGAATTCAGAACATGCTGTGGTTATTTGTGGAGCACTTTGTCTCTGGGAGATGGGGGCTTACGCAGCTCAGAAAAAGCAGCACTTGCCCACACAGACAACACTGCCCAAGGCTATTAATATCCAAGCACAATAGCTTAATGACGAGGTGGAGTGTGGTTTACCCTGGCCACAGGACTTCTCAGACGTGGAGGCTGTATTATTTTACAGCAACCCCCTCTTCTGATTCAGCGTAAACTACAGAAGACAAGAGAAGGGGCCTTGCGTGGAACAGCAATTGTCTGTCTTCAGTAACTTTCCTGGGAGATAAGGACAAATGGAGGCTTGAAGTCTTAAAATAATATTTGATTAGTGCCCCCCACTTTTTTTCTAAAGCATCCCAAGCATTCTTCATTTGTTGTCTTTCTCAATCTTAGGGTTATCTTTATTCCTAGGGAAAGGGTAAACATTTCTGATGTTTATGCACTCATTTCTGATTTATGCACTCAGAAAACATGTATTGAGTAGCTCGCCTGTACCTAAACCATCCCTGCTCTAATGATACTTAATGAGGAGGATAGAGTTCCCTTTGCTTAAGCTCCCAGCTTGGTGGAGAAAGACACTTAGTATATTGTTGTATCACAGTGTGATTATCTCTGTACCGAAGCCTAAGAGGCCGTGATAGCACGAAGGAAGGAGTAGCTAACTCAGTCTAGAAAAGACAGAAGTCAAGAAGACTTCAGAGAGAAGAAACCACCGCACTGGCTCTCAGGGTTGAGTAGACATTTGGCAGGAAGAAGTGAGAAAGGGCATTCTACCAAAGGGAAGAGCAAGTGCAAAATCGGGGAGATATGCACTAGCCTGGCAGCCGAGACGAAGGATCTAAATCTCAGAGAGGGAGGGGACTGTGTGGTGGGCTGCAAAGAAGACGGGCAGGAAAGAGCAGACTTCCAAGTCACTTCATGTCTTTGGGCCCTAGTAAGATAATGTCCTTTCCTAGTCTTGAGCCTCTCTTCTTCCTTCACGAGGTGATGTTGTCCACCACGTGTCTAGCTGGGTGCCTATGCCTCAGACTCACATGTGTCAAAGCCCTGAAGTTTCCCCGTGGTCCAGGCCACTTCAGGAATTGTGGTGGTGTCCCAAGCTGAGATGATTTGGCTTCAAGGAATCTGGGTGGCAGAGGGCTGGCCAGGGCAGAAATGATGGAACAAAGACAGTGAAAACCTACCAGTTGTGGCTAATGACTCAAACCATTCTCATCTGCTTGGAGAGCAAAGAGGCTGGGAAGGGCTCTCTAATTGGCACACCAGGGCCAGGGCCTCACTTTCTCATTCTTAACATTTAGGAACCTACTGACAGACCCACGCCTCATTAGTACAAATTACCCATAGCCACCTGTAACCCCAGTCCTTTGCTCTGACAAAGACTGAAAGGCCCGAGGGACCCCAAGATTGAACCATGAAGTGTCATTAGCTGAATCTCAGTCCTCACAACTCCCAAAACTAATTATAGAGCTAGGAGTGGCTGGGGTCAGACCCCTCTGATATAAAAAGATTTTATGAAAGGCAAAGGGGGGGAGGCAACGATAATTCTCACCCTATTATATTCCTTTCAATTATTTACAGTACTAGGCACTGGTGGTGAACAAATATAGAGACTGGAATCCAGTGAGGTCACACGGGTGTTCTGGAAGCCAGTGATGCCATACTGGAATTTGGGGACACCATGAGGCAATGTTTCAGCTGCCCCTGCATTCCTCACCTCTCATTGTTTCTGTCTCTCTCTCTCTCTCTCTCTCCACCTCCCCACCCCCACCACCAAGGTTAAGAACATAGACCCCACCATGAGAATTCTAAGCTTTATCCCAAGTCCAGGACTCACAAAGATCCTCCATCTGGGGTTTTAATAAGACTCACATTTATTCTTCCAACTGAGCACAACAAAATGAATATTGGATGAATGCAAAGCCAACATGGGGATGGTGTTAGTGAATGTGACCTGAAGATCTCCTGGGTGTCCTCTGACCATGACAAAGCCCTTGAGCAAAAGTTCAGCAGCACCAAAGATCTATGTGGTCCTCAATGTGTCCCAGCCTCCCTGGTAGTAGTTGACACCTCAGCTGACTGGCTTCTGGCTAATGAAATGCAAGCAGGGATACAAGGCACTTGAGGCTTGCCCTTAAAAACATGCTGCCGAATCTTCCAGCTCTTTATCTCCATGGTGGCCTTAGATGCCACATGCATCAGGTATAATTAGAAGATAGAGAAGCTCCTTGACCCACCAATTATCAGATTACTACATAAGCAAGAAATAAAGGGTTTTTTTTTTAAGATTTTATGTATTTATCTATTTTAAGAGATAGAGAATACAAGCCAGGGACAGGAACAGAGGGAAAGGGACAAGCAGACTTCATGCTGAGCGCAGAGCCCGATACGGGGCTTGATCCCACGAACCTGAGATCATGACCTGAGCCGAAATCAGGAGTTGGGTGCTTAACCAACTGAGCCACCCAGGCGCCCCAGGAATAAACATTTTTATTTTTTAAGTCTAATCCATTGTATTTATTTATTTATTTTCATTATTATTTGCCCCAGGGGTACAGGTCTGTGAATCATCAGGCTTATACCTTTCACAGCATTCACCAAAGCACAAACCCTCCCCAATGTCCATAACCCATCCACCCTATCCCTACCCTCCCACCCCCCAGTAACCCAAAGTGTGTTTTGTGAGATTAGGAGTCTCTTATGGTTTGTCTCCTTCCCATCCCATCTTGTTTCATTATTTTTCCCTCCCTACCCCCCACGGCCCCCCGCCCTGACCCTCAAGTTCCTCATATCAGAGAGATCATATGATAATTGTCTTTCTCTGATTGACTTATTTCACTCAGCATAATACCCTCTAGTTCCATCCACGTCGTTGCAAATGGCAAGATTTCGTTTCTTTTGATAGCTGCATAGTGGAATAAACATTTTTAATAATGTGATGTCATTGATGCCCGGGGCTATCTGATTTGACAGTTAATGTAAGCCCCTTAGAGCCCTAGCACTAGGCATAGGGAACTTTGTTCAGAACAAGGAAGAAAAGTCCACTGCAATAAAAAAAAACTCTTTTTCTTGTTCTAATGATTCACGTATCAGAACAACCCTTGACCTTCAGGTCAGAGGGGGCCCTTTGTCACTGTCTCAGAACTGAAACAATGTAACATCTCCAAGAGTAGTGGAGAAAGGGAGTCTCTCCTGGGACAGACCCCAACAGGCTCCCTGGAACTCTGTGCTATCAGAAAGGGTAAACTAAGTAGCTACAAACTTGGGAAACAATATAATGCCCACCAGTTTGTATACACATGCAGGCACACACACACACACACACACACACACACGCACACTTTCCCCCATGTGGAGTAATCTTGCAATGTGTGCCTTCCCTGGGAAATTATCTAACAGAGAAGATTGATTAGCATGCCCAGTTACAGTGGCTTTTATGGGTTCCTGGTTTCCATACTTCTGAATGGTCCAGGACCTAGTTTTGGGATGACTTAGACATCCTTTTGAACCAACAATATTTTTTTTTCTTCTAGAAATCCTTTCCTGCTTTTCCAAAACTCTCCCTCTCTTCCTTCTACCTCTATCTATAGTCTAGTCTCTCAACTCAAACTTCTGATATCTTTCTTGTCATCTAGTCCCATGCTCTTGAGAAAAGGGCATAATAGATATTTCAGAAAACAAGACCCCATGATTTCAATATACTTTCATTAGAAAGAAGATGACTCTGACTTGAGAGGACCCCAGCACATAAGGCCTTCCTGGAGTCAGGCATTTGGTGATTTTTATTAACTCAGTCACTGAGGCAGAAAATAAAAAACAGAGGACAGCTCCAGAGTCCATTCTATTTGGCTCCACAAAGCATCATATCAGGAGTCATTAAAGCCAAGGGATTACACTGGGATATACACTGAGGAGGTTTCTGTCATACGGTCCTCATCACCACCAACTCCTTCCTAAGTATGTGGCCACCCCAAACAGACCCCCTCTCCTGAGGATATTGCAATAGCCTTCTTCTACTTCTTCCCCTCCGGTCCATCCCCTTCACTGCTACCTGAATACACTCCCCAAACCCAGTACCAGTCATATTCCTCCTTTGCCTAGAAGCTTTCCAAGATTCCCCACTGCCTTATGGAAAACCTTAACTTGGTATTCAAGGCCTCCAAAATCTGCACCCATTTTACTCTTCCAAGCCCATCCTTCTCTATGCCTCTTCCCATACTTTCAAACTTCCCACAATATCCATATCCCATACATCCCCACCACCTCCTGAAAGGTCACCATGGCCCTCTCTGATTGGAAAAATTCTGGAGGTCCTTCAAAGTGTCACCCTGACTTGTAGCCTTCCTGCTCCATGCTGTCCCTGTGCATATAAGGTCACTCCCAGTTTAAAATGCCATACCTCTTTGAACTCCCCCATTTGTATTTAACACATTCAGCTGTATGTTATAGTTAATACAGAGTTGTTTTTTTCTTTACAATTAGAGAATGAGATCTTTGAGAATGTGAATCCTGAATTATTTGTGGTACTGGCCATGTCTTTCATGGTGCATGCATGCCTGTGCCTTTACGAGGTAGTTGCTCAATAAATGTATATGCCATTGAATTGAATACAGGGCGGGAGTTAGCCTAACATTAAAATTTAATCGGGCTATTATCCAAAGTGGGAATCAAGAGTTGACTGGACTTTCTTGAAATTTGATCAGATAAATCTTTAAAGAGCAGCCTTTCTTGGAAAAATAAAAGAGAGGAAGGAAAGGTTCAAGTCAACAGAAAAATCCGGGGTAGCCACCTCATTTTTAGATCTTAGCCAGGAATCTGTCCTTCTGCAAAAAAGTCTGGCACCAAAACCTCTGGAACCACAAATCGTAAGGCTTATGGGTCGAGAGGTTGCAGGGAAAGAAAGCACTCTCTCCATTTACCAATTGTTTTCCAACTCCTTCCGCTAATCGGGAATCTCCACTAGAAAATGACACCGGGTGTGTGTTGCTGAGTTTCGCCTACTCTCAGGCCTGCTGGTGCCTCCCAGACCCTTTGATCCTGGGCTCCTATTGTCTCCTGAAACCAATCCTTTCCATTTTGTATTTTCCCTCCTAGATCACCTGATACCTCCAAGCAACCAGGTGTTTCTTTCAGAAGCCAGAAGCTGATAACCTGGACTCTCTAATCTAAGCCCCCAGTCCGTGATCTTTGTAGTGGAAGACTCAGGGTGGAGATTCTTTCCACTGGGAGGTGGGTGCCAACTCTCCCTTTCAAACTTGTTCATCAGTGAACTAAAGAAGATGCCAGAAATGTTTGGAGCTACAGAAGAACATTGGAATAAGTAAATGACTTTGTAAGACAGCTATTTCAAGGTAGTATCTTGTTTAGATGTATAAGTTTTTGGTTAAAAAAAAAACAAATGAAATACAATTAGTCCTATTACTTTGTAGAAACACTTGGGTGATTATTTCCTCAACTTGATTATCAATCCCTTGGTACAAAACTATGTGTTAGATGTCTTTTGTGTCCCACACTGTGCCTAGCCCTGAACTGAAAGCATTATAAGCACATACAACTTATCGACTTGTTTCTTTGTTTCTGAATGAGACATATTCTTGGATTATATAACTTACTGAATTTTTCCATTAATTGGAACACCCAATTCAAAATATTTCAAAATTGCTCAGTGGGGAAGTAGGGATGATTGTCATTTTCTAGATATTTTGGAATCAAGAGAGTTTGGGATCAAGACCAAAGAGCTTGAGTGATTTTCCAAGCATCACCAAATAAACCAGTGATAGAAGCCCCCAGGTGGGAGAGAAAACTTCACAGGAATAGGGCAGAGATCTGTTATGTGGTAGGTAAATCCACTGAAAACAGTTAAGTGAAACATATGGTTGGAGTTTCTAGAAGGGAGAGCCTAAGTCCATCTTGATGCCAACTGGGTTCCCTACATCTAAGGAGAAACAGGTATCACAGAATCTCATAACACTATTTCAGGCCATTCTTCTTGCTCAAAGGGACAAACCACAACCAACTCTTCCCAGAATTAGCCCACGAAGGGTATGGGTGTGTGTGCTGAGACACGTGAGAGTGGAGGCCTGAGGTTGGGCTTGTCCTCACGACTTGCATTTGACATTCAGCCAAGTACCAATTAACTTCTCCATATGTTTCCCAGAACACAGAGGGCCTTCCTCTAGCATAGGCAAGGCCTGTCTTCAAATACATCCAAAGTAGAGAGACATGTTATGCCAGCAGGCAATGTCCTGGTTAGACACCTTGAACAATGGATGGAGGCACATAGGCTCCAGGATTCCACTAAAACTCTATGATTCTGATCAAACCATATGCATATCTCTTGTCTGGCTGGCCATAGAGGTACACCCCTAGACTCAAAGGCAATAATGCTTCTATGACTTTAAATTCCCGGGTTAATTCTAGGGATCTTTACAATCTGTTTGCAATCTACGAGCATTAACATTTAAAACACTTTAGAGGTTTTGTGCGTAGGTAATAAAGCAGACTGGTACAATAGGAAGACCAAAGTCTTTCTTTGCAAGTAAGTTAAGAGAGCTTGATTGCCCCCAGCCAGTAAATCCAGTTAGCTGTGTAACATGAGATTTTCCTTAAACTTGGAAGAAGCAAAGAATTTGGAATCAAAAAACATTAGTTCAGGTGCTTTGTTTATTAATAGTGCAACTTCGAGCAAACTACTTAACCTCCCTGAGTCTCAGTTTCTTCATTTGAAAAATAAGAACCTAATACCTACTTCACACGGGTATAAGGATTAAATGGGGTAATGTATGTATAAGTGCTTTGAAAATGGTAAGGAATGATACAAATGCGCCTTCCCATTGTTTTATTCACAGCGTTCCTGCCTGACTGCATCCACTTAACCCACTCTCCAAGATCTAGAATCAGATTTCAACCATATGGAATCATCCACGATGCAGCAGATGGGTTTACAAGTCTCTTGGTCTCTTCGTGTAACTAACAGCCAAGAAGTCTAAAGCTTGCATTGTTTACATGGAAGATGTTTCTTGCTCTTCTCTTGCCCGTTCCCACGCCATACCATCTGAACCTGCCACCTTTTTTGTTTTTTCCGTGCAGCTCTTTAACTGGGATCCTCTGCATACGGACCCCATCCAACTATTTCATCCCACCATCAGTGGCTACCTCCCTATGAGTTTAGCTCTGTGATTTACAGCTTTTTCATAGTTGATGCTTGAATTATGTTTCACAACAACCCTAGGAAGTAAAAAAGGGTGGTATTGTCATTCCTCTCTTATGGGTAGAGAGCCTGAGGTGCAGAGAGGCTTACTGGCAAGTGACACTGCAAGAGTTCAGATGACTTTTCTGACTCCAAGTCCTGTGCTCTTTTTTGAGGCCACATAGTCTTTTCTCCATACAGGCAAACTGCCTAGAGGCAGAGGGAACTTCAAGAGAGATTTCTATCTTGTGGTGAGAGAACAAAGACCTGGAGAAGGCACTGAGGGGACTTTCCCAAGGCCATTCCTGTCACCGCCATTATTCTACCTCCGACCCTCACAAGTCTCCATGTGAGCTACCTTTGTGCACGTGGCCTGCACATTGCTAGAGCTGGGGGACACAAAAGAAATTTGAGAAACTCTGACAGTTAAGGAACTAGCAACACAGGGAGGTAAGATTAAGGTATTAAAATTCTTGAAACAACTAACAGCGACATGGGGGGCACTCTCTCTAAGACCAAAAATTTTAACCTCTAAATTCAAGTCTAGTTTCATTATTTGAGGTTCAGAAGTATGATTCACGTGGTAGATTTAAGTTCAAGCCTTCCCTGACTGATGGTGTTCTAAATTCCCACAGTGACCACCTGTGTCACTTCTTCAGCTCATGTGGGCAAGATGGATTTCCTCCTGTTTTAGTGGGGTCAGGAAGGATTCTGTGAGGAAGAAACCAGGAAAAGATCGTAGTCTTTAGCAGCATTTTTCATGAGTGATGCACCTTCTCCATAGAGAATAACTTCTTAGGTTATCTTTTGGCTTTTTCCTTAATCAAGTAAACCTACTTGCTACTTAGCAGAATACTTCTAAAGAGGAATTAGGCATTTGACCTAATGGCTGCTGAAGGAAACTGTGCTTTGCTACCTCACTTGCCCTGTGAAGGTGTATTGATCATGGTCTCAGGCTTTGAAGACTTCCAGGTTGTCCTGGAGCCCAGAGAATATGGCTGTCTAAGGCCAGGCCATCATGGCACCCCAGTAGTGATGCCCTTCTCACACTCCATCTTGATGGTCAGAAGGCATCTCACAAGACTGTCTACTTAGGGCATTCCTGGGCTGGCATAGGGGGCCCTCGGATAGGCAATGGCCACACACCGGCCTAGCCCCAAATTTCTTTCTAGTACTTTGTCTGCTAAGGAAGAGAGCTGAGCTGATGCAATTTTATGCTCTCTGAACACATTTACCAAAGCCACCTGGTCTTTAGGAGAGGCAAGATGGAATCAAAGTAAAGGAAGGCTCCAGGCCCATAGTCCAATTTGAAACCCAGGATGAAGGAAGAGAATAGATGGTGAGGATTCAGTAGCCTCATGAGGCTGAGGCTTTGTGAATCCCCAACTAGTGACAGGTGCTATAGGAGTACTGCACCAGTCAAGTGCCAGAGGCCATGCCCTGTGGCAATGGAGTGAGAAAAAGCTGGCCGTGAACTCCTGTTCTTCCACATACCCGTTGCACCATCTTGGACTGGTTGTTTTAACATCAGACAGTTTCCATGAGCCTGTCTCCATTGGAAGCCTATAAGTATTAGTTGCAATGTTTGTAGGCACTCAAAAATGCTGGCTGACTATTATCACTTTTCTCCTTTGCCGTGTGTAGAGATACACATGGTCCAAATAGATCAAAAAGTTACAAAGGCAATTCCTGGTTTAGCAGTTTCCTAAAGCGAATCAATAAGGTGTGTGTGTGTGTGTGTGTGTGTGTGTGTGTGTGTGTGTGTAAGAGACAGTATCATGGGGCAGGGTTACATGGCAAAAATCAAGAAAGTTTCAAACTGAAATATAAGGTTGTAGCCTCACCTTTGGTTCAGCACTGCCAACTGGCTAGCCCTGGACTGATCATGCAACCTCTGTCTTTCTCAATTTCCTCTTCTATTTAAATCAAGGTAATAATAACTCCCTTGTCTACTGCACAGAGAAATTTTTGTCAAGGGCAAATACTATTCAGTAGGTCGAAGTGCTCTGAAAACATAAAGTGCCATACAATTATAAGGGATAGATATTATTTAAAACTCAATGAGGCTCTGGACACCAAAATGTCCTATGTCAGTAATTCTATACTTTTGACTGTCTGTGTTTTACTGCTCACTCTCCATAGCTTGCCATTCTGAGATCCGCTCGCCCTCCCTACTCCCCAAGTCCCTCTTGTTACAGCATTACAGCTTGGTCAGCAGTGTGACTGCATTGGCCACAGTATTTTGGGAAAATTAGAAGACAGCAAACATTGGAAAAGGATCTTCAAAACATGTGGTAAAAGCACAAATGTGGCTATCATCTGTGGAAAAAAGATGGAATGGCAATTTGATTAATGATTCCCCTGGAAGTTGCAGGGCAGAGAAGCACTCGCTCTGGTTTTCGTGGAGGGAGAGGGGAGCAGTCAGTCCAACTGCCCTCACTGAGCCTGAGCTGGACAACGTGGCTCACTGCTTTCATCCCTTCCTCTTTCCTTCCCTCAGGGCAGTGCTGCCTCCCCAGAAGACTTTCTCAAAAGACCATTGAACTTCCCTGGACTGACCTCTACAAATGTTCTTTCAGTTACCCTAGGAATTTGGCTGTAACTGTGATTAGATTCCTCAAGCCAGCCCACCTTACACTCCAGGAATGTCAGGATTATCCTGGCAAACTATGGGGGCATCCAGAGGACACTCAGCTATCCCTCTGCAGTGTTGTTCTGAGAGCCATGACTATTACCATAAAAGGGAATTCCCATCTCACACTAGATTATGAGAGTCTTGGTGTCTGGGGCCATGTTGTGAAAATCTCTGTGTCCTCTGCTCAGTGTCTATCACAGCAATTTACACAAGGGTGGAGAGTGGGGGGCAGAGGGTGAGTGGAAGGAGAAATAGTACATTTTTCCCTCCCACAAAGGCCTTGGTATCCTCTTATTGTGAGGCTATCTTTGGTCTTCTGTCCCTGAAATCCATTCGCCTATGCCACCCAAAGTACCTGATCATGACTTATAAAATATGTCACTACTTCAAAACATATTCCACCTGTTATCTATAACCATGTTAAATTTAGCTTGCAGAAAATCATATTTATTGACCTCCTGCTTCATGGTAGGCACTGTGGTGGGGGTCACTACCTTTCTAGAACTTTAGGCCAGGAGAATCTCCTGCAGACATTTGTCAAGGGTTGGTACTCTGCTTACTGCTGAGGAAATAAAGATAGTTTGATTGTCAAGGCCAATCCTTTACTGTACAGAGGAGGCTGCCAAAGCTCAAAGGGGTGTGAATTTCCCAAGATCACAGAGACAGTGGCAGAGCCAGGCCCACCACCCTCATCTTCTGCCTCCCATTCCAGTGCTTGTTCATGACTCTGCTACTGCATCCAGCTTCTCTTGGGAGTCTGTTCTTGCTTCCAGAATGGAAGAACATTAGCCCTTTCATCAGAAGACCTGGTATTAGGTCTTGGGTCTTCCAGTCATTCAGAGAAAGTTCCAGAAGCAATACTGTATACCTAATAGTCCTTTACCTCTGTTTTCCTTGTATCACATTAAACTTGTGGATGTTTCCTAGGTAAACTGGTGGGCTGAAGGAAAGAAAGAAAGAAGAAAGAGCTTGGTGGGTTTACTAAGGGCAAGGGAAATGTAGGGCATTGGGGAGCACTGTGAGAGACTTCTGGTGAGAACTTCATGCACGTAGAAGTTGCCTAAAATGTTCTTTTCTTTTTTTTAAAAGATTTTATTTATTTATCTGACAGAGAGAGACAGAGAGCACAAGCAGGGGGAGCGACAAGCAAAGGGAGAAGCAGACTCTCCACTGAGCAGGGAGCCCCACTCGGGACTCGATCCCAGTACGCTGAGATCATGACCTGAGCCAAATACAGACGCTTAGCCCACTGAGCCACGGAGACACCCCTAAAAATGTTCTTTTCTGACCACAGGCTAAGAAATGTTTGGGAAAGCAGGTGAAAGTTGAAAACATATCTGAGAAGGCGTTGGGGATAAGTGTGAGATATGGATTGGAGCCTTGACCTGAGGAAGTAACCTGGGCTGGTTCCCATCTCCAGAGCAAACAAACACATACTCCAGCACTACTATCTGCTTGGCAGAATACTCCTTCCTGGGCCAGGGGTGGAAAAGGCCTCCCTTCCATAAGGCACAGAGAAGATAAGGAGTTTTCTCATTTCCCCTCCTTGCCCCCAAGCGAAGAGAAAATGGCACCGTGTGTCTAATGGAGCTTTCTCCAAGATGGAGGCACACAGCTCCCACCACGGCTCAGGTGAGGAAAAGTGTGCCTCTGTGAATGTGGCATGGTTCCAGCTTCCTCCACTCTGTGCTCTTCCTGCCAATTAACGCATCCGTCCTTCTCCACAGGTGGGGAAATGGCCCACGACTGCTGTCTGGCTGTCGGGGCCAGCACAGCTCCGACCCTGAAACCCCACCCAGGGGTGAGCTACAGGGATGGGGGACCCCTCAGGAGAGGGGCACGTGGGTCCGGAACCAACCCTCCCCCTCCTCCTTGCAGGAGAGAAGAGGGGGAAGACCAGGCTGGGGATGGCAGAGAAATTCGGGGGCTGGTTTAAGGGAAACAGACTGAGCTGCTTACAGCCTGCCGAGGCTGCCAGCAGCCCCAGATGGCGCAGAACCTGCTGCTCTTGCTGAAAATTGATTTTGGAGGCAGTGAGGGAAGGAGGAGGGGAAGCAGGGGAAGGGGTTGTTGAGCAGGGGGTGGGGTGAGAAGACTTGCCAAATGGAGGGTGGAATTTAGAAGCTTTGATAAAGATACTTAGTCCAAACACTTTGGGGGCAGAGATAACGCCTTCAGCAGAAAGGGGGAAGGGATCTTGCCTCTGTGTTCTCGCTCTGTTTCACCTCGCTACTTTTTCTCCATTCTCCTTCCATCCCCTTTACCTATCTCGAAGGACATCCTGTCATACTCCCTCTGTGGGATACAGCAGGCTGGGGGTGAGGGTAGGTTTGGAAAGCACCATCCATCCATCTTCCAGGGACCCCTTCCCCATCCCCCAAGCCCTCAGTGGGTAAGTGACCCTGAGCTAAGTAAGGAAGCTAACCCTTCAGTGCCTCTCATTTGGGCAAGCCCTTCTTGTGCCCTGCATCTAACTCTCTATCCATAATTCTGCATTCTTTTCCTTGAAGATAGCACCAGAGTTATATAAGCTTCAGCCCCACAATACCTATGCCCCCACTTCATCCCACTTATTCACTCATTCCACAAATACTAACTGGGCAACCATGGAGGCCAGGCACTGCACCAAGCCCTGGGGACAAAATGCCCACTGCTAGATGTGCTTCTCCCTGAATTCATAGGACTGTAAGAAGAATAGCACAGATTCACCAAAGATCATAATACAAGTCAATGTGAGCAGTGGAAACAAAGTGGGGTCAGAGAAGGAAGAGATCACAGCCTGTTGGAAGCAGGGAAGGAAAAGTTTCAGGGTGATGATTATATTTGAGGGGAGACCTGAAGGACAGCAAAGATGGAGGAGAAGGCGTGGTCTGCAAGGTGGAGGAGGAGAGGACCCTGCCAGCAGATGTGAGGATATAAGAGCATGGAGCCGAGCGGTGGGGAGCAGTACCTTCAGTCCTGAATGGGAACACTGAGGATGGTCAGGCCAGTGGCCCCCTGTGTGGCCATGCTGCATGGTTTGCACTCATATCTGCAGGTAGCGAGGCTTCCCTCGCTCTCTGGGCACTGAGGCGCCGTCCCTGGGCAGTGGCTTGCAGACTGGCTTGACGAGTCAGGAAATTGGAGGACAGGAATGAAGTAAGGTAACAATCCAGGTGAACCATACATAAAGCAGGGGGCATGGGAACAGTGGAACTTCCATCAAGGAGACAGACAAGATCTTCTTCATTTTTATTGGGACATGGAGACCAAGTGAGGGTAGTGGGCCCGGCAAGGTAGGTGCTCAGGAAAGGGCTTAGTGTGAAGCGTCAGTCAAAGACTGCCAGCTAGCCATGGAGCAGCTACCCTGGGTCTTCGGACTTACACACAGACACATTTCCAACCCCCACTGGGTCCTCCAAACAGCCTGGGAGAGAGCTGGGCATGACTCCCACTTCTATATTCTAAAGTGGGAAACTATCTCCGAGAAAGGACCTGCCTAGGGCCAACCAGGACACTACAGGGGGAATCAGGGAGAGAACTCAGGCTCTAGCCCAGGGCTCTTCCCGGGCTCAATGTCATTAGGGGTCATGGTACAGCCCGGACAATCCTCTTGGCTGTGATGGGATAAGGACTCCTGCATTCTCCAAGGAACTGTTAGGCTCCAAGTGCCATGGCAGAGGGACCAGCACACCCTGTTTCTGCATCTCCCCAAACATTTTGGGCTGGAAAGCCTGCCTCACTGAAATGACTCTTCTTTCCTCTCATTTGATTCTTGCCTTATAGTTAAAAAGGAGAAGTCCTCTAACTAAATGCTCAAAGAGGAGGAATATGACCTTCTCTTTACTAGAAAGTTTTTTGTTTTGTTTTGTTTTGTTTTTAAAGAAATGATTAAGGGATGCCTTGGTAGCTCAGTCAGTTAGGTGTCTGCCTTCAGCTCATGTCATGATCCCAGTGTCCTTGGATGGAGCCCCACATCCGGGTCCCTGCTCAGCGGGGAGCTTGCTTCTCCCTCTGCCTGCTGCTCCACCTGCCTGTGCTCGCACTCTCTCTCCCTGACAAATAAATAAAGCCTTTAAAAAAACATAAAGAAATGATTAAGAGTTACAACAAGGTATCTGCCCAGCTTGGGAAGGGCCACTCTCCCTAGAGGCATGCTGCTGCTTGCCCCTAATGCCCGGGTGCAGATTTTTAATCTGTTCAAGGGTGTCAGTGTCATCCCTGAACTGAAGAGCTGACTCCCTCCTCCTGCACTTAGCTATATTTTGAAAGGGAAGGTGAGGATGATTCTGTCATTAGTCCTTCCTTGTGGTCCAGTTGCTGTCCTCTGGGGGGCCTGTCAGTCTAAGACCCTGAGCAGTGGAGTTGCTCAAAGCCACTGAGACATTCCCCAGGAGCTGAGTATAGAGTAGTTCCTGTTATTTGACCTACATTCATTCATACATGATTTAGGCAGGGCCCTGGGAATGCTGTGAGGGCCAGGGATTAGGGAGAGACCCAGCTTTGCAGGGCCACTGGTTTGGGGAGTTCATCACCATGCTCTCCTGCCTTTAAGGAGTGTCTGACCCCTGAAGAACCATAGTCACCACAGCCCCATAAAAAAAACACCATCTGAAGAGAAACAAAAGCTCGAGTGAGGGAGAGAAATTCCTCCCCTCTGATTTACCACAGAAGGCAGAACACAGAAGTGCTGGCCTGTAAGGTCCCACAGTTGAACCTGGGTATTCCCAGGTTCTCTTGTCTCAACACTTTCTACCATGGTAAAACCTTACTAATTGACCCCACAGAGCCTCCTTGCTCTCCTCCTACTGCCAAAACTATCCTCTGGAATACATATGATGAAGTCATTTATACTAAGCTATGACTTTTGTGGCTACCCCTCACAAGGCTATTTAGACCATGAGAGGGAATAAACCTAGGTGCTGACCTCTATGACCTCTATGACCTCACTAGATCTTGAGAAGCAGGGGTCAGGAAGATCTCTCTAAAACTATGATAGAGTGGAAAAAGCACAGAAGTGAGAGTGGGGAGTCTTAGTTTCTGGGAGGGGCTCTGCTGTTAACCTGCTGGCTGACCCTAGCACATCACCTAAACTCTTTGGACTGTATTTCCTCCTTTGAGAAATGGGCATGATAGTCTGAGCTTCCTACCATGGTTGTCGGGATGAGAAAAGATGAAGCGTATCAAGCACATAGCACTACCGCCACTTCTAACAAACAGAAAGTCCATAATGAGTCTGTGTATTCATTGCTTCCTTCTTCCCTTTACTCAGTTGCTCACAAAATCCCTTCCTAGGGCATCTGCTTCATGCACCTGCAGGATGTTCTTGGATCTGAGCCCCAGCCGTTTGCATCCCACAAAGCTCCTACTCTAGAGTCAGTCCTTAGCACCCAGAGCTTTAGAAACCCAGAGATCCCATTCATTAGGGACAGAGTTTTCCAGAGGAAAGGCTGAAAAGCATGGGTGACTGCAGGGAGAGAGGCTGTAGAACTCAATCTTACTCAAGTCTTATCTCTGGGCAATTGAGAAGCCTGCTTTTAGCTTCTTCCAAATGAGCTTCCTGCTTATTGCCCCCAGGAACAAGACAGAAGCTCTTCTCCCACTTCGGCTTTGGCAGAGGCAGAGCCAAAAAAGCAGGGCAGCACACTCTCCAGTGCACAACCTGAGGCTGAGGAGTGAAGCCCTCCAAAAACTGCTGTCAGAGGGTAGGGCCGGGGCAGCCACGGGCGTGGAGGGAGGAGTCTGGGCTGTGTCAGCTTTAATGCTCACTGAGCTCTGGGTGATCTTGAGAATTTTTCTTGAGCCTCTTTGGTTACCTAATTTTAAACTGTGAGTGATAAAATGCCTGAAGTGCCCAGGATGATGATCTGTAGCTATCATCACTGTGGTTATTATCTGTCATTTGAAGGTTATGGAAGTTGATGACCTTAGAGGTCACCTACAAGGTTTTCCCGGGGCAGCCTAAAGGATCTGACACCTCCTCAACATTTTCCTGGGCTGGACTTCCTCTTTAAAATTCAACCTTCAGGTTCAGACCTTGATCTCCCTGGGAGTACACATACTCTGACATTCCTCAAACCTTTATAGGATGGCAGTATGCTCAGAGAATGTAGCTGCCCTGTCAGGCATATAGGTAAGAGTCTTTAGCAACCAGAAGAGAAATTTGAAAAAGAAAAGCAATCAACAGTCAAGACCATATTTCTCCAGCGGCCCAATTTTCCCTTAATCCCAAGAATTCTAAAGGGATTTTTTTTTCTTTCCCTTCAAAGGTGAAGGGGATTCAAAACCCCCTCCCCTATCTCCAGACGCAGGTATCTTAAAAAGAAAACCAAGAGATATCAAAGCAGGGAAGCATGGGAAGTTTCATGTGCCCCCAGGTCCATACCTCAACTTTCTCACTGTGCCTAAAGTTGATTTCTTTGTGATATGAGGCAGGTGAATATTTCCACAAGGATTTTGCCCCATTCCCTTCTTCTGAGCTCTTTGAGATTTGCAAAACTCTTTTGTTTATGTCTTCTCATTATCCCAGGTCTTACCAACAGAAAGTGGAAGGAAGGGGATGCAAATACAGTTTCCTTTTTCTCCAAATCCCATGTTCTACACCAGTGGGTGAGAATGGGTGGGATGGATGAGGAATTAGGGGCCGTCATGTTTGCAGAATCATACGAGCAAGTGGCCAGGAGAGGGAGATCCACAGGGCCAGGCATTAGTCCTCCTGGATGTCATTAGCATGCAGTCTGCGCTCTTCAAGACAGCCCAAGGTTCGGTCTGTCAATGAGTGATATATGATGTGTCACTTTTGCTATTAACAGGCATTTTCCATTTTGACGGTCTCAGCACATTTAGCTCCTCTTCCACAAGAGCATCGCTCTGTCCTCCATTAATAACCACTTTCAGACCCGCACAGTCCCCACCTGGGTGGTTCCCTCTCACGCCTCCCTCACAGGGCAGGGCGGAACTCTGCAGTCATCGGTGGTGATGGGGACATTCTCTGTCAAGAGGAGTGAGCTGCTATTCTGTGGCAGGACAAGGGGAGACTGCCCTACACACTGTGGGCTTTCAATAAATCTCTATTAATGAGTGAATTAATTTAAGGTAGACATGAAAAAGGACTTTGCTAGGTGGGGGTTGTCTATTGCTCTCTGGACCAGACCCCAAAGCAGAGGATGAAGAAGGAGAAAAGATGAAGATTGTACAGGTCCTGCCTTGTTCGTGCTTTTTTTTAGGAAGGGTGGGAAGACCTGTATAACAATATGTACCAGAGGGTCCCAGAAGGGGACTTGTTCTGCATACCCATGGAGGGTTTCAGGCATAAGACCTGCTGGGACATTTCAGAACGTGTGATCCAGAAATAAGAGAAATCTCCCTTGCTTTACATGTTCTGCCAGTTTAGACAATTTGTCTGGTTACTCCCTCTTCAAAAATCCCCAATGGTTATGAACAGAAGTCCTAGCCTCTCCTCCATGTGAGCTGGTATCTTACTATCCAGGCTCCAAGCTCCACTAGCTTTCCATCCCACTAGCAATGATGTGTGAGAATCCAGGAAAAAATGTGGTCCATACACAAAACTCCTCTTGTTTAATAAAACCCTGGATTTCTTCCCAAGGGGACTTCAAGTCATAATCATATTCTGTCTTCCCCTTGGCATTCAAAGCCTGCTGTAATCTAATGCCATCATCTTACCCAACCTCAGGTCTCATTTCTCTCACAGAAGAGGATGATAATACAAGGATGTCTCCATTCCTTCCCTCGGGTCACTGCCCATGACTTGAATGCCTTCCCTCCTCTCTTCTCACTTCATGAATGCCTTCCCTCCTCTCTTCTCACTTCTCTCAAGGCCAATAAAAGTTAGCCCATCTTCTCCTGGGGAGCTATCCCCACTGTCTTTGCTCACATTCTTCTTTTTCATAAGTCCCTACAGCACAGATGTCTTATTATGAGTTGACAGAGGCCACATATATTGCTTCTCCTCGTACCCTATATTTTGCGTAGCACGGTGCTCAGCACCAAGGAACAACTATGCTGAGATCCAACACAAAAACCTCACTAAAAAATGTCACCCATGGCTAACTGATCAATCACATTGATTCTCAAGTGGTGGCCTAGAAGAAGTAGGGATCAGAGAAGCTAGAAGGAGAGAGCAGAAATGAGGCCTGAAATATTTGGCTAGCTGTTTCTTGTACTATCAATTGAGAAGGGGTAGCCAAAGTCAACCCTGATCATTCCAGGAGTCCTTGGTGCTGTATGAAGACAGCTCCACTGGGGATCAGGAGGTAAGAGCTCACTCTGGCACCTTGCTTTTCTAGCAGAAGGTATCAGTGCCATCCTGTGGCATTCCATTGGACCTTATTTTGGAAAGGCCTGATATTTTCCTAGCAAACCGCCACCAAAAAAAGAGAGGAATCTATGAACCAGGAGGGAAGTAGCAAAGCCAATTTGGAATCAACTTTGGCCAAGGAGATGGTGCAATCTAGCTTTAATGAGATTAAATCAAATTACTTCCAAAAGGAGATGTAATTATGACAGCAACTTCTTTGGGGGCAGGCTGGGATTTATTCTCTTTTGGAGAGCCAAGACTGGATTTAGCTTTTCATGAGCCTGGGGCAGCAAAGATATGGGGGAGCTCCAGAATGTTGGTTTTTTTTTTTTCACAAAGAAAAATTTCTACCAAAGAATAAAACTCAACTAGGACCAGCAAATGAAATAGCAGAGCTTAGGTAACCTGGAGTAAATGAGCATGGGGGAAAGACCCCTTTCCTGTGGCTATCCCTGATAGTTTCATAGTTGTGAGAATTGTTGGGATAATACCATGCTTGAAAGGCTGCATGTGAAGGGTCTGTAGGAACATATCAGTGACCTATGTGGCATTAGCAGTCCCCCTGATCTATGAAGGATATGTTCCAAGACCCCCAGTGGATGCCTAAAACTACAGATAGTACCAAATCCTAAATATGTGTGTGTGCATGTGTGTGTGTGTGTGTATATATATATATATATATATATATATATATATATATATATAAACCTATATATATAGGTTTATATGACAGTGTATGTGTGTATACATATACATACACACACATATATACTATTTTTAAACAATTTTAAAAGGACTTTATTTATTTATTTGAGACAGAGAGATACAGAGAGAGAGAGAAAGCATGGGCAGGGGGAGAGGCAGAGGGAGAGGGAGAAGCAGACTCCCTGCTGAGCCAGGAGCCAGATGTGGGGCTCGATCCCAGGATGCTGGGATCATGACCTGAGTCGAAGGCAGATGCTTAACCATCTGAGCCACCCAGGGGCCCCTATACTATTTTTTCTTATACATACATACTTATGATAAAGTTTAATTTCTAAATTAGGCACAATAAGAGATTCATAACAATAACTAATAAGATAGAACATTCATCATAATATAATAAAAGTTATGTGAATGTGGTCTCTCTCTTTCTCAAATATCTTACTCTACTGTACTCATCTTTCTTGTTGCGACATTGTAAGATGATAAAATGGCTACATGATGAGATGAAGTGAGGTGAATGACACAGGCACTGTGATTTAGTGTTAAGCTACTCTTGCCTTCTGATGATACTCAGAAGAAGGATCACCTGGTTGACTATGGGTAACTGAAACCCAGGAAAGCAAAGCTGTAGATAAGGGGAAACTGCTGTATATTGGTACATTCAAATCATGTCAAAAGCCTACAAGAGCCACTAAAACCAGCTTCTGTCATTGACCACTCATTATATGCCTGCTTCTGGCCCCAAAACTTTAGGGCACCTGGGTGGCTCAGTGGGTTAAGCCTCTGCCTTCGGCTCAGGTCATGATCTCAGGGTCCTGCATCAGGCTCTCTGCTCAGCAGGGAGCCTGCTTCCTCCTCTCTCTGTGCCTGCCTCTCTGCCTACTTGTGATCTCTCTCTCTCTGTGTCAAATAAATGAATACAATCTTTTTTAAAAAACCCAAAACTTTATATTTATTATCCCATAAAAGAGATCATCCTCATAACAATCCAGAGACTTAGGTATTATATCTATTACACAGATGAAGAAACCAAGGATCAGAAATGCCAAGTTTGCCTAAGAGTATTCCGCTTGTAAGAGGCCAAGTCAGAATTCAAAAACAGGTCGTTTTGACTCCAAAGCATTCTGATTCAGTACTTGGGGCTACACTGAGACAGACTGAAAGCTCTGGGGGCTCTTACTCTCTGGGTGTATTTCCACTCAGTGTGCACTAGACTTTGCTATAATTACTTATGTTCTCCCAGACAATGAGCATCCTATATCCTCAGCACTCAGCAAAATAATTGCTCTTTTAAGTCAAGGACCACAGAAGTAGACCCTAAGCAGAGGATCTGTGTGCAAGTGTTTTAAAACAAAAACAAAAACAAAAACAAAACATGTTCCCAAGAGATACCTGAGAAAGAAGTAGAACAAGCAGGACAGAAAAGGAGAAAAATCCAAGCAAGGCTATTATTGCAAGTGAAGCCCCCAGCTTCAGTCTGATCCTGCATAAATCTCTAAATTACAGGTCAGAATCTGTTCCCCTGGGAGAAAGGAGGCTATGAGCTACTATAGGAGGAGGATTTGGGAGAAAGATGTAAACTTCTAGGACTTTTCAACTCTAACTCTTCCATGAACAGCTCTAGTAGTGCAAGGATAGTCCTCTTCAAAAGGGCACAGCTGCAAGCCATTAGCAGCAAAGCACTCAGAAGTTGGGGGATGGGTCCCCAGACAAGAAGTGTCTGCTGTTATCATGGTCAGTGAACTTGGGAATCTGGATTGAAAGCCTTATATCATCTATTGGAGTCAGATAATTCTAGAGCAGAAACTCGAGTCACAGCGTAGCTGAGTGAAGGGCTATTCATTTACACCTGAAGGAAGCCAGGTGCCATAGCCCTGGCTGGTAACATAAGTCAAAGGCTATGTGGCAAGATGCAAGAGGTGCCCAATACCACATGCTACAAGTTCGTTTGTGAATCTAGGTATGGGTGAGTCCTATCTGTCCATGTCCAGAGTTCCTTATTGTTGAGAAGGAGAAAGAGCTTGGCACAAAATTGTTTTATTGATGTGGAAGGAAATATAGGTGATGACCAATTGAGGAAGAAGCCAGCTTTTTTGATTGTAGAAATCATGACTTGATGACCCAGCTATAAGCGACTATTCAGAGGTCTAGAAGCCCTTCATAAATGCATAGATGACATGCCCTAACTGAATCTCTAGCCTGAGAAACAGCTCCATCCTACATAGTAAGGGAAAGTAGACTGTTTTTCTCTCCCATCTACGCATTTCAGTGTTTGAGTTGTGACAAGGATGGGCCAGAAACAGTGGGGCAGCCTTGTGGAGGAGGTACGGAGAGGTCTATATCCTCAGTCAACCTCATATAGACCCAGTTGGTTTCCTAAAATCCAAGGTGCTGGGGACAGGAGCAGAAGGGATGGTCTAGGGCACAGGGGGGGGCATGGACAGACAGAGGTTAGAGAAGACAGGTACAAAGGAGAGTAGAGGGGTCTCTGACTGGGAGAGAAGAGGCTGTTGAAGCCAGGTCTCCTGGGGCAGTGACGGGGGGATTACAAACCCGCTGAAAGAGAGCCAATCTGCCCCCTTTACCTAACAGCTTTACCTCCCAGCAGGGGCCTGGCAGCGTTACAGCTACTGCTCTCTCTTTTTCCTGGCATCGTTAGCCTACATCAATTGACTTCTTCCTCTAGGACTAGCATTGAGAAACTCCCTGAACAAAGACTCTTGTGCCTGATCTCAGGTTCTGCCAAAGTTACAGTTGTGGCCACCTGGTGCTTTATCCTCCACCTTTCTCATCTCGTTCCCTCAACTCATCCACTCCTGAGAGTATGCTCTGACTTTTCCTCCTCCCTTATCTCCCAAGACTAGCCACCACTCCCCTTACTCCTTCCCTCAAAGTATAACTTCTGCTTCATTTACTTTCTTGGGCCATGTGATAGAGTAGAAAGAACATGGGATGTGTGTTCCAAGGATCTTTATTCAAATACCGGCCTTTCCACCTGCTGGACATGTGGTATTGAGTGCTTCCTTCCTCTCCTTCCTCCTCCCCCACCCTCCCCTCCCAGCATCCTGTCCTCCACCACCTGCACTGCATGGCCATCAACTTGGAATCCCCCTGCCAGAGCTGTGTGCACACTTCCTGCCTTACTACTCATACTTTCCACCCAGGTTAGATGCTCTCAGTTACCTACAGTATTCAACCTAGACTTGGTTTCTGCCCCAACAGGATCCATCAGAAGTTCTGCTCCTGAGAGAAAATCTGATCAAAATTAAAGGCTTTTTCTTTTTTCTTTTTCTTGGAGTTTTAGATTCAGGCATCTGACCTGTCTGCAGCTTGTTGACGAATGAAGTCTAGTGGTACAAAATGGTCACTTTATTACAAATGAGTACTTGTGTGTGAGTGTATGAATGCCAAAGAGGTTGGAGTTGTTAGCATTACGCACATACCAACAAAATGACTGAAGTGGCTGGAAAGTCAGGAAAAGACAACTATGGCAATGGGTATGTGTTCTACTGTATAGTGTATTAAATGAAAATTTGAGGTATGGTTAGCCCAACAGATCAGGAAACAATTTCCATTGAAATGATAGTTTGTTACTTAGAGTTCCCAAGAGCAAGGGACACCCTAGTCCTTGGGGAACCAAAGGACCAGTCAGGAGGCAGAGGGAGACAGGTAAACTGCAGATGAGAGCCTTATTGTGGTTTCTGCAGGAAGAAATGGGCAAGGCAGGGTAAGCAGCTGAGGATTGGCTCTTTGAGTAATTTCACTGAGCTCTGGGACAGAGGCCCTGTCCTTAGCTATCTGGTACCTGGCCCTGGGATGATTAGGGCAGGGGGATAGTGACCAGGAATGTGGGAGCTGAATAAAGGAGATGGTTGGGGGTGGGGACTCTGGATGAGTTTGCTTGTATTTAAAAATCCATTCTTAGGTAAGTTGTTTACTAACTCTAGGAACTGGTTAATGCTGAGAGGAACATCTTTTCAGGATCGACAAGGTCCCAGATGTCAAAGCAAAAGAACTACAGGTATGGTTAATGCAGTATGCTCGGTAAAGAAAGAAACAAAGCTAATGTTAGGAAGTCTTTTTGTCCTCTGTAGAGTATAATTCATACCCAAGGGAAGCTGAAGCAAGTAAACCATCTGCTTGAGGCTTGTCATTCTGGAGAAAAAGGAATACCATGGTATAAGTCCAATGAAAGCCTTTGTAATTCACACAAACTTGTGAAATTAAAGCATTATCCTTCTTACCAGTACTTAGTAGTGATTAAACTCCTTGGTCCAAACAAAGAATTCAAGTTGTCAGGGACATTTTAACTAGAACTCTAAATAATGAATATGTGAATAGTGGTTCTTTGTTTGCATAAACTGGTTTTTGTATATAACATTGAGAAAACTTTGGGGGCAAGTATCAGCACTAGGAGTATGATGGGAATAATTGTGTTTTTCAAAATAACAGATTTGTGTCAATAGTGTATTTCCCTCCCTTAAACTAAGCAGGCTGCTCACTCATGAGAACTGAGTGGATGCCAGATGACTCCACTTGATCCTTGTCCCCTGCTGTGCCCTGCACACAGGACTCATAGGGCAGGAGGCAAGACAGGGTACCACACACAACAATATGCAAACACAGTATAAACACACAGAATTGTGTGTGTGCATCATATTTAAACACTAAGGAGAAATAAGACTGTACAAAGTGTTACAGGGCCATCTTGTTCACATAGATGAATTCACATGATTGATGCGTTGGCTTGTTCTCTGAATGAATACAGAACATAAGAGTGCCTAGTTTTTAGGGAAGCCGTACATTTGCTTTCTTGAATCTCCACTTCTCAGGGTAGAAACCTCCTTGCTTCCGGTCCATGACCAGGTAGTTGGTCAGTTAATCAAGACAGTTGGTTCAAATGGACAATCAGTAAATATAGATCACACATATGATAAACGTTTCATTTTAATTCAAAACATACTGGGTGCTTACTATAAAACTTTATATATAGAGCCAAGGCCACAGATCTGGGACTATAGATCTAAAGATGACCATTCCCGTCTTTCTTTTTTGTATAAACCATACTCTTTAAGTATCCTTGACAATTTCCCTTTACAATTTCTTCAAAGTAGAATAAGAGATTACACATGTGAAGAATCTGAGTTTAGAAATCTGGATTGTTATTATAGATTTTAGTTATAGTTCTTGTTTTGATCTTTTATATTTGTTTCTCCTAAATCTAATTGATATCGTTTCTCTTTAATAATTCACCTTTATTGAGACATCTGAGAGCATTCAACTTAGTTTTCACAGAAACTTTTATTCTTTTTATACTTGTTTTATTTAAGTAGCATTAAATTAAATTAATTAATCACAAAACCAGGTAGAACCACATAGACCACCATAAGAGCAAGCACAAATGACTCTTGGTAAACTTACCACCCTCCTAGAGGAAGCACAAGTGTGCAGGTGTATGAGCAAGCAATCCACCCTCCTGGCCTGCCACATAGTGGGACACCCAACACCAGGAGGAAACAATAGAATGGGACAGCCAGGGACTCCTGCAAGTGGAGTTGGCTAAGAGAAATTTTCTTGTATTTCCTGATCCCATCCTCTCTTCTTGTTTTAGTGCTAACAGTACTTAATTCAGGTATAGTCAACATATATCAAAATGTATGAATGTTAAGTATATAACTCAATGCACTCATGTAATTAGAGCCCAGACCAAAACAAAGAACATTTCTGAAAAGTTCCTTCTGGACCTTCAAGACAATCCTTGACCCCCCAAAGATAACCACTGTTCTGATTCCAGTCACCATGGGTTAATTTTGTCTATTCTTGACCTTCCTTAAAAGAAATCATCTCAACTTTTTGTGTCTGATTCCTTTTTCTTAATATAATGCTTTTGAGATTAGCCATGTCATTCTAAGTAGTTTGTTCTTTTTATGAATTGCTGAGATGTATTTGATTCCCATCTTCTTAACTGAGTTCACTGGCAACAACTTCACCTGAGAAGGAGTGATAAGGTAAAAGGAGAAGACTTTCAAATATCATTCTAACTCTGTAGAATTCACTAGCTGCTCTCAGCAATATTGTGTTCACCCAGAGGCCCAGGGCTTATCTTCTCCAACAATGCATGCACTGACAGATCAGAACTTAAAGGTAGGGGCACTATCTGAGGGGTTGACAATCTATAGACTTATCTGGCTATGCTTCTCTTTTCCTCCATCCTACCCACTCAGACATGGGAGAGCCAGTTTAGGAAACTATCTTGGGCCCAGCCATCCCAAGACTGGTGGTTCACTGTGGCTCATTCAGAAGTCATCAGCCCATTTTCAGTACCCATGAGTAACAATGATGGCTACTTGCTCATCAACATTTAAAAATCCTGCTAAGGAGCCCTATGAGACTGGGTTTGTCTACATAGCCAAACGAGTCACTCATGGGTAGCATACTTTGGGTTATTTGAACATAGACTCTCTTTTGCAATTATTTTGTGATAATATAATTCAGTGAATCCACTTTTAGATAGGCTAAAACTATAAAAGGGACCAAACCTCTTTCTCTCTTAAGTTCAGTGCTTTTGAGAATCTCATCTCTGCATCAGGAAATGTTGGTGGCTCAAGGCCAAGTCCATTTGGCAACTCTCAAGGCTCTGCTCAGCATGACTGACAAGGGCAGTGGTTGTTGAGAGTTTCAAGGAGCAAAAGGAAGGCGGAGCTCAGATTGTTCATGCTGAGCAGTTGGCAAAGGCACACTCCCAAGGCTGGGACAATGCTTACTGATCAATAGAGACAGTGAGCAAGACAAGGGACAGACTGCTGGCAGGTCTGGTCCATCCCTCACTGCTTGGGTTGGTTGGTACTAATTGTCCAAAAATCATTAGGCTGGTGTCTGGGGGGACAACCTTGGTGATCAGAAGTACAGTTCGCCCTAAGATTTTGGTTATATGTCTTGGTTTCTTGAGGGTAAGAGTAGGAAGGATAAGAAAGAAGACTAAAAAGGGTAAAATAAGCATTGAGAAGAAAGTTTTCCACCTTTCTTGTCAGGCTCTCTGGACATTTCAGCCTCTGACTTCCATCAAAGAACCGAGGTATTTGTCTACTCTGATATATGGAGAACTGTGGATTTCATGCTTAAGAATATGTTGGCTGAGCCCAACCACTGGATGTCAGCCTCTTGATTTGTAGCTCTATGGATTTTCCAAGAGGTGAAGACCATTCTCAGCTTGGTTCTACTTTTTTCATAGGGAGATCTGAGTTCCATAGATGGAGTCCCAGACAGAGAGTTAGGACTCATATGTCTGATCCCTATCTGACACATCACAAGGCAATCAGGGTTCTCAAATGCCAAGTTCTACTTCTGACCAGAAGGAACTGCCTTACTCTGTGACAGAAGTGTACTTTCAAAAGGTGTGCTAGAAGAGTCCTTACAAAGTGCATAGAGATCTGGGGAAGATTATTAAAATACAAAGGAAGCACTCCCCTAATAGTCAAACTTATATCCTTCAACTTATTTTAAGCTAAAAACCTTAATGTCCTAACAAGGGCCTAACAAGGAGCCTCAAGGGGCTCAATGAGCAGGCTGGGGGCCCAATGGCAAGATGGGGTCTCTCCAGGAAGCCATATGTGGGAGGAGGGCCTGACTGTGCTACACAGCTCTGCCCAGCTGTCAGGTGTGGGGTAGCCAACAGGAGGTCCCTCCCTCTCAATGATCAGCATTCATTACTTACATGAAGCCAGCTGGTCAACCCCACTCATGTGGGAAGAACTAGAGGGTGGTGATGATAGTTGAAGGAACCTGATTCTGGACAAGAACACTTTTAGATTTGTGCTTAGATTCACTTAAAGAAGAGGATCTGGAATGAGGTAAAAATGACTTTCAGATGTGGGGAGAACTTTAATATCGGGAATGTCCTCTCCACTTCCTGTCCCTGCCATCTCCTCTCTGTTTCCCCATTAATCCTCTCTTTCACACCTCCACTCCCCTGGACCCACCTGCATCTTGCCACATCCATCCTCCAAGCCACTATTCATAACATTCATGTAACCCTGCTCATCCTTTAAATCGAGGCTGAAGGCCTACTCTTCCAAGAAGCCTGTCTGGACTGATGTTACCCTAGAGGGTTGTAAAAATATAGAAAACCCTCACCTCTGCTCCAGGAGCTTTACTTTCATATCTCTTTAACTCTAATTTCTTGCTATCAGTGTTGATACCTGGAAAGACACATTTTTCCAAAGATAGACAGCTTAGCCAGGTATCTGGTTTCTGGTAAAGGAAAGGGATCCCTAACATGAGACTCCAGGAAATTTGGCTATATCACGCCTATGACCCTTCTTGATGGGAAGAACCTCGAGACAAAGAAATTTTATGATACCTTGAGAAATAACTATTATTGGTGGGACTCTGTATCTAGACTGGAGACCAGCGACTCAGAAGCTATTTTTCATTCTGTGACTTCCATGGAATCTCTAAAGACTGTCAATCCTGTCTTCTTCACATACTGTGCTTATTTTCCCAGGTCCTCCCCACCCAAGGTCACATGGAAATGGTAGGCCAGTTGCCATTAGGGCAGCTAATAACTTGGTGCCCTTCACACTTCTCTTCATTTGTTCAGCCTTCACTCAGAGCAGTGATTGTGAGCTGTGAGGGGTGAGGGCAGAGAAAGAAGACCCCTGAATGCCGGCTTTCCCCTCTTGTAGTGCCCTAAGTTATCCAGTCCCAGCCCCAAACTTGCTACCTGGTCAGAAAAGCCAGAGCCTTGAAAGACGAAGGAGACTGTACTGGCAGGTGATTCATTCCTCACTGCTTGGATTGGTTGGTACTAGCTATTCAAAAATGATCAGGCTGTCGTCTGGCAGGACATCCTTGATGAGGCAAAGGAAGTTTACCCTGATATTTTGGTTATATGCCTTGGCTTCTTGTTGACAGGGCTGGGGTGATAAGCAAGAAGACTAGATGAGAAAGGATAAACTAAACACTGGGAATTGGACGAACTTCCTTAGAAGCGTGATTATTGCTGGAACATGACTCCTTGGGGTCTGAAGCTATACCCCAAAAGCTTAGAAAAATGTTCTTTGCAATATACAGTATTTTCCCTGAAAGGAGTTACTGTAAATATAATTTTCTTCATCTTAGGACACTTCCAAGACATGTTTTATTTCTCCTTATGATGTAAGGGGTAATAAATTGACCAAGCTGCCTCTGCCTCTTAATCAGTTTCTTCTGTCATGATTCTTCCTCCAGAAGAATAGCAAACACAACAAGGGACTTCACTGTTCATCTCATTTTGGGACTAAACAGGTTCTCCATGTCAGCTCTGTTTTAGCCAAGGATGGCATTTCCTGGAGGAGAGGAATAGGGCAGAGAATCCCAGGTGCTGCAGACGACGGAATAGATCATGCTAGAGGTTGGAACAGACACGGGCTCTGATGAGGAGGAAGAAAAAACAAGAAGAAATTGGGGAATGTTTTGTCCTCCACGATCCCCTGGCAAATGCCTCAAAAGTTCTGAACTTAACTTATAACCTTTGAGTTTTCCCCCAAGAGATGGCAAGAGATGGCAAGCAGGAGTGTTTGCCAATGTCCACTTGCAATTGTTACTGAGTGTTCTGATGTGTCTTTGTTTTCTTCTTAATTGAGGTATAAGAGAGGAAGGTGTATATTAGTCTGAATGCTCACACAGATTCCCCATTTGAAAACCAATCAAAACCCAGGAGGAAGGTGAGTCAGCTCTTTCTTAACTTTTTCTCTGTCTTTCTCAATGTGTGCACATGTGCAGGTGCATGATAGAAAGGAGGTGAGGCATCTTGTCCAGATTAGAGGGTCAGTGTCACTGTTTCTTCCTGTCCATGATGTTTTCTTTATAAAAAAAAAACACAATAGGACTATAGAAAGTCACCAGCCTCCTCCCCTCCAGGGCTGGTGATGTGAAGATCAAAGGAGAGAAGGTGATAAGAAGGCAGTAGACAAATGCAAAAGATTATGATCCTCTCAATGAATGACATAGGGCCTTCCCGACCTCCAGTCCTGACGGCCCTCATCCTGCCAGCAGGGCCTGAGTCTACACCTCCCACAGCTGCTCGATTTAGAGATCCTGCGGAGGAGTCCCCGCTGATCCCTTGAGACCCACGGGGCTATTTCCAGCTCTCCGGTTGTAACCTCTCCGCCAAGACTTGTGTATCACAGCAACGGAGGAGCCCTGGTGGTTGCTTTTCCCTGGCCCCTTTAGAGGTTATGAGCCCGTGCCTGCCCCCAAAGCCTCTTCCCTCAACCGGGAGTACAGAGCTTCATAGATAGTCAGAGGCACCATGGATAACTGGGTAACTCATGGGACTCAGAGACCACCTTGACTTCCTCAACCCCAGCAGAGGCAATGGGGCCCCTTCAGCAATTTATCCAAGACTGGCAGAGCCACACTGAACCCAGCTCTTCTGACTCATGGCCCTTGGCTCTTCTATCTGAACCTTATATATTATTTTTACTGATGAGTAAGCAAACAAAAAAGGACTCATACCTAGGTCTAGTATTCATGAAAATGTCCTAAACCAGCCCAGGAATAACTGCAACAAGTGCTCTTCTGCCCTGGAGCTCTCATCTCCTTCCTCTGCCTCATCTTCTCAACCTCCAATGTTTGATGCTCTTCTCTAGATCCCAATTTTGGAGTCCTCAACCTACTGGCAACATGTTGAAAGGAAAGCTAGTCTCCTCCTGGCTGTGCAATTAAGGACAACTCATTTAACCTCTCTGAGCTTCCATTGTCTCATCTATAAGTGAAAGTAATGAAAACTTTGTCCTAACTCTAACTCAAAGATAAAATATACAAAGGGGATTTGTAGACAACAAAGTGTCACTGAATACCAGTTGTATCTTTAAACTTTCTCTTAAGGGCGCCTGGGTGGCTCAGTGGATTAAAGCCTCTGCCTTCAGCTCAGGTCATAATCTCAGGGTCCTGGGATCGAGGCCCGCATCGGGCTCCCTGCTTGGCAAGGAGCCTGTTTCCTCCTCTCTCTCTGCCTGCCTCTCAGCCTACTTGTGATCTCTCTCTCTCTGTCAAATAAATAAATAAAATCTTTTTTAAAAATAAAAAAAAATAAACTTTCTCTTAAGGCTTCTTTCATCCACATGGTGAAATTTCTTATAAGAACCATGAAGAATTGCCATGGTGATATCTAAGCCAGGACCTATCAGTTCAGCTATGTGTGGTGCTTCCCTGTTTATACTAAAGTGTAGATTTGGCACTGGGATAATGGAAGAAGAAAATGTTTTTATTTTCCAAGTTGGTTACAGTTTATCCTTTTTTTGTTTTTGTTTTTGTTGTTTTGTTTTGTTTTGAAGGAGCAGAAGACCTAGGAATGAGGGGTAGAATGAAGGAATGAGCACATGCGTGAAGGTTTGAGAAGAATAAAAACTAAAGGGTGGGAGTGGCCCCAGAAGACCCCTCAGTATCTATCACAAGCCCTCTGCTGGTCACCCATCAAGGTCTTGTTTACTCTTTTTCTGGCTTCAGTCTTAGGTGTCTGGGTCAAGCCCACTCTGTTATTTTGGAGCAGGAAATTATTGACCCATAACACAAGCCTATAATAAATAGCCTCATATCATAAAATGCAAGCTCTCCACAGAGCCCTGCATTTGGAAAACAGTGAGGGATTTGCAAGTTGCTGCCCAGAATATATTTGGTATCTTGCTGCCCCCTCCCCTTCTTCTGCAGCACAGGACATAGTCCAGGCAGGACAGCCCACAGCTTGGCAGGAACCAGAGTCAGCCCCTCACCCACAGACTGACCACTCAACGGCCATTTTCCCTGCCTTCCATTTCATGTTAAGCACCTTTGATGAGGTGATGAAGTTAGCAGATCTTAAAACATGCATACAAGTAGAAGGGACAGGTTACAAAAAATCAGCTCATCATCATCACCCAGGGCAGGCAAATGCCCCTGGAATGACTATGGCACAGCCTCTGTCTCAGGCTGGATAGCCATGGGCAAGGACTGAGGGGCAGGGTGGTATGTGCCCAGACTGAACTGGAGGGGAAGGTGGACACCTTAGGCAGAGCCGAGCTCAGTCCTAAGGAAGACCACTTCTGCCAGCCTGATGCAGGCCTTGGGGAGGCTCTCTCTGAAACCTGGCTCTTGAGGCAAGGAGATAGGGCCAAGAGCAGAATGGAACATGCATGTTTCTAGACTGAATTTCTGGATTTGGGCCCCAGCTGAAGGTTCCAGAAATATCCCCTAGGAGCCATGGAGGAATATACAGCTCCTCCTAAGATCTTGGTCAGTTTGCATAGCAATGGCACCTTTTTGTTTTCCATCCAAATTTTTGGGCTGTTTTGGCGAACTTTTTTTTGATCCCCACTGTCCTTATAATCAGCCATGGGCCTGGCAGGGAAGCAATTGACTTGTGTGTGATCTGGGAAGAATCAGAAGTCTTCATTCCCTCAGAAGCATATTTTTAAAGCTTGAAATTGTCTCTTTAAGATTTCGTTCGTCCTTTTCACATCAAGTTTTCTCTCTGTTAGTTAAAATGTAAATCCTTCCAAGCAGGTGAGCAGGGCTAAACCATCCACATCTTGGTAGAAAGGAGCTTCTAGTGGGTCCTGGGAATGGCATGTAGAGGGAAGGGCAGAGAAGACACGAGAGTCCTGGACTCTGAGGGTCTTCTTCAGGGAAGAAGGGGGCTGTGCAGGAAAGAATGGAAGGAACAGGACAGAACGATGCTTATGAAACATAGCATAATGGATCATGAACATTTGAGTCGGGAGCGCAGCTCCACCTCTTATTTAGCTGAGGTTTCTTTGAGCCTCAAATTCGCCATCTCTAAGTGAGATTAATTATGCCTACCTCGCTTGTCTGCCTTCCAGGGTTGCTATGGGGACGTGATTAGATGTCTAATGTGGAAATGCTTTGCAGAATGTGAAAGGCTCACCAATGTCAGTGGTTGTTATTTGCAAACCTCCCCTCAGCCTCCCCACCCCACCTTCCGCCTCTCTGCTGGTTCTTGCATGCAGCTACTGCTGGCCAAGCTACAGACCTGCTAACCGGGCTTCTGGTAGAGACAGCAAATAACACTCTGCCTCCTGCATCTCTCCAACCTTGTAACATCAGTATCCCCCTGGACGCCACAGGCTGCCAGACTCAAGCCTTTGTGAAAACCAACGGGTAGAGTCTCCAATGTAATATTTGGGAAGCTACGCCCACGGGCAGCAGGCGCTGATCGGAGCTGTTGCTGTGCAAAACAGGAGGGGTGACAGAAGGGAGCCCTGGGGGGCATAAATGCCTTGGCCCCAAGCCCTCCCCCTCTAAAGGGCTTGATCTATGTCTCCCTGTGGCAATGGCTGCAGAACAGAGCCAGGCTGCCAGAGCATGATGCTGGGAACAGGAGGGAATTTGCCAAACTCAACTCTGGAACCAGTCACATTTGCCGTCTTTGGGAAAAGAGAAGAAAAGTGTCTCCGATCTGTTCTAGGCCCAGCCTCAGGGCTGATGAGAGGGGCGGGAGATGGATGCAGTGTTTCCTCCCCAGGAGGTCTCTCCTACAGGCAGATTTGTGAAGCAGGGAAACCCATTTCCAGCATTCCAAAGCCACACTAGACAGGCATCCATACCGAGTGCACACATAACTGAGAAGTTTGGTTTGGTTTTACCCTATTACCTCTACTGTTCTTCTCTTCCCCAGAAATACCCACTGAACCTCTGCTCAAGTTTAGTATATTCTCTCATACCCGGATGATACCTTCCTCCTTATACTGCTTCTAAACACACACACAAACACATATACCCTCAAAATATCCTGGTTCCATGAGAGAATCCACTGACTCTCTCAAGACTCTAATTTAGGCATGTAGTAGGTTAAAAGAAGAATCCAGTTCAATGGGTTTATCTGAGGAATGCAATGTTTTAATTATTTAATCCATCTGGAATTTATTCTTCTATTCACTATGCAGTAAAAATAGAGAAAAAATGAAAGCTACTCAGTTCATTGTATCATTTTTACCCTGATATAAAAACAACAAAAATATTATATAGACATATTTTCTCCATGGGCATACGTTTAAAAACCTTTGTAAAATACTTGCCAAAATGACGTCAGTGACACAACTTTGCCTTCTTTTAGCATTTTTGTATGTTTTAACTTGAACGAGAGGATAGAAGCAGGGAAAGAGGAAGGAGTTTGGAAAATAACAAATTTCTTCAAGTGTCTGCTATGAAGCAGAAAGTCTAGAGGTCTTGGGGGTCCTCCAAGACCTCACTGAAGACCTCTGCCAACTTCATACAGAAAATCCAAGAAGCTCTGCAGAGTTTGAGAACAGAGAACCAGAAGCAGATGCAGTACTGATTCTGATCATGCTAACTCAGCATAGCTTTCAGGGGAGATAAGCTCCACAAAGATTGTTACAATGTGTAGTAGAGTCCAAACCACAGATGTTGGGCCAGGGAATTGTCCATCATAACTGCAGAGAGGCAGCTGCCTCCACTCTCCCCATCAATCCACTCCCCACTCCACCATCATGGGCCTTCTGGGGTGGAAATCTTATCATGTCAAATGTCAGGATTCAAATGTTTCAAGGATGTCAATGGTTTTGTAGCACAAGTCTGACTGGTGGGGACATTACAGCCTCCACACACTTTCCATGCTTATATATCTGAGGCTGGCCAAACTCCTTAGTGAAGAACAATAAGCCTTCAGGATCCAGCCTCTGCTTATCTTTCTAGAAACATCTTTACCACCCCACTTCTATACCTATTCTCTAATTGTACTAAACTTCATTTCAGTTTCATGAACATGTCCTCCCTCTTATCTCTGTGTTTTGTCCTTTGCAGTTCCTTTGGTCTGGAATTTTCAGCCTGAATTAGGTATTTCTTCTCTCTGCTGCTGGTAGCAGTAACTGTCTGGTCCTGAAACCCATCAAAATACTTACTGCCATATAATCACATGTTTATCTATGTTCCCTACTAGAATGGGGACTACCAAGGACCAGGGACATGTTTTATCCAGTTTTTATTCCTGGTTCCAGCACAGTGCCTGGAACAGGGCAGATGCCCAACATATCTGATGTATGTCCAGCATTTAGTCTTTTCTCTGAAAGACAGTATAGTATAGTTAGGGAAGATAGAATGCTGCTAACTTCCAATAGGTACAGATTCAAAGAATGAAGACCCTGATAGGCAAAAAAAAATAAGCTATGGGCAGTGAAGAGGTTTTTCCAAAAAGAAATACGATCAGTAGCCCCAATATTATTATTCATCTCAGCCATTTAATTCATTAATTCGTTTTAATTAAAAAAAATTTTTTAGAGAGACATGAGGGCAGAAGGAGAGGGAGAGGGAGAGAGAATCTTAAGCAGACTCCATGCCTGGCACAGAGCCCACCATGGGGTTACATCTCATGACCCTGAGATCATGACCTGAGCTGAAATTAAGAGCCAGACACTTAACTGACTGAGCCACCCGGGAGTCCCTCATTAATTCATTTTTAAATAAAAATTTTTGAATAATCTATTGGTCAGGATGAGTTAGGTGGTGCTGCACTAACAAGTAGCTCTAAAAATCTTAATAGTTAAACACAAGAAAAGTTTATGTGTCTCTTGGGCAACAACTCCAGTATGGGTTAGTGGGTGGGGACAATATTCCACACTATCTGGGAAAGATACTGCCATCTTATAGTTTCACCAGCTGGAGGGCATGGCCTTCTTGGTTTGGGGGGAGGAACTAGCTGGGAGCCACAGAATAGTTATTATGACACACATCACTTCTGCTCCCAAGCTCTGTTCAGATTAGTCCCCACCTAACAACGAGGCAGGGCCATGTGGGAAGCTGAGAGCAAATGTTTGATAAGTGGCTTTCACACTGCCATAAGCACCAACTATGATCGAGATATCAAGCTAAGCACTGAGGATAATATAAATGAATATGCGCTCCCAATTCCCTCCCTCGGAGTTCATAGTCAAATGGATGATAAGAAGTTTAAGTATGGACATAAAAATTATAAGGCAGAATGTGCTGCCAGGCTTCTAGCCACAGTGATCTTCTTAGTAATGAGCTCACTGCATAAGCCAAGTTTCAGAGTCAAGTTCATAGGAACCCTGCATTAATCCAGCCTCTTCAATACAATGCCTGTCTCTGTGCAATAATCCCTAAAGGTTGCTACTGTGGGTGATTTTTCTTTTCCTTATGTGAGCCTAGATATTGAGAAGAATTAAGGTTCATTTTTTTCCATTTTGGGTATAATACTCTATTCTAGTTCTGTTCAGATTTCTTATCTTTTCCTCTATTTCCTTCTTCTCTATGTAGGCTTTCCTATTCCTTATTCTCTTTCCTCAGGAATTACATCCTGCCTCTTTCTCTGGTTAAAGAAGTTGGCAGCTTCATATGAGACTCTGGTTTCATCTTGAGAGGCTGAGGAAAAGCCAAACTCTCCTCTAATATCAGGGAATCTTGATCTTTGGACACTCAGAGAAAGGCAAAAGTGACATAAAACAATGTATAAATGAACATTTTCTTACTTTGCATCCTGTTACCTGTGTTGAGGTACATAATAAAATGTCAAAGTCCAGAGGCTCATTTTCTGTCTTTCTCCTCTTTTATTCTCCATGTGGTCTCCCTTTCTCACCCTCTGCCAATTGTCTGGTGACCTTCTGTCACTGCAAGTTATTCAGGCTCTCCATCTATGTCTGCACCTTCCAGTCTCCAGTTTCACATCTAACCTAACACTTCCTTTCCATCCACCCAACAAAAACTACCTGTCCTGACTCCCCTTTCTCCTTAGATGACCTGTGCACAAAAGGCACCAAGAGTGCTGGCCCAGGCAACTGGTCGAACACCGAGAGGTACAAGATTATTTGTGGGATCCCAGGGCCCAGGGCTGCTCTAGGTTAGGAGAGGGAAGTCTGGCCCAGCCAAGTAGCCAGCTGGCTCTCTTGGCTGATTGTTACTGTCAGCTCTCTATCATGCACTGGTCTGAAATATGAATGTACTTGGGAAGCATAGAATGAGAAGAATAAAGACCACAGAGGGACCATCTTGTGCTTTTCTCATATATTAGCAGCAGACACAAAGAGGCCTATGTGATCATGAGCCATAAATAAAGTACATTTTTTTTCACTGCCAATTTCCTCCGTAAAAATTCTCCCCTTCCATGTGTTGCTTCTACACATTTAATTGTTACCTGTCAATAGACGATTGCATTTTTAGAAAGAATTGCTCAGAAAGGACCATGGGCAATACAAAGGAATGAGCACCACTGGCTGAATCTCAGGCTTCTGTGGTTATGTCACTGTGAAATATATTTTCATGAATGAGGACCTCCCAGCAAGTCTAAAAGCATGCCACGTGGTCAAGGCAGCTAGCCTTGACCTGCAGAGTGACATACTTCAGCTCCCACCCAATACAAAGCCATGAAATTCATGTTTTTCCCTAGTGCATAGGAGAAAAACAATTTGTGGAAAGTGTATGATTCACCCAGGGAAAAACTGAAGCTGGTTGTTGGGGATTTTCAAAGAGCAGGTGGTGAGAGATGATAAGTATTTAAAGTCATTGCCCAAGTGAACAGTGGGGTGAAGTAAAAACAATTCACATAGCACTTAAAAAGAGACTTAACTTTCCTGATTCAAAGCTTTTCTGGAGAATATTAAGTTAGTTGAGACCTTAGATGTTATTTTATCAAATGCCCAGTCTGTATACGAGTCCCCTTTCCAATGTTCATGAGATGCGGTGACTCAGCCTCCCCTGATCACACACAGAACCGCCTGTTCATTGCCTTGTAAGCCACCCAGTTTCCTGGAGAATCACTCCAACTGATGAATGAAACTGTCACTGGTACCAGCATCTGTGCCTTTAGTTTGGTGAAGCTTATGCTCTTGAGATGCTCTGTTAAACACGGACGCCCTCATAATCATTTTGCTTTAAAACACTGTAGGAGGGGCATGGCTGTCAGGGAAGGACTGAGAGACTACAATTTCCCCAGTACCTGCCCAGAAGCCAACCGCTCCCATCAGTCAGGACTCCGTGTTACCACCTCACTTTCTCTACTGCTCCATTACGGTATTGGGTGGTGTCGTCCTTTCTATCCACAGTTGCTCAGTCTTCCTTGCCTTCTTTACAAACTGGAACCCCATGGGCTACCCCAGAGAGATGCTAACATACAATGACTGGTTAGTTTCTTTCTCGAGTAGGTGTCTAGCAGGCAATGCAGCTCTCTCCCTCCATCAGCTCACTCAGGGACTCAGGTTCTTTCCCCTCTGGAGCTCTGCGTGGCCAAAGCTAAGCCCAGAAGGTGGAATCCAGGGGCAGCAGGGGCACTGAAGGCAGGTGAGGAGGAAATTGCACACATTAGTCCCACTCACATCCCAGTGAGGAGACTTTAGTCCTGAGGCCCTGCCTCCCTGGTGGAAGCTAAGAAATGTTGTTTCTAGTGGAACAGACATGTGCCCAGGAAGACAGAATAAAAAGCCTTAGGAGTTTGGGAGAGACAATTACCAGTCTACCCTATATTTCATATCCTCCTTTCTTCTGTCTTTCTTTTTTACTTCTTCCTACCTTCCCCTATCTTTTTTTTAAAAGATTTTATTCATTTATTTGACAGAGAGAGAGATCACAAGTAGGTAGAGAGGCAGGCACAGAGAGGAAAGGAAGCAGGCTCCCTGCTGAGCAGAGAGCCCAATGCGGGGCTTGATCCCAGGACCCTGAGATCATGACCTGAGCCGAAGGCAGAAGCTTAACCCACTGAGCCACCCAGGTGCCCCTGCCTTCCCCTATCTGCTTCTCCTTTCTATCTGAACCAGCCATGATGTGCAAAGTGTATAATTGTGTGTGCATAGAGTGAATATACATATATATTCATATGCACATATATCCACACACATATATGTATACATGAAGTATATTTACACATATATATGTGTGCACGTTCCATATATACACATACACATGTATATGGAAAGAATATATATATAAACACACACACACACACATATATGCTCTTTCTGTATACATTCACAGACTTAAGTTGAGCTGAATTTGAGAAATACCTACAGTCTGTGTAGAGGCATACCACCAGCACAGCACCATCCTGGGTTCATCTTTGTCTGGTTCCCTTCCTATGATTTTGACTTTCCAGATCCCAGGTGCAAGGAAGGTGGGCTTTCTAACAGCTCTGAGCAGTGTGCTCAGCTTGTAAGTGAACAGGCTCGGACTTCCCTGCAAATAGAGGAAATGCATGCACAGAAGCACCTTCTCTCTCTCTGTCCTCTCTGTCCCCTCTGTCCTCACTCTTTTTTTTGTCATCAGCTGGGCTTGACCTTCCAGGTATTCACCCCAACAACAACCAGACTCAATGGTCTAAAGGAATCTGCTCATGCACTTAGGAGCTTAACCCCTTAGGTCAAAGAGGCAGTACCTACCACCGAAATATCAGAAAAGAAATAGACAAGGGATTGCCAAAGAGAGGGATTATAGAATCCAACTTGGAAATTCAGGCGGTAAGAAATAAGTTAGTCATGTTCCAGCTATTATGCATGCAACAAATGTCTAAATTATTTTTTGAAATTGTTTTGGAGGGTGGTAGGGAATAGAGTACAAAGATGACTTCTTTTTAAATTCTCCAAAATGCTACCTGCATAAAGAATGAACAAATGTCAGGGACAGGCACGTCTTGGACTGAACTTCAAGTGAACTGATGGCAGGCCTTTCCATTCTGAAAATATAAAAATTGAAAGCTGCCAGGGCTCAGAGCAGACCATGCATTTGCATCCTATTTAAATAATGTGCAAGAATCTTTGGTTGGATGGGAGTTTTTAGCCTTGTCAGAGAACTTTGGAAGTACTCAGAGTGGAACTGCCAAGGATACCCATGGGCCATGTCACCTGACAGCTTGAAACCAGCTCAAATGCTCTCAGTGAGACACTCCCACACCTGCAGAGAAAGGTCTTCTATATTCGAGTGGCAAACCAGGTATGCCTGTCAGAAATTTCTCTAGGTGCACCTGGTCTAGAGAGTGGTACTTTCTGATGCTTGAATTATGAGACAGAATCTCCTCCTACCATCTGCCAGTAGTTCAGCTGCCCACATGCACATTTTTACCAAACAATTCCCAAAGCCTAGAGCCCGGGGCTCTGCCACAGGATCTTCCCTCCCTGCACTGGTTTTCTGGGCCTACCTACAGTGACCCAAAGGTGGAAGGCCCAAGAGATATCAGGCTAATGCTGGGAAGGATCACATTTGGTGTAAGGAAAAATCACATGCCATAACCACCACACAGTGTACGCTTGCTCAGTCAACATCCGCTGAGTGAGTGAACAGAACAATAGAGAATCCACTCCTGGATAAACAGCCTATGGATCAGTGGACGGGCTATGTGGAATTCTCCAGAGGGGGATCCTACATACTAAGTATGTGAAGCAAATAACATTTATTATTACCAAATCAAATTTATTAGTTGGTAGGAATAACTGAGATTCACTTATCTAAATAATTCAGGAGAAAAGGATAGGAGTATTATTCTTATTTCTGATGTGTATTAAGGGCACTGTTTTTTTGTTTACACTTGGACCACTATATAACATGAACCTCCTTTGGCCGCACAATTGTTCTGAAGGGTTGGAGAAAGGAGGTCACTGTTTGGAGTGTGCCCAGAACAAGGCACAACAAATTAACAAGGAACAACAAATTCCCCTCATCCCTAGAGATAAATTATTTCTGTCAATAAATTGACTCTGGTGGCAGATTGAAGGCGGCTGCAAATTATGCCATATGCCTCCTCTGTTTCCCCTCCCCTTGAATCTGCATGGCTTGTGACTACTTTGACCAAAGGAGTATGGGAGAAGTAGGGCTGCTGTGAGGACTCGCAACTTCTGCCTTGGTCTATGGGACCTGAGCCACCACGTGAATGGTCCAATTATACTGACAGCGAGATCATGTGGAGATGCCCTGAGACACATGAAAAGGGAGGGAGTCCAGGTGACATCAGCTGTCCCCACCAAGGCACCACATGTGTATGTAAAGCTGTTGGATGCTCCAGGCCAGCCCAGTTCCCGGGTGAACACCACTGAGTGACTCCAGCCACTGCCACGAGGAACAGATCAATGACTCAATTAACTCTGCTCAAAGTCTTGACTCACAAAATAGTTTTAAAATCCAGTTATTGTTTTAAATCCACCGGATTTGAATAGTTTTTTGGAGTAGCGACTCCACTTGGAATAGCTCTTTATATAATAGCCTGAAAAACCATACACATGATTATGAAATCAAATTAGCAAAAAGTGATCAATTATCAATTCCCTGCATAACGACTATATATATTTTTTTACTTTCAGAGCAGAGGAATGATCTGGGGAGTTTGGGAGAACCAGAGAAAATGGTCTCCCAAATCAGGGTTAACGATTCACCAAAGCTAAAATAAATAACGTTAAGTTTAGGTGCTCAACAAGGAAATACAAGTCCATGAACAGTGAGTTTTCCAAATGAGAGCTCTGTGACCGCAGGTGGCACAGCCCCCTGACCCACACTCACTGGGACTTGCACCACCTGGAACTCCCCAGAGCATCAGGCACCTGCCCTCCTTATTTAAGACCCAGCCAGCCAGGATCTCCAACCTTGCTTCTGGGGGAGGGGCCATCAAGGCTGGTCCTTGCTGGCCTTCCAAGTGACAAGCTCACAGCCATATTAGCGTGAACCAGGAACTGGCTGTGGAAGACTGTTTGATCGGAGTGGAATTAAAGTAGTTCATTTTCTAAAGTGCAGGGAGACCTGGCGATGAACCTTTGTGAAGTGAAAACCATAACTACAGCACCCTCACAGAGATGCAATTCATCATGGGCCCGACAGGTTTGTCAACAAAAAGGGCTCTCTTTCTCCTGCTGATACACAAAGGCAATCTCGTTGCCTCTGTGCTGGAGTGGGAGGACCACTGGACTCTGTTAGACACTGTGGCCATCTGCAGGGAGTCCTGCTAAATAACTAGTCCTCCCCCAGGGATCAGAATGGCACATGTGTACTCAGGGGGGTTCCGAGAAGGACATGATGGGGACTCCAAAGTCTATACCCCTCATAGTTCCTCTAATCAAGAATGGAGGTAGTTTGAAGAGAGGATAGTTTGGGATGGGAGTGAGACCCCATTTCGTTTCTTGTTATTTTCTAATCGAGATGAAATGTAGAAGTGATCTTAGGAATAAGAGGGATACTTTTGTTTTCCTGGTGACCTGAGGCCAGCAGTCAGCCGACGGCATAGGTAAAAAATAGGCAAGTTAGCAGGCACTGCCCAGAGCACTGAGGCACAGGCTTCCCCCACCCTCAGGACCCCTTGGAGGCCGCAGTGGCCCACAGAAGAGCACCAGCTAGACTCATCCTGACTTTCATTCCTCCTTTCCAGCCTTTAGCTGTATCTCTGAACACTTTCTCTCCCTCCTCAGACTCAATTACACAGGTGGGGGCTTTCAAACTCCTCTTTCAGGTTTCTAAATTCTAACCAGGTAAGTCAAGGATAACCAGATTCCCTGCTGGGCCACAGGGAGCTGTTCCACAGAGCCGACTCTGCATCAGATCTAACCTGACTCACACGTATTCTGGAAGGCTCCATTAAAGAGCAACCGCTACAAGTTCTTCTTCAGGTTTTCCCCACAGTGTAAAACTCTGGGATTTGGGGAAATTTCTCACAAGCATACTGTTTCACTTGCAAGTTTTCCAGAGGCATCTGAAGTTTGTTTTCTCTCACCGACCCTTCCCAACCCTGGCTATAAATGCACCGTTTGCGGTTTATGAAAGCCTGTTCAGAAAGCCTTTGCTAGGACTATCTCTTCAACGTTCCCCTGTATCACCTTTGGGCACCCTCACCACTGCCACACCCTTCCACGAAAGGTCGGTGCCGAGTGGAGGCCGCACCCCCTCTAGTGGCCAGTGCCTTTAGGGTTTCAACTCTTGCCCAAGGCTGCTGGGGAGACCACGCCAAATAGTTTCTAGGGGTTAACCCAGAAACAACAACAACAACAACAAACAGCACTTCCTTTGGTTTTTTGAAAAGAAATCCTTTCTCTATCCAATGCAAAGGGTCACTTATGTGAATGACCTTCTGTCTCCCCTGCTCTGCACCCCGCCGCCCATTGGGTCAATGCAGGAGGACAGAGGGCTGGCTAATTGCATTCTCTGGAACTCAGTATCTCTGTCTTTCATCTGGGAAAAGCAATCCTTTCTGCTGCCAACATGCGGAGTACCCTACCCATAGGTAACTGTCTAACTCTGTCTAATTCTTCACCAAATTTCCCCAACATCAATGACCCTTCTTCATTGACATCATAGCGGTCTGTATAATGTAAATCTCATTCTCTGCTTAGAGTTCTTCTACAATAGAGATAAAATCAAGACACTGCATTCTTGACCCGCTCCTTACCAGAACAAGTGGGCCTCAGGGAGGGAGAGTCTTAAGGGACTTAAGAGGCAGTTTTCTGGGTGTTGGACCACAAAATTATATTCGTCCCACTCCTCATCCTTACCCCAGCTCACAGGTTCTCACCAGGTGGGTAAAGAGTGGTCTGAATTTCTGCTGCGTGTGAGGAGTCAAAAGCAGGCACAGATTTATTTGCATTTGCTATTCAGGAGTTTTCCACTGCCTCTAGAGTGAAGCTGAAGACTTCAATGTGCTCCTGCCCCCAGGGCTCCTCTCTCTACTACCTTCTCTACCCTGCATGCACAGAGCTGCAAGAAGATTCCCGAAGAGAGAGATGCCTCTCTGGTCCTGCTCAATCCACATCTGTGGTTTCTCAAACTCATCCCCAGACTCTGGTTCCTCACTGAGTGGTCTCATGGTGCCACCCTTACCCCCATGTCTTCCCTACACCCTCATGCTGGCCAAGGCCCCTCTAATGTACCCACACACTACCATAGCCCCTTGTCTCTCAAGTGTGTGTGGAGAAGATCAGATTCCCAGGGAAGATAGGAGCTCCACAAACTCAGCCCAGCCCACTCATGTCCAGGTAGATTTATTCATGTTCTTTGAAGAACTTACAGAGAAATCAAGTTGACAATGTCTTATCATAACACCCTGTCCACCTCATAATCTTCTCTCCCCCAAATCTCCTTAATGTTCAGCATCAAGTCATATCATCTCAAAAGAAGACCAGGATTTAAGAAGAGAGGTATTTTGTAGCCCTGAAGATTGTGATTCAGTTCTACTCTTTCTACCCCCAGGCCTTCTGTTATTCAGACAAAATTATCTTAATTCCTTGAAACCCACTTTTTGGAGATAGAAAACTTGGAGACATCTTCATAGATTTTTTTTAATTGGAGATTTTTGCCTAAGAATATTCTGCCCTCAAAATTTCTTTTCTCTTGGCATTTTCCTACACAATTCATCTGGAGAATATAACTGTTTAATAACTGTGAGCAGTGAGGATAATTCTCAGGCCTAATCTTTGTTGTGGATGGAGGAATCAGGAGGGAGAGCAGGATCCTTTCTTCTTGGTGAACACGAGACAAGAAAAGTCTGTGAGATAAAGATATTTCACTGATGACATTTCTAGGAGTGATCTGCCATCCTTTGTGCTGACTTTCTGGGCCCTACTTACTCTGATTTTCAGTTATTAAGGCAAGGGCTAAACCTTGCACTGGACTGTGGCAATCAGGAAATGGGTCTAATCTAGTTAGTCCTCAACCCAGTTGCGTGGATCCACATTGAATAGCATTCAGTTCTCTTTATAGAGGTATACATAAGCTAGGGATACAATTGAAAGCAACTTTGTTAATTCACTCACTAGATTCATCAAAAAGCTGCTTTATGATTGAAAAAGTCACAAACCTGAGATGTTTGTTGCCTTGGCCATGGTTGAGAGGGAGGACTCTCTGAGGAAGACTTTGTCATAGATTTCTTTATAGCAACTTTGAGATGCTGTAAGGAGGGGCTAGATATGGATGGAAATAAATTGATTTTCATCCTTGGGAGAAACCTCCTTGAATGTTGCTTCTCACAGAGCCTGGTGAATACTTTCAGTTCACAGGGTTTGTGTTTGGATAAGTCAAGAAGCCAAGATTCCCTGCTCTGGCCCACTGAAGAATAAGTAAAATATGAAATAGGTGGGAGGTCTTATCACATGAACTTTCCATAACAGAGATTTGGGAGTTGAAAACTGGAGACAATATGACTTAGTGACAACATCATAAAAGTTACTTCAGTGAAATGTAAATACACTTCACACTTCCTTGATCCATATACATTCGTGCATGCACACATTCACAGACAGAGCTGGGATGAGTCAAAAGCTTTGTTGTCAAAACCAAGGGATTGTGTGGTGTTCAGTGCAGTCAAGCAAACCCAAAGCAGAACAGACATCGTCCTGAAGAACACCCTGGAAACTAAAGGTGGGAGGAGTGGGATCTGGGGATGTAGTGTGCGTCCCTCAGAAGCAGAAGACAAGCTCCAGAGCCTGCTGTTTGGGGTTTATTGAGCTATTTGCCTGGAGGAAGATTTGCATTCTTGTGGCATGTGCTTTCTTGCAATTTTCATCACTTAAGCAGTCTCTTCTCCCCAGAGGGATGGATAAGACTTCACAGGAGGAGACTCCGACAATTGCAAGGGGTCCCACAAGCAGATTTTTTCCATGAGTTGTAAATGCACAGAAATGAGCCAGCATTCCCCACCTAAAGGATGAATTTTTTCTAACCCTTTGTCTTCCTTTAGGTAGATATTTAGACTAGTCATGGCAAATATTTATGTCGATTATTTTCTTTTGGTATATACAGTGACCCTTGTTAGTTATTCTAGGATTTTACACAATGTTTTTCCCACTGAAGAAAAATCAATGCTACATATGTAAATGAAAGCTCATATTCTCTCTCTCTCTTTCTTTCCTTCTCTCTCTCTCTCAAGTGTGCGTGCGCATGCACGTGCGCACGCGCGCGCACACACACACACACACACACACACACACACTATGACACTTAGTTTTGGTTCATTTGGGTCAACCAAAGAAGTTGCCATGTACTTTTTTCTTTGGACATCCCCAAATAAGTTGGAATGGAGTGAAGGTCTACTAGGCCATATTTTATACAGGTCGATTCAGCCATTAATTGCCCTGTGGTTTCTGACTAATTCCTTCCTTCCCTTTGGTGCAGTGCATCCTTTAAAGGAGAAAGAGGTTTGAGGGTTACTTGGCAGCTTCACAACTTCCATTTGCTTAAAAATGTGGAGACACCACCTAGATAGAAAAAAATAAATGAAAGAGAGTTACAAATTCTGTTGCTCCAGGGAAGTACAATCATCCAAGTCCACACATTCCATCCAAGAACGTTCCTGGCTGAGCCAATTCTCCAAGTCAGATCCAGGAACAAAGCCTTTCATTTGGGCACCCAGATGCTTGACTTAAAGGACCCATGAGAGAATATATCCTAGTGGAAGCAAAGGAGGTCTACAAAATGATGACAACCAAGTACCTGATGCTGAGCTCTACTTTTACATGTGTTGGGGCCCCTTATGTAAGTATAAGTTCTAAATTAATTCTGAACGTAACCTAAGCTAGTTGCAATTGACAGCCTCCATACGTAGCAGCTAATTTCTACCATGGGATGGGATAATCACATTTATGTTGGGTCAGTTAATACCAACATCAGCTGCTAATACCTGACTATGGATTTGCAAGTCACTAGTGTGACATGAGAGTGATTAGCTACTAATAATACTATTTATATGCAGCATTACAAGACTACATATTTTGTTTGCATTACTTCATTTAGTTCTCCCAACATTTTTATAAGGTCAGCACTAACATCATTTCCATTTCCCATCTGAGACTTCAAGAAGTTAAATAATTTGCCAGGATCATCAACACAGTTGATTTCAAACTCCACTGCAGAGCCTGATTCCTAGACTTTAAGGTATACTAACATTTGTTATTTAGAAACTATACCAGCAACTCTTAGAGGAAATATGCCTGCCTCTCCTATGGCTCTGATTAGAATGTTAGCTTAAAAAAAAAGAATGCGGGGCACCTGGGTGGCTCAGTGGGTTAAAGCCTCTGCCTTCAGCTCAGGTCATGATCTCAGGGTCCTGGGATCGAGGCCGGCATCGGGCTCTCTGCTAGGCAGGGAGCCTGCTTCCTCCTCTCTCTCTGCCTGTCTCTCTGCCTACTTATGATCTCTCTCACTGTGTCAAATAAATAAATAAAATCTAAAAAAAAAAAAAAAAGAATGCTAGTTTTCCTAAGGGTAGAAGTCAGCTTCTCATTTTCTTTCATTTCCTTTAAAATACTTAACACAGAACTGTGCACAGAATAAGCTAAGTAATGTTGACTCACTCATGCATTCAGGGAATTTAGCCAACAATTAACTCTTATCTCCTGCCATCTTGCTAAGTGTTGGCAGTTCTGCTTCACCCTCAATTGCTGCTTAAGTCTGTTAAGATACTAAAGAGAGGTTTGGAAACAGGATTTTGTGTTGATAATTATTTTTCCTGTATTCATGATAATATTGAAGGGGAAAAGGCTAGGGGTGAGTTTCTTAATAAGAAAAGTAGCAAACAAAAGCTAGAAATAGAGAATAGGGAACAGAGAAAGTGGAAAGTAGAAGGTAAGAGAATTGAGCCAAACCATTGATAGAGAAGGATAGTTCCAAAAGAATTGTCTAACTATGTTTATATTGATGACAATTTGAGCATTTGATACACAGCCTTATGAATTTTTATTTGGATAAATTGAGCTTACAACAACTTGGCTCTGAATCCAGGCAAAGGAATAAAAATGTAGCAAACAAATTCAAGAAATCTGCAGAGAGAGCTATGAAGTCAATGAGTAGTTCATATAAGCCTATAGTAGAAGGGCGTGAGATGCATTTCCATCCAGCCCCTTCCTCTCTCACAGAAGGAACTCCTTTCTCCATGGAGACAGAATAGTTTGGCAGAGTACTTTGCTGTCACTCTGCTTGGCCATATTTTCTTGAAGACATTAAATGACAGTGGTCACAAACAAACATATAAATGTCAACCAGTCAGTAAATGAATATTTGAGTACCTGGTTTCCCTTAGCATGGGAAGACCCAAGAGACATGTGTTACAATGTCTTCTATATAATTTAGTTGGAAAGACCCCACAACGAGGATTACAAATACATGGCACACATACTGCCCTTATCTTTGCTTGTCCTTGGGGCAGATGTCTTAAATCAATCATGATGCACATTCTCACCAAATTAAGATGCTGCTTCAGAATCCTTCTCATCACAGCATTACATGCAACCTCTACTAACCATTCAGAGTTGTCCCAATAAAGGAGACCTAGTTCCCATCCTTACCCTGGACCATCACAAGTAGAAAAACTGCAGTCTAAAAAAGTGAATTATTCTATGATACATTATGATACAATATAATGAGGAGTTCAGAGGACTTGCCCCATGGCCATGATACATGGACATTTTTACTAACATAGCAGGAGGCAAGGCTGTGGTTGAGATGGGCATAAGAAAAAGAAGGGGCCTACCCGTAATAAGGACTTGGACATAGGCCCTGTATGGACAAAGCAGGTCCAACATTCACAGAAGATAAGCAGAACTTGAGGAAAACTCACTCATTCACAACCATCTGATGGAGGACTAAGAGTCCAGCCTTGGGTGCTAAAAGGGGAGAGGGATGACTGCCTACCAAATATTGCTAAATACTTTAAACTAAAGAGGGGCAGGAGGAAAGTCTAATGGCCAGAAAATGTAGTCATATATCAAAGCAGAGCTGACAGCCACCAACCTAGAGGACTGTTAGAAGGGCCACATGGTAAACTTCCAAAATCAATATATGGGAAACTTCTTCACAGTGCAGAATTTTCAGTAAAAAATGTGCAAAAAAGTGTAAGAGATCACAGGAAAATTAAAATGCCTATGGTTTTCCGTCATGGAGAAGATAATGCAGCTGAGGGGTAAAGTGGGAGTTATTTACAACTGCCTTTTTTCAAGAATGTGGTCTGTAACAAGCTGTTTTAATTTCCAGTGAGGGCAGAATAGAAAGGGTTGCCTTGTAACAAGTGATATTTAGGAAAGACACAAAAAGTGCTCTATTTAGAGTTGTTGGAGACTGATTGGATCAAGAATGATATGACGTCTCTTTTATTGGGTGTCTTTAAGAATAAGAGAAATGCCCATAAGTTTGGGTAATATTACATGCAGTTCTACCTGGAGGCAAAGAACAAACTAAATGGCCCCTGAAAGTCCATTCCGGGCAGGATGCTAAAACTGTAAATAGTATGCAATCCCAGACTAGCTAAGCAAGGCAGTGCCTTGGAGAAACTCTTTCCATGCACTGTTTGATGTCTTGCATCCTGTCCCTTGTGCCTCCCTCTCCTGTAATCACACTGTTTCACATATAAGTCAACAAGAACCGAATGTAACCAACTCACTCACATTGGTTATTGCCCAAACATCTCTTCCTTGACTTGCTTTGCTAACCACCTCTTATGGGCATTGCCATTCCCTTGTGTGAGTCAGGCTGCTTTGCTGGAAATGAAATTAACTAAATGGAGATGGAACCAATTTTTTTCCCATTTCCAAAGAGATAGAAGGTGCCATGGTAATCTACATGTTCATGGAACTCACTACAGAAATGGTCCAGGGGATATGGCTTGAAAGCCTTCAACAGGGTTGGTGATGCAGTCAGATCTAAACATTTTAGGCAAAATTATATTTAACTATGACTTTGAAGCCTGGTGTTCCTAGCAGAAGATACCAATGAGGAATATAACAGCCAGAACTCAAATTCTTAAAATTTGATTATTATTAAATGAAGTTTAAGAAAGAATTGTAACTTGCTTGTGCCTTTTTTTGTTTTTTTTTCATTCTCTAGAGTTCAGGCCACATGTCTATGTAAGTATCCAAACAGAATGTTTTGGGAAGAAAAGGACAGTAGCTTTAATGGTCTAAGAGCCATTAAAGAAGCATCCAAAAGTCGCAAATAGTGTCATCTGTGATTCCCCACCTAATCCACTAGTATTAAACTTCAAGGGATTCCAGCCATTCTTCTGATAACTGTACAAAATTTATGGTATATGTTTCTCCCAGCCTTTTCTTGGGTAGACTGGGTATATTCATCCAACAGCATTCATCCTGTTGTTGATAGTTGGTCCTGAGAACAAATCCTCTGAGGCCCAGGTCAGAGTATGCATGGCATTTGGGGTGGTCCTTAATGTAGTGCACATCCTTTTCTTCCTGCCTCCTCTCCTTAAACGCACATGAAGACCTGTGCTGAACATCGATTGCCAGTCATTGTGTTTGGAAGTTAGTCTCTGAGACTGTAGCAGCCCCTACATTCAGAAGAAAGAGACAGAGCTCCATGATAGCAGTGAGATGAGAGGACTTCGGGGGAGTTTATCTAACACTCCTGCTTATTCTGTGTAGTAGTGTCCTGAAGCCACTGTAGCAGAGTGCCACAAACTTGATGGCTGAAAGCAACAGAAACTTACTCTCTCATAATTATGGAGGCTAGGAGTCCAAAATCTGGCAGAACGGTGCTCCCTCCAGGTGCTCTGGGGAGAATCCTTCCTGTCTCTTCCAGCTTTGGTAGCTATCTGGCCTTCCTGACTTATGACGGCATTACCCCAATCTCTGCTTCTACCTTCACGTCCCCTTTTCTTCCGTGTGCCTGTCTTTGCTGTGTGTCTGTTATTAAGTATACATGTGATTGTATTTAGGACCTACCCTATAATCCAGGATAAGCTCCTTTTTTCAAAATCCTTAACTCAGTCACATTCACAGGTTCTGGGGCTTGACATGGATATTTATTAGGGGCCATTTTTCAGCCCACCTCTGTAGGGAAGAAAACTAAAGTTAATTTTTCATACAGTGTCTCATTTAAATTCTACAGCAGTATGTCAGGTATTCTTATTCACATTCTATAGATGAGCAAATTTGAATTTGGTGAAACTTTCCCAAGATCACTGAGCTCATAAGCAGAGGACTTGTGTTCTGTCTGACTCCTCGTTCACTCTGTTCTACAGGTGGTGATGAGCTGGGGATGTTGTTTTATTATTATTATCTGTGTGCCCACAAGTGAGTCACTTGACCCCTCTGGGGCTCAGTTTTCTCACTGGTTGATAAGTTGGTTATCTCAATGTCTCTTGCATCTTCTTGTATCAAGAAACATCTAATGCACAAATGTAATTAGAGGATGGTTTGGATAGAGGAACTATTTTGACCTTGCTACCACCAAGAAATTCTTCTTAGAGAAGACTGAGCTTCTTGAGGGTAGGGACTAACTTCTCCAGTCCCTCATTTCATTCTCCAACACATACTACAGCAAGAGTTCACTCATATGGTCAGTCATTCTTTCATCACATATTTATTAAACACCTTCATTTTTTTCCCCTGGGACTTTAGGCACGAAGAATACAATGAATTTTTGAAAACCCAGCCTAGTTCCTGATGGAATTTAAAATAATCAGATTGAAGAAGTCAGCTCACCTTCTCTGTAGCAGAATAGATTAGTTAATTCTAGAAACCTTTAGAGCAGTGGTTGCCAAAATTTAGCCTGCATCAAGATCCCCCAGAGAACTTACAATCATGGTCTCTTGTTCAATGAGTCTTGACTGGGGCCTTAGAATTTCCATTTTTAATATGTTCCCAGGCGATGTTGATACTGGTGGTCCGAGAACTACATTATGAAGATCACTGTGCTAGAGCAATAATTCCCAACCAGCGGAGCTAGGTCTCCTAAATCCGCAGACTACCATGTGCCCCCATATGGACCCCTATCCCCATAGGCTACTATGGCATTTTATGAGCAGTAAGTATAGTCTTTTGGCTAAATAAATAAAAGCAAGTCTACCATTATGTGGGCTTGTTTAAATATTTTGAAGTTAAAAAGAAATTTTCACTCTTAAAAACTTTAGTAACCCTTGTACAAAAGCCAGAAAATCAATCAGGTTTTATCTTTTTTGCCAGCAGTAATCTTTTGGCAGAGGTTTCTATAGTGTTATGTTGAGAACAAATTGAATTCTGCATTTTGGCTCAATAGGAAAGAAGGCCATAATTGATTATAAATATTTGTCTACATGAGGAAGAGGGAGTAAAAGAATCTATACCCTGTATTTGTATTTTTTTTAATTTAAATATTGGATTTGTTGGACCCTTTTTTCGCTTTACACTCTAACCCTGGGGCCATCCATGGCATTAAAGATCATTTTCATGCTGACATTGCCCTTCAAAAGGCCTCCCCAGCTCTCTCCTCTGACTTCCGGAAATTTATTTCCAACTGCCTCCTTGATATCTCTACTTTGATATGGCACATGCACCTCACAGTTAACAACAAATGTTTGACAACAAATTCCTAATTTTCCTCCTCAAACTGTTCTTTTTTTTCTTTTCTTTTTTTTTAAGATTTTATTTATTCATTTGACACAGAGAGAGAGATCACAAGTAGGCAGAGAGGCAGGCAGAGAGAGAGGAGAGAGGAGGAAGCAGGCTCCCCGCTGAGCAGGGAGCCCGATGCAGGCCTTGATTCCAGGACGCTGAGATCATGACCTGAGCCGAAGGCAGTGGCTTTAACCCACTGAGCCACCCAGGCGCCCCTCCTCAAACTGTTCTAATCCCATCTTAATAAATGGTACCAACAACTATCCCTTTATCCTGAGAAAAGTTCTGATTTCTTTCTCATTTGTGATATCTAATTCATCCCTGAGTTCTATTGATTCTACATCCAGAGCATAACTTAAATTCATTCACTTCTTTCCATATTCAGCCTCAATCATGGCAATTTACCAGCATCTCTCATCTGTAGTGTGTCAGTAGCCTCATGACTGTTCTCCCCACTGCCATCCTTTCTTCCATTTGATGAGAAGTCTAAGTGATGTTCTTCCTACCTTAAAACGATCAGGGTAAAATTCCAACATTCATTACTTGCCCCCAAAGGCCCTGCATAATCCAGTCCCTGTCCACCCTGTCTTACCACTGCCATTATTGGTTGTGCTCTGGTCACACTGATCTTTCTTTGGTTTCTCAAGCACTTCCCTACCTAAGGGCTTCATTGTTCCCTTGTCTGCCTGGAATGTGTCTTTCCCACTCTGCCTCACACACACACACACACACACACACACACACACACACACACACACACACACACACACACTCCCATTCTTCTGGTCACAACTGAAAATATCACTTCCTCAAAGAGGCCTCTCTGGGTCCCCCCGTACTCTCTTAGTCTATCCTATATTTTTGCTCCACTTAGCCAAATCTGTAAATCTCTTGTTCAATGTCTGTGTTTCTACTACATCAGAAACTCCAAGAGGGGAAGGAACGTGTCTATAAGATTTTACCACTGTACCTCAGCATCTAGTTCAGTGCCTACAGGTGCTCAATTACTCTTTTTTAAATGAAGAGATTAATAAAGCCAGAAGGTTTGAAACACTTTGCTGTTCATCTCAGGCTATCCTCTCTGCTGCTTGTCTGTATAGTTTCTCTAGTTCTTCCTTGCTTCCTCCTTTGTGGAATCTTGACTTTACAGCCTAGCATATTTGATCCTGGGACAAAAATGGTTAATGACAGACAAGGTGGCAACTGTTCTCATTTGGGACAACTTTTTGGTCTGAGTTCCCATCCTGGGAGCTCTAAACCATTCCATCCACCCTCTGGCTCCTAGAGACAATTCTTCTGGCTGAGTTGGTGAGCTCTGTGGTATGTCAGGACAAAATTGCTTTGCCTTTTACTCCTGACCACAATAGACCACAATACGCACTTTGGGAGAAGAGAGCTTGTTTGAGGCAGAAGATTTGGGACTGTCTCCACTCCATAGATTTGTTTTGGTTTTGCACTCACAAAAATTTATAACTCTCTTGGCATTCGTGACATTATCCATAGTTTTATTTCAGATTCCATAGCCCAGCTTTGAGAGGGTGAAGGACTTTTTATTTTGAAGACTAGCACTGAAGAAAGAACAGGTGGCATATAGTCATTACTAGGATTGATTGATACAAGAGGCTGGAGTAGAAGTAGGCTGTTGACCAAGAGCTGCCTCTCCAGAGCTTCCTCCACATAGGAACAGAGGAACTGAGCTGTGGCCAAGTGTTCCCCTTCTGAAGTAAAATCTGGCTCTTCCCTATGCTGGCCTCTCAGGAGCAAGACCTCTGGGCTTCTGCCCTTCCAGCAACAGGATTGGGAATGGTTGTTTCAGTCCTGAGAATTCTGTGCATTCAAGGGAATGCAGAAGAGCTCAGACACTCAGGGAAGAAAGTTAGTCATTACTCCTAAAATCTTACATATTATCTATTCCTTTTTAAAATTTTCTTTAGATTTTATTTATTTATTTGAGAGAGAGGGAACACAAGGAGAGAGGAGGGGCAGAGGGAAAGGGAGAAGTAGGCCTTGCTGATCAGGGAGCCCGATGTGGGGCTCAATCCCAGGACTCTGGGTGCAGTGCAGATGCTTAATAGGCTGAGCCACTCATGTGCCCAGCACCTATTCCTTTTTTTCTATTCTTTTTTTAAAACTTTATTTGAATGTAGTTGACATACTATGTTACATTTGTTTCAGGTATACAACCTAGTGATTTCTAATTCTTTGCTGGATTTCCATAGGCATTGATGACTGAAGAAGTCGAACTTCCAGACAAAATTACAATTGAAAAATGTCTGTACTCTTTACTGCTTCTTCCTTTTCTGTAAACACCTCATTCTCATCACCAAATGCCTAGAGTTCAGGGGTGCTATGAACTGAATGTTTGCATTCCCTTCCTCTCCTACCCGCCCCCCCACACCATGTTGAAGGGCGAACACCCATTACGGCTGTGTTTGGAAAGGAGGCCTCTATGGAACTATTAAGGTTAAATGAGATCATGAGGGTAGAGCCCTGATATGAAAGGGTTAGTGTCCTTTTAAGAAGGGACACTAGAGAGCTCACTCTCTCTCTCTCTCCCTCTCTCTCTCTGTTTCTCTGTCTCGCTCTCTCTTTGCATGTACACATCAAGGGAAGGCTTCATGAAGACATAACACCTACAAGCCAGAAGAGCCCTTGCCAGGAACTCAATCAGCCAACACCTCGATCTGGGACTTCTAGCCTCCAGAACTGGGAGAGAACACATTTATGCCACTCCATCTGTGACATTTGGTAGTGGCAGCCTGAGCAGGTAAATACAAAGGGCTAACAGATCTTCCTCTCACTTTCATTCCAAAACTTACCTCTCTTGGGTCCCACTCCATTAGCCTGAATGTGACAAGTTAATCCATGCTGATACGATAATTGGAAATAACTTTTAGCCCCCTTGGTATCCCAAGAATCCTAGCAGTGAGTGGGACTTTTGAAACCCATCAAATAATCTAGTGGTCACTTACTTGTCCCTTTTCCTTCCCTCCTTTACACCCTTGGCTGGTTTGGGGGCTGGCTTGGGTCATCAAGTAAGGAGAAGGAATAGAAGAGGAGGTGATGGAAAAGTTTTTAAAAATTATTTATTTATGCACGTCTTATGAGCCTAGTGTTTCGCTAGACATCTGGGAAGCAAAAATGAGTAAGATGCTTCCTTCCCCCGTAAAGTCAATGTTTAAATGAATCAAGGTCTAGTAAACAGTGAAAACATACTAATTCATTATGATAGTTGAAGTTTCTCTGTTATCTGTAAAATGTGACTTATAGTGAGTCTGGGTTTTATAATTTTCTTCTAAAAAAACTTCATTAATGTTCAATTTTTTTAAATGTCCAAAGGACAAAAGGGGGTAAGTCTCTTTAAGAAATACCACCTGGCAAGGAGCCATAACCAGTTAATAAGAAATCTTCAGTATTCTGAATAGGGTAAGCTATATATTCTTATGTACTCAGGGTAGGCTGAGCAAGCAATATGAGAGCTCAGCCACCAGGGAAATGAATTCTGATTGAAAGGATATCATTCCAGGGTTTGGACCCTGGGAGTCAGTCTGTTGTGTAGTTTTTATTCTTCCTCCTTCCCTGTCCCTCCTTCTCTCCCTCCCCCACCTCACCCTTCCCATTTTCCTTCCTTCCTTCCTTCCTTCCTTCCTTCCTTCCTTCCTTCCTTCCTTCTTTCCTTCCTTCCTTCTTTCCTTTCTCCCTCCCTCCCTCTCCCCACGCTTACTTTCTCTTTCTTTCTCTCTTTTTTCTTTCTTTCTTTCTTTCTTTCTTTCTTTCTTTCTTTCTTTCTTTCTTTCTTTCTTTCTTTCTTTCTTCTTTCTTTTCCCTTCCTTTTCCCCTTTCCTCCTCTTCCTTTCCCTTTCTTTTTTTTTTTTTTGGACACTTAAAACACGAAATCCTAGAGTGATTTTCTTTTGTTAATGAGGTGAGCCTAATTCTGCAAAATGGGAAGGTGCAAGAATTGTAGGTTCTAGGAACAGGTAAGAGAAATGCAATCAAAGCTCTAGCTACAGTGATCAGTGTAGGGATGCTTGGCACCTAAAGGAGAGAGGAGAAGAGAGGGAAAGCAGCCTTAATCTCTAGGAGTAATTTGTACTCCAAGACACTTCCAGGGCCAGAGGCAAGAGCAACACCTGATCCAGAGCTCCAGGACAGCTAGTTCCTCACTCTGACTCCATGTTTCATGAAGGTTACCTTGTTCCTGATAGGAAGCTATGGAGTTCAGTCAGAGAGATACTCCATTATCACTCGGTGTTTGTACTTTATTACACAGTATTAAACTTTAGTGAAAGTTGATATAAATACATTGTGCAATTGTTTGTTACCAGAGATGAATTGTTATTTATGTTTTATGTTAATGAAAATTTACTGTTTGTAGGAATAGCATGAGGAGTGGGACCATATGGAAATTGGGGGAATGTGAAGAGTTGGGGTATTTAGTCATATCTCCAGGTATTACTTCTAAAGTGATACAGATCTTAGTAGAAAAGAGCCAGCTATAGTAAGGAAGGTGAGATCTGTCTCCTGAACTTGGACTGATATTATGTGGTGGTAAGTGTCCCACCTGCACTGCTTACCAGAGATGGAGGTGCTGATATATTGATGCAGAACCTCAGGGTCTGAAAGAGTTAACCATTTCCTCAGATGATTCTCCCATCCCCTGCCCCAGGGGTATTTTACAGGATAGGACCGACTTTTCAGGAGATCAAGAACTTATAGTTCAACTAGGAACTTGGACTCCTCACACAGCAGGGGGGGAAAAAAACATGCAGGAAGCAAGAAATCTAAAAATTCTCTGAAGGAGTAAAGAACAAAATAAAACAAAACACAAAGCAGGGTTCATACCAATTCTTTATACGCCTACCTACAAATTTGTTTGGAGATAAAGGGGATTAGAGGATATGGGGAAATGCAGAAAGAGAGTGAAACAAAGCCAGCGGGTGGGGCATGTTGTCACATATGTTTCCGTCAGACTTGAGAAGGGGAATGTCTGGGGCCAGGGTGGAGGAAGGGCCCTGAGAGGCACTCTGAGCTGCAGTCTCCACTCTTATATTTTAAGATGTCTTGTGTCTGGGGAGACATTTCCTTTGGAGCCCTGAGGAGAAACTCCTCCTGGGTGTTTGCTCAAAGCCTGAGATGCAACTCTGAGAAGGGAGGGAAAGGTTGTGAGGTGGCAGAACATGATTGGACTTTGTGTTCAGAAGTGTGTGGTGCCCCTGGGCACAGATGGATCTAGTTTAGCCTCCATGTGGCATGAAACAATGTTTCTCCAGATTGGATTAATTCATGCTACCAGAAGGATTAAGCACTCAGCATGCATTCACTGGTCATTCATTTACTACATGTGAGCCAAGGCTACAAGCCTATGGCACCTGCTCCATTGTCCACTTACAAAACACAAATTAAAAGATAAAATTAAGAATTTCAAGATGGTGGATGCAGAGCATTAAACCTCAAGTCTCTCAGCATGGAGCCTGATATGGTTGCATTGGTCATACACCTATGAAGCCAGCCTTGTCTGCAATGTTTTTCTAAAAATGCTCTATTAAGTAAACTTCGTTGCATTTTTTTATTTATAACCAAAACCCTGAACAATAAAGAAATTGGTGCCCGACAGTGGTATCCAGGAATCAGAAATAAAAGTGGAGAACCAAGTGCAGTTGAAACATAGATCAGTGAAAATCTATTTAATATTAAGTCATGATAAGTTGGCAATTCATGGCTTGCAGCATTGAAATAGCCAATTGAATTGTTGTCTGTGGTTTCCTAGAATACAGTGCTCATCGAAATCAAGGCTTTGGGAGATACTGCTTTGAAAAATATAGGTGATAGGAGAAAATCAAGGAGTATGTAATAGAATGACCCTTTCTAGATAGCACAAAGAGCAAGAATAAGAAGACCAAATTCCTAAATTTTCTGCTCAAGTCTCATGATGAAGCTCAAGGATTTTCTGTGACCTTGTGAGAAGAATCTCTTATGTCTTGCAAGCACAGGGCTCAGATAAAAACAATTTCGAACCTATGGGCTGTCAATTTACAACAGTTGAATTCACAACCTTCTGAGGTGCCATATGTGAAAGTTAGGGCACTGATTAGGAATGACTGGGAAGCTTAGAACTGGAATGGGGATTTATAAGAGCACTAAAAGCATTTGGAATAATTCTTATCCACTTGAGCAGAAGCTGACTTTCCTCTTTCCTTGTCTGACAAAGCTGTTAAGCTTTTGATGAGTTGATTCTCCTCAAGTTTCATTCCAATTACTCATAATTATCTCCTGACCTGTAACTACAAACGCATCCCAAAGAGCCAATAACAAAGTCAAAGTATATTAGTGAGGAAGCTCCAGGATCTTTAATCAAAGATTTAAAGGTTGTTGGCTTTAGGCAGTGATTTCATGAGACGCACTATTATCGAAGTATGCTTTTCCATTTTAATGGATTCAGAAAGATTCTAGGCCAAGTGGTAGCTCAGTATCACCACAAATAAAGAAAATATGGTTACTATAATAGTTTGGTCTACATAGTTATTAGAATGGTCTCAACTATAGGGATTTTAAGTAATGACTAATTCATCATGAAAGCACCAGTCCCAAAAAAGATAGGTGGCCCAAGTAGGTACGACTCAATTTTGGTAACTTACAAACTCCAGCTCTGGTATACAAAGGTTGGTCTTAGACTTCCTGGTAAAAGTTATGACCACTTACCCAAGCACCAGGCGTGAAACAGTTTACCAACCTAAAGCTTATAAACGAGGAAGTTGGTTGCCTTTAAAAAAAGACCTTGCAGCAATAAAGTATATACCATGAGTCTTTTTCTTAGCCTTCTCCAAAGAATATTACATTCTTCAAGTAGGGTGAAAGTGTCCTAAGGAAAGAGAAATATTCTGATGTGTGGTAATTGGTCTCCACACCTAAGCTACTTGGGAACCTGACACACTACTGTGACCAAGTAGTCATAAAGAGGATCAGGAGGGGTGCCTGGGTGGCTCAGTGGGTTAAAGCCTCTGCTTTCGGCTCAGGTCATGATCTCAGGGTCCTGGGATCGAGGCCCGCATCAGGCTCCCTGCTCAGTGGGGAGCCTGCTTCCCCCCCACCTCTGCCTGCCTCTCTGCCTCCTTGTGATCCCTCTCCCTCTGTGAAATAAATAAATAAAATCTTAAAAAAAAAAAGAGGATCAGGAGCAATTCATTAGTATGGCTTATAAAAACAGAAATAACAAGTATTAGCAAAGACATGGGGACATTAGAACACTTGTGCATTGCTGATGGGAATGTAAAGCAGTGCAACCCCTTTGGAAAACAATACAGCAGTTCCTATAAAAATTACAAATGGCATTACCATATGATCCAGCAATACACTTCTGGGTATATACACAAAAGAACTGAAAGCAAGGACATACGCAGATATTGGTGCACCCATATTCACAGCAGCTTTATTCACAAAAGCAAAAAGGTAGAAGCAACCCAAGTGTCCATCAACAAATGGAAGGATAAACAAAATATGATCTATACATACAAGGAAATACTATTAACCTTAAAAAGGAAGGAGATTCTGACACATGCCCTAACATGTATGACTGTTAAGGACATTATACTAAGTGAAATAAGCCAGTCCCAAAAGAACAAATACTATATGATCTCACTTGTCTATGGTAACTAGAGCAGTCACATTCACAGGCAGAAAGTAGAATGGTGATTTAGTGTTTAAGGAGTCTTGGTTTGGGAAGATAAAAAAAAAAATTTCTGGAGAGGGATGGCGGTGATGGCTGTGCCATCATGTACTTAATGCCACTGAACTAATGATATGCTTGAGAGTAATCAAAATGCTTAATTTTATGGATGTTTCTAGGAAATCAGGAGATTAGTTTATGTCAGCATATTTATTTCAAAATGAAAGAGACGCTGAAACTTCTATCATCTACTATTAAGGAGACTTGATGATTGTTTTGATTTTGGAGGTCACAATAATAAATTTGGTTGTGATGTTGCAGTCCATTTACCAAGTGATCTGAAAAGCTAGCTGCCAGCCAAAACTAGAGACCTTTCTTCAACTGGCCCAGAACACAGTTCAAGCACCCCTGTCTTGCATCCCAAAGTTGCTCAGAGTTCTGTAGCAGATAAGAAAATATCTATGGCAAATGGGGATGCTGCTGGTGGTGTCTGGGGCAAGCTCCGAAAGAGGATTACTGAGGACAACCCTAAGGTTTTGAGTAAATCTAGTAATTTAGAGCTTGCTACTAGATCTTAATAGAGATGAATAATATTCATGTGTGCCCAGGAGACTGTAACATTAAGATACACACACACATGCACATGCACGTGCACACACACACACGATCTGAGTCAAAGGACTTAGTGCACATTTAATTACACAAACAGGTTATTCACATTCCAGAGCACTTACTCCTGCCTTGCTGCCATCCCTCTCTCTGTCCTTGACTCTGTGGGAGGTTCTCTGTGATCACATGGCCAAGGATGAAAAAAAACCAAAAAACCAAAAAACTGGAGTCTGGTTTACATATGGCTCTGCAGAATTGTTGATTCGAGACAGAAGGGGATACCTGGAGTACCACAGCCCTAAACAAGGATGGTTTGATTTGACAGAAAAGAAAATTCTCCAAGGAAGAAAACTATCAAATTTTATTTTTTAAAGTAAGAAAAGATAAAAAGATAAATCCCAGGGGCTTACTGCTGGAGCTGCTCAGGCCTTAGGAGTGGTTGGTCCATGTTGGTCCATGTATTTCCTCAAATTTCTATATAGCCTTAATAGATATACAGAGGTCTACTCTAATGCTTCCTCAGTAATGAACCCCTGTAATGTGATAATCCCCATCATAAGAAAAGGAAACAGGATAGCCCCTCAAAAAGACAGAGGCAGAAATTCTCTCTCTCTTTCTCCCTTTCTTTCTCTCTTTTTCTCTAATCTCCAATTCTGCAGAGAAGCCTCAGGGGAATGACAGAAAGCAAAGCAGAGGCAGAGGTGTTGTCCATCACACTGTTCCAAATCCTACTATGGGCCTTAGCCATATCTTCTTTTATATGGCCAAATTAGATTTCATAGCATTCTGGTATATGAGCTGATGATTGCAAAAGCCCTTGGAAAATTAGAAAATGTTTCAAGTATGAGATGCGGTCATTGTTCATATTCTCAAATTAGGTTACCTATCAGTAGATGAGGGCAACTATTAATGAATCCATTGATTAGGCCTAGTTTGTAGTTCTGAAATAAAAGATGACTGAAGACTAAAACAAATATTTAAGGGAAACTTCCCTTATATTAAAACATAGTGTCAGGCTGGGTTCCTGCTGGAATTATGTAGGCTCACATATGGATTCTTCATTCATAACTGTAAAACTCCAGCCAAGCAGTAATGATCATAATAAACTAAGGAGACCCTGGGTTAAACAAATGATTACAGTTGACAATAGAGGTGTAAACATGACCCTAATTCATGAATCTATAATCTCTCTTCTGAATGTCTGGCCATTAGCCATGCTTCTAATTAAACCGAGTGCGGGAACAGCATTCCATCACCCAAGAATGCAGCAGCATTCTGAATTTCCCAACAGACTGACCACCCCAGTCTTGACTTTTCAGCCTTTGTTTCTTTATCTGTTGAAACTCAAACAAGGCTTTAATTGTTAATAAGACTCTCCTCCAAAATATTTTGAGTCTTTGGTCAATCTTTATCTTTACCTTGAAGAACAGAGAGAAGCTGGAATGGAAAGTTAAAGGTGAACATTGAATATTTATCAGATGCCCTGCTATAGGTCACAGAGGCCAAGAGATGGAGCAGGTCCTTATTTCTGAGGAGCTAGTGAATGAATATAGCTAAAAATAAAAATAAAACAGTAACAGTGTGTTCATCTACCTTAGATTGTCAAAGGAGGGAAGAGACTTTGGGAGGTTAATAACTCCATTTCCCTGTCTCAGAGCATGCTGGTCTACTGAAGACTGTAGACTAACACCTTCTGCTGAGGTCCACCATGACCTAAGTCCATCTTTGGACTATCAATGTACATTCCATGTGCTTTCAGGCTCTGTGAACCATGTGTGATCAAAATACTCTAAGGAATTGGTGGGTTTCTCACATATACTCCATGACATCTGTTCTGTAGCCTGCCAGCCACATTTGATGCTAAGGCAGAAAGAGCTGTCTCCCAAACAGAAATTTTTGCCATACATCTAACGCGTGGCGTTGACAGTCCTTCATGCAGTGTGGTGCGGGGGCAATGATATCTCAGTAAAAATTCTTGCTAGGATCCAATGATTTATTTAGCTAACAGCTTAGTTAATTATGTCAGTTTGACAATTTCAAGAGGGAAGGAAAAACACACACGGGCTGGATGAGGAGATTGTCTTAGTAGTATTTTATGCCAAGATATGGTAAGGAAACCCACTGATTTCTTGGTAAAATCTCTAAGCTATCATACATTCTCCTACAATCAAGACCACCACTACATTTTGAAAGAAACATATTTTCTCCCCACACTTAAACAAGGCACAGTAAGACAAAAATAGAAAAAAAGACACACACACACACACACACACACACACAAACAAACAACAAAAACAAACAAAAAGGAATCCCAAAAACCAAATAAACATTTATTTTTTTAAATAACACAGATGACCTGATAGTTTATGTGGAAAACCCAAAAGACTCCACCCCCATATTACTAGAACTCATACTGCAATTCAGTAATGTGGTGGGATAAAAAATCATTGCGCAGAAATCAGTTGCTTTTTTATACACTAACAATGTAACTGTAGAAAGAGAAATTAGAGAATCTATTCCATTTACAATAAACCTAACCAAGGAGGTAAAGGATCTATACTCTAGAAACTATAGAATACTTGTGAAGGAAACTGAATAAGACACAAAAAAATGGAAAAACAGTCCATGCTCATGGACCCGAAGAACAAATAACATTAAAATGTCTATGGTACCCAGAGCAATCTATACTTTCAATGCCATCGCAATCAAAATAAGAATGACATTTTTCAATGTGCTTGAACAAACAATCCTAAAATTTGTATGGAACCAGAAAAGACCCTGAATTGTGGAGGAAATATTGAAAAAGAGAAACAAAGCTGGGGGCATCACGTTGCCTGATTTCAAACTATATTACAAAGCTGTGATCACCAAGACAGCACGGTACTGGCACAAAAACAGACACATTGACCAGTGGAGCAGAATAGAGAGTCCAGATATGGACCCTTAACCCTATGGTCAAATAATCTTTGACAAACAGGAAAAAGTTTCCAATGGAAAAAAGACAATCTCTTCAGTAAATGGTGCTGGGAAAATTGGACAGCTATATACAGAAGAGTGAAACTCAACCATTCTCTTACACTATACACAAAGATGAAATCTAAATGTATGAAAGACCTCAATGTGAGACAGGAATCCATCAAAATCCTAGAGGAGAACCTAGGCAGCAATCTCTTTGACATCAGCCACAGCAACTTCTTTCAAAACATGTCTCCAAGGGAAACAAAAGTGAAAATGAACGTATGGGACTTCTTCAAGATAAAAAGCTGCTGCACAGCAAATGAAACAGTCAACAAAACAAAGAGGCAATCCACAGAATGGGAGAAGATATTTTCAAATGACCCTACATACAAAGAGCTGATATCCAAGATCTATAAAGATCTTCTCAAACTCAACACCCAAAAAACAAACAAACAAGTCCAAAAATGGGCAAAAGACATGAACAGACAATTCTCCAAAGAAGACATACAAATGGCTAACAGACACATGAAAAAGTGTTCAACATCGTTAGCCATCAGGGAAATTCAAATCAAAACCACATTAAGATACCACCTTATACCAGTTAGAATGGCAAAAATTAACAAGGCAAGAAACAACAAATGTTGAAGAGGATGTGGAGAAAGGGGAACCCTTCTACACTGTTGATGGGAATGGAAGTTGGTGCAGCCACTTTGAAAAACAGGGTGGATATTCCTCAAAAAAATTAAAAATAGAGCTACCCTATGACCCAGCAATTGCACTACTGGTTATTTACCCCAAAGATACAGATGTAGTGAAAAAGGGCCATATGCACCCCAGTGTTCATAGCAGCAATGTCCACAATAGCCAAACTGTGGAAGAGGTGGAGATGTCCTTCAACAGACAAATGGATAAAGAAGATGTGGTCCATATATACAATGGAATAGTACTCAACCATCAGAAAGGATGAACACCCAATTTTTGCATCAACATGGATGGGACTGGAGGAGATTATGCTAAATGAAATAAGTCAAGCAGAGAAAGTCAATTACCAGAGACTCCTAATCTCACAAAACAAACTGAGGGTTACTGGGGGGTAAGAGGGTAGGGATAGGGTGGATGGATTATGGACATTGGGGAGGGTTTGTGCTGTGGTGAATGCTGTGAAAAGTGTAAGCCTGATGATTCACAGACCTGTACCCCTGGGGCAAATAATAATAAAAAAAAGAAAGTCAATTATCATATGGTTTCACTTATTTGTGGAACATAAGGAATAGCATGGAGGACATTAGGAGAAGGAAAGGAAAAATGAAGGGGGGCGTGGAGGGGGAGATGATCCATGAGAGATTATGGACTCTGAGAAACAAACTGAGGGTTTTAGAGGGAAGGGGGGTGGGAGTATGGGTTAGCCCAGTGATGGATATTAAGGGAGGCATGTACTGCATGGAGCACTGGGTGTTATACGCAAAAAAATGAATCATGGAACACTACATCAAAAACAAATGAGGTACTGTATGGTGACTAACATAACATTAAAACAAAAAAACAAAAAACAAATAATGGAACACTTCCTCTGGAAGGGGAAGTGGCCCTTTGCTAGGAATTGGAAGACTTGGACTCCAGTTTCTCCTCTGCTTCTAGGTAACTCTCTCTCGATTTTAGCTTTCTTGTCATTTAAGAAAAAACAAGGGCCAGGTAGAAGCCCAAAGCCCTCACTGTTCTTGCATGCCAGAATGCTCCCAGATCATTGATGCTCAGGTCACAAGAGAGATCTGGAAGAGGGCAGGGAGTTGAGTGGACATCTATTGGCATTAAGCAGATATCAGAGGTTCTTTGCTTTACAGCCAAAACCATTTTACCCACCCTGGCTGGAGAAGGCTTTTCTAGTTTCCTATAGCACTAGTCTCAACACCTTCACTTCATTCAAAGGCTCAACTGCAGCATTTTCTTTATACAAATTCTTCCTGATCTCTTTCTCCCATGGGCCTTGAGGCTAGTCATGATTTATTCATCTTTTCCATACATATTTTGAGTGCCTGCTATAAGAAAGACACTGTTCCCAGTGCTAGGGATGTAGAAAAAACAAAACAACCTCTGCTGTCATGGAGATACCTGCTAGAGCTTTAATACCTTTCTGCATGAGAAATGGGCCAGGTGTCATTCTCACATTAGGAATAGGAGAAGGAGGAACCGTAGGCAAACAATTTCAGCATTCTAGAGGTGGAAGACAAAAATAAAGTCTGTAAACAGACTATAATAAAATAGTCTACAAGTTTGTAGCATGACTTTATTCTCTTCCACAACTGGCAATAGTAAGTATAACAGGAATCACTAACATTTACATGGCACCCTATGGTGGAGAAATTCTTTTTTTTTCTAATGTTTTATTTATTTATTTGAGAGAGAGAGAGAGTGTGTGTGCATGCATGGGGGGAGGGGCAGAGGGCCAGGGCCAAGTAGACTCCCCACTGTGCACAGAGCCTAGTGTGGATAAGGGGCTGGATCCCAGGACCCTGAGACACGACCTTAGCTGAAGTCAGACGCTTAACTGACTGAGCCACCCAGATGCCTGAGAAATCCTTGTGACAAATATTATCATTTCCTTTAATAAAAATCCTAAAAATCATAGCTTTGCATCTTAAAAAGTGAAATTGATGAATCCACAGAGTTTTAAATGATCAGCCCAAGATAACTAGTAAACAGCAGAGCTGAGACTAACTCTGGCTTTCACTTCAGATCTCATACTCTTTCTATTATGATGAGACTACTCTGAACATTTCTTATTCCACTTTCTTTTTTTAAAAGACTGTTTTAGTGGGCTGAAGCTTGCCAAAACCTCATTCTAACTACAAATCATGGAGCCTCCCCCATGAACTTACCAACTGCTCCCAGAGTTACTTCTTAAATCTTGTTTTAGCCATCAAATTTTGGTCTGATAAGTAGTCATTTTAACTATATACCATAGAGGAACTAAAATAGGGGGAAAATGACTAGCCCCTTGCTACATTTTGCTTGTCAACTGAAACAAAACAATTCAGGACTGAATTTAGAAGTCTGTCAGTGGGTCTAGAAATGAGGAGCTTTGGGGATTGTCTTCAGGTTCATAAAAGATGCTTCATTTCACTTCCACTGAGAATGGAGGGAGATGGGAAATAGCATGTAGCACAAAGAATTTAAATTAAAGACACAACAGAACTTCAAGAAAATGAGAGCCATCATTCACTGGAATGGATAGGTGCCTCAGGAACAGGCAGAATCAGCTTCTCTTGACACATGCCTCCTCTAAGAGGTTGAGATGGAGGATAGGAAGTGGATGGTGATGACTGAAATGATTTCACAAGACCCCATCCAGTCTTTATTCCTAAGATTCCAGGAAGAATAATACAGTAGAAAGATAGACAGGGATTCAAGTGGCCTCGGCTCTCCAGTCTCCGCCACTATCTAGCTGTGTACCCTCAGGAAGGACATCAAATTCCTGAGCCTTGGTTTCTTCATCTTAATCATAAATGAGACTAATGGATCTTGGTCTCACCTCCTTGACAGATCATCATGAGCAGCACTTGAGATGACCTCCTATATATGTAAATTCATAAGGGCAAACATCTTTTATTTTATTTTTATTACTACTGTATCCCAAGCATATGCCTTGGATATATACTGGACCTGGTATACAGTAGACATTCAATAAATGTTTGGTGAATAGATTTATAAATAGCCCATGTAACAATACTTTGAATGTAGGGGTGAAATGGAAATGGGAAGTATTATAGTCTGTGGAGACTGTTCCAGTGTATGTCCCACTACCTCTCCCACCTCTACCCTATCCCATGATCATTCCTGTCTGTTAGGATGAGTTCAAAAGGGACAAGCCAACAACACTGATCTCTACAAGGTAAAATCAAGCTGGTGGCTGTGGGAAGCATAATTCGGAAAGAGCTGATGTGAGGGTTGCTGCTCTGGCTGCTCTCTCCTCCCTATTTCCCATAAGTCTTGTTGAAACAAGTGTGAAGGAACGTATCTTGCCATTTCGATCAGAACTCAACAAGAACATGGGCATAGGAAGCAGGAGGAAAGTCTTTCAAGTATATCCTCTGAGGAAAGCCTTTTGATAGAACATCCTTTAATTCCTAGAGGGCAGTTAGCTTCCGTCCCAGCTGACTGCAGGCAGTTATGATCAGATAATCGAATAGGCATATATCCTATGTAATCAAAAGAAGCTGGTACCCATCTCTCAACTTGAAATTAAGTTAGTATTTTTCCAGACAACCTCCCTGCCCCATCGCAGAGTTGCTTCTCAAATGTAAATGTCAAGTGAGGCAGCAGAAATTAATTTAATATGCTTTATGGGTACTGGGTGATACCCAGAAGGCTAACAATGGCAGAACAGAATCATAAAAGAATTGAGAGTGAGTATGCTTTATAGACCCTGGCACATTGCCCAGGGCAGTAGAGTAAGTGGGAGAAGGAAACACTGGTAATTGGGGTCAGTGGTCAGCTTTCTTTTCAGCATGAGTGGTTTTTAGAACCACCAGAATTTTTCCTTTCAAAGGCAGCACACAGGCTTTTTGTTCTGAGGCCCACCTCAAAGACAGGATGCTCAAGTTTTCTGATGTACAGGTACCAGGTGGCTGGAGGTGGCAGTAAATTTGGTTCTAGTGATTGTGGAATTCTTTGTGTGAGGAATCAGGACAAGAGCACCTAATTGGCATTCTGTCTGCACTGAAACACTTTAGCATATGGTGAAGTGGCTGGCTCTGAAATTAGATCACATAGATTTAAATTCCACTTTTGCCATTTATTGACTATGCAACCTTAGGAGGCTTACTTAACCTCCCTGTACCTTAGTTTTCATATTTATAGACTAGAATAATAATGGAACCTATTTTACAGGGTTTTTGAGAGAAATAAATTAGTTGATACGTGTCAAACATGTAGAACAGTGACTGGAACAAAGTAAGTACAAGTTGATATTGGTTATAATAACTATCTATCAATAGTACACAATTTGGACTTTCCAACTTTAGCTTAGAAATGGCTATCTTTTCCAACTTTCTCATTTCTCCATTGGCGTCCAGGGATCATAATGCTTCTGTGATCCATGATCATGTTGTTACTTTTGGAGTTCAATTTCCATCAACAGGAGGTAGAGATGAAAAAGCACTTCTGGCAGTCAAAGTCCTCAGTCTGAGAGTCAGTTCATCTATTAACTATCTGGATGACTCGCGAAAGTCTCAATTTGCTGATTTTCTAAATAGGGAGGTTGGACCAATTGATCTTTAGGGATGCTTCTAGTTCCCAAATTCAAGAAATCTACTGCCCCCCATGGAGGATCAGAGACTCTCATACCTAACTCCTTAAGTGACTGAGCTTGGCTTCTACTTTGTGTTGAATACCAGGAATGTATCAGCAATACTTCTTTTCCAAGTTACATTTTCACTCTATTTTCTACCTTACTCTCCTCCCACTTCTCCCTCACTTGGCAACTTGGAGTCTTTGTGTCAGCAAGTGAGAGGAACTGGAATTTTCAAAGTCCAATTAGCCTGAAAATTTCCTTCTCTTCTTCCCCACTCTACCCTCACATTTCTTGCAGCTTCTCAAGATACTTGGTCTTTTTTCTTCTAGACCATTGTCTCAACTACAGACATAGTGTCCGAGGAGAGGAAACATGTGAATGGGTCTGTCTCATGTAGTCATGGCACCATTATTCTTCCCTTAGTTTATCATCAAGTCAGACAGGAGTTGAAGTCCTAGTATCATGTGCAGCCAGTGTAAGGGAATCCCCTTGACCTATGCATGGTCTTAAAAGTCAGGATGGATATGAACTGTAATATGACATGATTCTGAGCTTAGGACCTGATGTAGAGAAATGATATATGACCATAAAATGGTCCACCAGCGCTCTCTCCTGTTAACATTTATATGTCTACTGGATTAACACTTGATTCCCATATCAAGCTATAAGTTTCATGAAGGTGGGGACTATATTTTTACTTTCTATAGCATCACTAGCACTGAGCAGAGTGCCTGATATATAACAGGCTCTCAATAAATGTTTGTTGAGTAAATGAAAGAGTATAGTATATCAGATTAGTCATTTGGAACTAAAATTCACACCAAGTCCCTGTCTTAAGAATGAGATGAGGAAGAGAAAATTCTAATGGAAATAGTACAGGAGCCATGAAATGGTCATTCTGGTCCCTCATTTAGAAGATTCCTTCTGTACTACAGGAACCTCTTGGTATGGCCATGTGCACATCACATTGTCCTCTTTCTCTAAAAAGGGATTTTAGGGAAATCTCAGTCCAATCATCTCAGAAACTGATGCCTAGAAAAACAAGAGACACCTTTAGCAGTTAACCTCTAGGTAGGCCACACAGTTATATCACCAAAATAAGGTTAAAAATGAGCATGGATATAAAAACAAAAATTTACCATGACAAAATGGCGTTTATTCCAAGAATGCAATATTTAAAATCAATCAATTGAATACATCTTATTAATGTCTAAAGAAGAAAAAGATAGTATCAATTGATGTAGAAAGAGCATATGACAAAATTCAATGTCTATGCATAAACCAAAATTTCAGGAAGTTAGATATCAGGGAACTTCCTCATATGATAAGGGGCATCTATAAAAAAAGCCTATAACTAACATTATACTTAATGTTGAAAGACAGAATACTTCCCATCTAAGATTAGGAACAAAGCAAGGATGTCTGTTCTCATCACTACTATTCAACATTGTACTACAATTCTTAGTGCAATAAAGTAAGAAAAAGAAATAAAAGTCATATAGATTGGAATCAAAGTTGTCACCGTTTTACAGATGACATGATTGTCTACATAAAACATCCTAAAGAAGCTACAAAAAATTCCTAGGACTAATAAAAAACTAAGAAGGGCACAATATACAAGGTCAATACACAAAAATCAGTCATATTTCTAGATACCAGCATAAAACAACTGGAATCTGAAATTATATATACATTTTATTTATAATAGATCCAAACCCCAAAATATTTAGGTGTAAGTCTAACAACGTGTATAAGATCTGCATGCTGCAAAATGCTGATAGCAGAAAGCAAAGAAAACTTCAATAAATGGAAAGACATACTCAAATACCAAAGATGACAATACAAATCCCAATCCAAATTCCAGTAGGCTATATTTTTTTTTCTTTTTTTCTTTTTTTTTGGTAGAAACTGACAAGGTAGTTCCAAAATTCACCTAGAAAGGTAAAGGAACTAGTATAGTCAAAACAACCTGGATAAAGAAACAAGTTGGAGGACTTAACACTCCCTGCTTTCAAGACTTATTATAAAGCCATAGTAATGAAGACAGCAAGGTGTTTATGGTAAGATAAACAAATAGATGAATACAATAGAATAGAGAAGTAGAAGTGGACCCATCCACATATGACCAATTGATTTTTTTCCTAAGATGCAAAGTGGATCATAGACCTAAGACTTTAAAAACACTAGAAGAAAATGTAAGAGAATCTTTGTGATCTTGGGCTAGATGTGGATTTCTTAGATACAACACCAAAATAAGATCCCTAAAATAAGCATTGAGAAATTAGACTTTATCAAAATTAGTTACTTCTGCTCTTTAAAAGACATTCTTAAAGAAATGAAAAAAAACAGATTAGGAGAAAAATCTTACAAATCATATATCTGATAAAGGTTTGTATCCAGAATAGAGAGAGAACTCTCAAAATTCAGTAATAAGAAAATAACCAAACCAATTAAAAATGAGCATAAGGTTTGAATAAACACTTCACCATAAGGGATATATAGATGGAAAATAGACACACAAGATGTCCACGAACATCTCATTAAAGGAAATGTGAATTCAAAACATAATGTAATACCACTAGTCACTTATTAGAATGGCTTAATAAAAAATACTGACAATATTAAGTGCTGATGATGGGAATGCAAACCAGAAAAACAGTTTGACAGTTTCCCATAAAGTTAAACATATACTTATCATGTGATTTAGCAATCACACTCCTGGGTATTGAGCCAAGAGAAATGAAAACTTACATTGACACAAAAACCTGTACATAAATATTTATAACAGCTCCATTCATTATTACCAAAAACGGAAAACATTCCCAAAGCCTTTCACAGGTGAATGTATAAGCAAGTAGTGGTAAGTTCATACAGTAGGATGCTACTCAGTAATAAAAGTAACAAGAAGAAAGTACTGATACACACAACAATTGGATAAATCTCAGAGAAATTATGCTGAGTGAAAGAAACTAGCTTCAGAAGGTTGCATCCTGTATGATTCCTTTTATATGACATTCTCAAAAAGACAACAGTATAGTGATAGAGAAAAGCTCAGTGTTTGCCAAGAGTCGGGATCATGGAGAACATGTGAAAACAAAAGGGTAGTGTGAGAGAGTTTTTTGGAGTTAACAGAGCTGTGCTGTATTCTGATTATAACAGTAGTTATAAGATTCTGTATATATTTCAAAGCTCGTAGCACTGTAAATTCCTACAAAAGCCAGTTTTACCATATTTTAATTTTTGAAAATGAACACAGAGCTATTTCAAAGGAAATGAATAGGTAAAGGGGCAGCCTAAGAGGTTCAGATGGAAGAGGAAGAGGCAGAAGCAGAATTTTCCTTGGCTCTTGGTTTATGGAGTATCTTAAATATGAGGAGTCTTGGGTCTTGTTCAGCGCCAACCTGCAGAGTTGTGCCCCTTCCAGCCCTCTGGTTGCTTCTTTGGGTCCATACTTCCCTCCATGGCGTTGGATTAGGCACTCCGTCACAGGCTGGGGTATCAGTGCAAGACTTAAGCATGGGGCTTTCCCAATGACCAGGCTCTCACAAAGTGTCACTCTCACTATCAACCACCAGCAGTAATATCCCCCTTGCCCAAGCCTCTCCCTCCCCTGCCCTCTGGATGCCCTCTAAATGGCACGAGCCCAAAACAGGGACAGTCACTTGTCTACTCACTTCGCAAATATTTACAGAGTCCTTATTGGGTACCAGGCACAGCCAGGGACCCTGCTGCCAGGCTGAGGCCCACGGCATATTCTGGAGGGCACGGCTGTCAAAGCAGCTGTCCTCACGGGGCCAGCAGTGGTATGTCCTGTCCCAAAGGTCCTAGGCTGTTATCTCATTTCCCATCTTTGTTGATTTTAAATGCTTTCCAACACTTCACCCCTTTCTCAGATGAAGATTTAAACATAGGCAGATGTACATCCAATATGGTAATATTTTTCCGTTGACTCACCAACCTTCATTAGCACGTGCTTCCTTAACTCTCTGATGGTATTCAGTTTGTACTCGGAATGACTTATCTCAGCCCACCGTCAGAAAAATTCATGCTTTTTCTGTTTCCAGGAATACAGTATGAGGCTGGTGAGATTAGGTGTTGAAGTTCGGCAGTGACTTTTCCAAAGTCACCCAAAAACTGGAAGTAGATCTTATTTCACAAGAGTGCCAAGTTCTTTCCCACAGTCAGACTGGGAGCTGAAGGTCCTACATACAGAAAGATTGCTAAAAATCCCTCTCTAGAAACTGGATGGAAATGGAAGAAGATCTCTCCCAAATAGCTGCTCAAACATCGTAGGACAGAAATGCTTTCAAAACACTCATGTCCTGGGGGCAAGAGATGTTTTTGATGTAAGTTGCGATGACAGCAGTTTGCAACAGACCCACATTCGGGGAACTGTTCCAGCATGCCAGAGGTTTGGAGGCTTTTAACTCTCATAATTCATCCTCACACACAAGCCAGCTAAGCTAAAGCAATGTTAAGGGGCTGACAAACCACAAAGACCAGGAAATGCAGAGTGAATGCTGATCGGAAGAGCAATAGGAGGCAAATGTATATCAAAAGGCAATCTGGGAGCACAGGCTGGCCCTGTGAGGCTTGAAAGCAATTGTGATGATTTCCCAGCACACGCAGAGGCCTCCACCCAGAAGGTGCCCAGAGAGGGAAAGGGAGGAGATGTCGCCGTGGCCCACCACGCTACCCAAAAGTCGGATGCAGGAAGTCTGCATACTAATGCCGAACTTAGGTCAAGGCTTTACTGAGTAAGAACACTTAATGTGATGCTTCTTAAATGAGTCCCCATTTCCCTGGGAGCAAAAGGAGAGTTAAGGAATCTGAGTTAGGGCGCCTGGTTGGCTCAGTGGGTTAAAGCCTCTGCCTTCTGCTCAGGTCATGATCCTAGGGTCCTGGGATTGAGGCCCGCATCGGGCTTTCTGCTCGGCAGGGAGCCTGCTTCCTCCTCTCTCCTCTCTCTCTGCTTGCCTCTCTGCCTACTTGTAATCTCTCTCTCTGTGTCAAATAAATAAATAAAATCTTAAAAAAAAAAAGGAATCTGAGTTAGCTCAGGGTGGCGGGAATCACTGAGTGGGACCATTCAGTCAGGGGGGACAATTCCACCCACCCCCTTCTCTACCCTCATCCCTTGCCCCCAACACCCCATGCAGGTCTCATCTAGGTAATTTTCCTCACCTTCTCTCTTCCTGATGTTTCTCCTCCAACTTCAGGTTCTTTGCATAAAAACAACAGGGCACAAACATGGCAGATACATCTAGCACCTGCTCTCTCATCTCCAGTAAATATGCCATCCTGCAGATAAAAGACATTCTGAACAGACAGAGTTAGAGAAAAAAACACAGTTCAGAAAGACAGCACCAGGAACCCATCCCAGGTGTCCATCCCATGCCTGTTCTCCTTGCTGCCTCAGTGACCCACTTCCTACTTGACCCAGAGCTTCAGGCATCTGCTCACCAGCATTGATTCCTATCCACGAGATTGCCCCCATCTGCCCTTCCTGGCTGTTTAACTGAAAGTAGAGAACAAGTCAAGAGCCTGAGACCCTATGTGCTCTCTAATCGGTGAGAACCAGAGCATACTGTGGGGCTGAGTGTGGGTGGGAATGAAATTTGGATACTACTGTTGACCTTAGCAGTTCCAAGTTGTGGGGAAGGAAGCATTTGATGGCCATTAGCCGATCTCCATGCTGGTTCCAGCTCTGACTAGCTGAGTGGCCAACAGCACGTCATCTGCCCTCTCAGGTCTGCTTCTGATGCAACTGTGAGCTTGCTCAGTGCCCCAACAGATGAGGGGAACACAGCAGAACTTTCCACCCAGACAGCCTTTTCTGCACAGCCCTTGACTCTTGTCTAGTGCCTCTCAGACTTCAGGACAGAAGAGCTCTGCTGGGCCCCAAACACCAAGGACCTGAGCCCTCTGATGCCTTCCGACTAGACCTTGTTCTCAGGCCACTGAGCACAAATGACATTCTGAAAACAAAACAAAACAAAACAAAAAAACCAACTTTCTCTCCAGCATACAAGCCACCTTTTCCCCAGCCTCCTCTCCTCATGAATCCGGATGGCAGAAACTGAGCACAATTCTCTCTGCCCGCACTGAAGAGCTGATTCCTTTTAAGACTGCTGGGAAGGGTTGTACTGTCTGAGGAAAGAATCCTTAGGGAGGTGCTGCCCTCTGCTGGGAGACGCACAAAAGAGAGACCCCGAAATGCAGGCTCTCCTTGTCTGCTATTCCCCTTTCTGTGGAGGAAAGACTGCTCTGTGTTTTGGAGCTAGCTAGAAAAAGACATCATATATGGAAGCAGATAAATGATGGATGAAATTCGGGATCCAAGCATCAGGAGGACGGTCCCCAAAAGATGGGCAAATTCCCAAAAGGGCAGGACAGGATGTGAGAGGTTATTGCTGTCATCCCCTTGCCTCAGTAATGCCTGAGTAAGCCCTCAGGCATGGCTCAGTCTCCTAGCACTCCTGGCATTATTATTAATAATAATAATAGTAATAATAATAATAATAATAATAATAATAATAATTTTTAAAACCTCTCTGCCTAACAAATTCTCTCCTCCTTTGGGTGAGTGACTAACTGAGTGAACAAACCAAATTTGAGTACCAACCATGCACATAGCACACAAACATGAGTTATTCCCAGCCTTGCCCACAGTGAGCTCAGAGCATAGTCAGAGAGGCAGAAAAGTGGCCAAAGAAAAGAATGCAATGTGTGTGAATGCACCCAGTGTTAAAAGAGCCGACAGGAGTGACCGGAAACGCAAGCAGGGCAGTGGGCATCTGGGTCCTCTCGCAGAAGGCACCTGACTGAGCCTGAGAGGACATATGCAGGGGACATAAAGAGTGGAGGCCAAGAAGAACAGGAATAGAGATGTGAGAATGTATATAAACGGGCATGCCTGTGGAAGAGGGAAAACAGGACTTGTTCTTTCTCCCCTGTTTTCTTCCCTGCGGGGTTGAGAAAACAATAAGCCACTTCAGCGAGCGGAACAGCCCACCATTGCAAGCTGCCTGGTCGGGTCAGAGTTTACATACAACCTTCTGTCTATAAATAGCACCCTGCCTGTGCTTACATACCCCCCTCTGAAAATAGCGTTGGCTTTTCTCACAGTGACTTTGAACGGAGAGTTTATATTTAGTTTACTCTCTCCCATCTATTTATATTTCTCTTGTTTACATAAATATTCTTCTCCATTTATTGCTGTCATGTCTGGGCACCTGATGCCATTAGATGAACACATAGAAACTTCATTCCAAACGAACGAACTGGGCAGCTAAATGCATTCCCCCTTATCCCCTGTCTTTCTCAAATATGCTTCTTAGAATTCCACAATTCCAAGTTTGAGGCTTGCAAAGAGACTTAAAAAGGCATTTTTTTTTTTTAAATCTGTACTCTGCCTCCAGCTAGATTCCCTGGAACTGGGCTGTTTAAATTTCTCAGGCCTCCCAGGAAGGGAGCGGCACCCCACCCCCTTTGTCCTAAATTGGCACTTTACAACCTTTGGCTCACTTCTGCTGGAGCAACCACGACCCATGGGCTCTGCTCAGAGGGCCCCGCAAATACTCTCAGGCTCGATATCTGCAGCAGGTCCCTTTTCCCAAGCGGCACTTCCATCCCGCTTCCCTTTGGTCCTAGTTATCATTTGTATCAATCTTTTCATGGCGTTCATGAATTCTCCTTAGGTCTTCCCTTTGGATTCTGAGCTTTCGTTAAGGTTGAGGGTTCAAAATTTGGTTGAGACCCTGGATTTGGTTGAAAACCATTGGAAAAGTGCTTCTGAGTCCCTGGAAGGACACCACATTCAGTCACAAATGTCCTGGTGTCACCTCAGGATATCATAAATAGCCCGGCGCTGACTGTGAACGCTTTCCTACCTTCCTTCCAAGAAAGCAGCAAGCACATAGGCTCTAGAGGCAGATAGTCCTAGATGCACAGCTCTGCTATGGATGGCTGTGTAGTCTTGGGCAACTCCATCAACCTCCCAGAGCCTCAGTTCCCTCACCTGTAAAATGGGGATGACACTAACTTTTCAAAGTTGTGAGAAAATAGAAAAAGTAGGAGTAGGTGTCTAATAGATACTAAATGTCTAATCCCTTTCCTTCTCTTTCCACATATCCCTCCTTGCATTTTTTGAAACCCTGTTCTCACGAAGACTTCCCATATCTCCTACAGGATCTAAAGGAGATCTAAATCAGCCTGCTCAAGTGAGAGCTCGTGCTTCTAAGCGGGTGCAAGCCATTGTGAATATATGGCACAAGCCTTGAGTCATTTTCGGGGTCCTCGGGAATAGATGACCTTGCTGCAGTCTCGGTACCTTCACTGGACCTCCTGGGAAGAGCAGTGAACAGAGTCCTGCCTTGCGGTACACAGCATCCCAGGGGGAAGTTCACATCCTCCATCTCTGATGAGGAATGAGCAGGAAGAGCAGGAGATGGGGAAACAAGATAGAGAGTGAGGCGTCGCAGGGGCAGCACTCAGACCCCTGACAAGACCCTCGGACACCTCATTTTCCCACCTGGTCTCTCATTCTTGGCTCTTAACCTCACCGACTTCTGCCTCTCACCGAGCATGCAGTCGGTCTGGTGTTTATTCCAAGTAGTCTTGCTGTAATTGTAAAATTGGATTCAATTTTAAATCTTTTCTTCAATATGCTTGCTAAGTAACATGAGCCACCTGATCAAACTAGGATTCTAAGTGCCTCCTCATTACAAGCCCCCTCCTGGTCAGGGTCAGCATGACCGCTTCTTGGAAGGTGGGTGGGGATGAAAGCCCAGGGTTCCCTAGAGAGCTGGTGGCCAAAGCAAGCAGGCATTAAGGAAAGCAAGGGATCCCCTGTTGGACTTTCTTCACAAAATGGAGAGTCAAAGGGGCGACCACACGTTCCTTCCCCTCCCTCACCTGGATAGCTTCTACCTTCTTTCAGCTTCAACGTGGACATCAGTTCCTCCTCCAGCAAACCCACTGGATTCCTTCTGGGGAGCTGGTACCTCCACATTATTCCACAGCTCTCCACTGACCTCCCCGTTAGTCTGGTGCTGTCTGCTATTTCTTGTCTAACTGCCTGCTTCACAACTCCCCATAGCCTCACTCTGTTTCCAATGGGGAGTGGCTGCTCACACTAGCGGCTCAGTGTTAGTCAGGCCTGAAGTCCCTCAAGCCACTCATTGTCTCTGTACTTGTAGAGGCTCCGTGATGAGCCCCTCATTGTTCTGAGCATGATCCATTCATGAACCATCCAGGACAAAATCCTCTATGATCATGAAGCTAAAATTAACTTTCCTGATCCAGGCTAATTATAACTCCTGATAGTAACATAGCCTTTCTTTCCTGATCAATATCTTCACTTTCACTCCTGATTTGAACCCTGCCACAGCCTTTGGACCTTGCGTTGGCTTGTCCCACAGACACCACTGGTAAGAGGGGAGGCACGTGCAGGGCCGACATCACCTGTTTGTCAAAGAGTGATTCGGAGGTGGGGTCGGGACTGGAATCCAAGGCTCTTGCTTCTGACTGTAGACTCCGTAGTTTTCTACTTCCTGCCTTGATGCTACCGGGATCCAAGCCTGCCATCTCCGAGCCAGTGTCGCCCCTGGAGGAAGCCTCCCAGCTCCCTTCGGCACCCTGTTATCCCCTATCCCCGAGTTACTGCAACCCTCAGTTCTAGCTACTGTGCAGCACTTACTCAAGTGCCTTGTTAAGCTGTTCAATACCATTTTGAGTGTCACACATTCCCGGCGAGACTGTAAACTCCCAGATGGCCTGGAGCCCCATAGAGAGCCTCTGGATCATAGTAGCTCCTCCTGAATGGTATGCTGCAATGGTTTAGGAGAGTCCCAAGATGCCCCTTGGGGCTCCTTAGGATGGTACGGAGCCTCAGACTATGACCTCTTGTTGTAGCTTCATTTGTTTATCCTGGTGAGCTGTACAAATCACTTTATATATATGCCACTCTATAAAAAAAAAATGATGCAAAGATCTGCTTATATTCCCTAGCAGAGAACTGGACACATGGTTGGTGGTTAACAGATATCTGGCAATGCACGGAATACTAAAAAGACAAACTTTACATTATTTCAAAGCTGGGAGGGATGAGGGAAGTATCTGGTTATTGCAAATGGAGACTGAGGCCACCGAGGAGAAGCTAATGACTAGTTGTAATTCACACAGGTAATAAGTATCATAGTCGGGAAATGTTTCCAGGGACAATGGCTTTAGGTTTGCCTGTAAGTCTTCAGACCACAGAGAGTTTGGAACAAGAAGGCTCGGTGAAGTCAGAGACCAGGCCTTTTACATTAGCCCCAGATGCCTGGCATCTCAGAGGACGGCTGGGACCACTTGACAGCAATATCTACTCCCGTGCAAGGCAATGTCTCTGAGGGCATGGGGGACACCTGCAAGCCAGATGTGGTGGTTGGAGGTTGGATTTTGTTGGTACTAGGTACAACGCACCCCCCTCAGCCCCCCCACTCCTGCCAGTATGATTAGTGAATAGAATTTTGTAACAAGGAAAAAAGGCTGAACAGAAACGTATCTGACGTGCAATGTACCACGCAAGACGCCAAGACAGTATCTGGCTATAAATGACTCAGGCCCTGTGGCACTCCATCTGGGCTATTGGTTAGAAAAAGTGGGAACATTTATGGAAAGAGGTTAGGAGATACCCAGAAACCATAGATTTGGGTCCTGATTCTTTGGGTAACTGGCTGTGCGGCGCTGTGAAGTCGCTTAGCATCTCCCAAGTCCATTTTCTCATCTGCGAGGACATGAAAAGTTCAGACTAGACAATAGCTAAGATTCTTGTGTTTTTGACATTCTGGTTAATTCCTCTCTTGATGTCTTCAGATGTTAGCAAAAGAGCTACTAGTGGTTTCATGGACACACTAACCCTGTCATTAGCAGGAAAGAATAGATAGTAGTAAGTTTAGAATATAATGAAATCAAATCATGTACCAGCATGTAAGAGTCTTATAATGAATGTTGATTGAGAGAGAGAGAGAGAGAAAAAAAAAGAAGAAAGGACAAAGGAAGGTGGGAGGGAGAGCCAATTAAGGCATACTCTTTTTTCCACCTAAGTAATGAAAGCTAACATTACTTTAGAACTTTTATTCTAAGTATTATTCTAAGTACTTTATTAATTCTTTAATCTTTACACTCAAACTGTGAGAGGGATGACCCCATTTTACAGATGAAGTGAAAGAGGCACAGAGAAATTTACTAATGCGTCCCAAGTCACCCAGCTGCTAAGTGGTAGAGTCAAGATTTGACTTTCTCTCTTTTATTCCCTACCTGTGTCTTCCACATAGTGCCTACGATTGTGTGTGAATAAAAGAACGAGGTGGTTGGTTAAGGCTGAGGAGCCAAAAGATAATGACACCAGAAAGAGGTTCAGCTTGAGGAGACCCATACAAGTCCTGCCTTCTCTACCTGGATCAAGAGGTACTTAGATTCTGGGAAGACCACGATGGCCAAGGTAATTGGCTGGTCACTGTCTGATGTAAATAGTTTATACCCCCAAATATCCCCACCTCCTACAGCAGCTATTTTCATAATAATAAGGCCAATGGAAAAGAATGTTGGAACCAAAACATGTCTTTGTGGATACCAGCTCTGCCATTTAGTGTGTGACCTTGAGCCAATCACACCTTTGTGCCTCAGGTTCCTCATTTGGGTCATAAAGATATTGGATCTTCTTTAAAGCACATAGCCCAGAACCTGACAAATAGTCAGCTTTTAGTGTTATAACTTCCATTTGCTTCTGTTTGTTTCTCAAATTCTAGAAAGTTAAGCTCAGATTATATAATTTATTCTAAGACGGGTTGGAGAGACCCAAAGTGTGCTATATGTCTGAACTCATAGCCCCGAGAAAGAGCCACGAGCTCTCAGATGGTGGTAGGCATGCAGGAAGCCAGGGCACTCGTGTGCTAAGCTAGAGCTTGTCACCTTAGGTCTGAGCTAAGGCCCATCCTCTACTCCTGGGCAGCCATCCAATTAAGCCACAGATAATTCACCCTCATCAAAGATTTCCTTAGGTGTAGCACTCCATAAGCTTCCTTGGCAATAAGTTCCTTCTTTTGTTTAACTGGCATCCTTTCTATTATAATTTGATCTCACTTCCTTTGCTCTGACTCTAAGGGGAAAGAAGAACAGCTGGTCACCACCACCCACGTACTAGCCCTTCCGATAAAGGATGCTAGTGCCAAAACATGGGGTTCCAAAAGCCTGTGCTTTCATCCTGTCGTAAAACTCGATCCAACTGGGTTGGGAGCTTTGTGGTTTAGATATCAGTTGAGTCAACCTCAGTGGGTACCAGGCGGTCCGTGGGCAGCAGAAGATATTTCCTATGCCATGGGAGTGGGCCTCGTAGTCTTACTGTGGTGGCAGGTGGAGCAGGGTCCACCTGTCATTCCATTAGCCTTCTATCCAAGGTGTGAGCAAAGAGGAAGTGTTTCTGGGTAGTCTGCTGGGCAGAATATCAGACAGGAGGTGATGGGAAGGAAGATGTGTAATGCTCCCCTAGAATAGTGTCGATGATCCAAAGAGGAAATTTAAATAGCCTACAAATACGTGAAAAGTTATCAGACTCACTAGTTGTCAAAAGATGTAGCTTATTTTCAAAAGATGACATTTTCTGCTTATTGGTAAATTTTGGATTTTATTTTTTATGGTATGACAGTTTTAGTGGAAATGCAGAGAAGAGACTCTCTCATACATGGCTGGTAGAAGTGTAAACTGCATTACAATTTTTGGACAGCAATTGTCAGTATCAATCAAAGCCCTCAAAACATTCTTTCAAAAAACATTTTTACATATTCAAAAAAAATTGATTAGTGTATGTAAAATTAATTAGGCTGCATTCACTACAGTGTTTAACAACTGCAAAGAAATTTTGGAACAAATTACATGTCCAATGATAAGGATCGAGTTAAATAAATTAAAGCTCATCATGATTGTGGAAAAGAGTATAGTCATTAAATATGAGGACTATAAAGACAGAAAAATAGGATATATTAGGTGAAAACATAGATACCAAAATAACATATGCAACAATTATCTCTACATTGACATTGATATCTATATCTATCTATCTATCTATCTATCTATCTATCTATCTATCTATCATCTATCTATCTATCATCTAGCTAACTGTGGAAGGATATATACCAAAATATTATTTGTGATTATGTCTGCATGGTGACATTTTACGTCATTTTACTTTTCTTAGTTTTTCTTTAAATTTAGATTGTGAAATATAATATTTATACAAAAAACATATATTCCATTTGTGTTAAGAAAAAATAATAATGTGATTTTAAGGGTAGAACATTAAGGAAAAATCTCCCCCACCTCAATGCCTTATATAAAAAAAAAAAAAAAGGACAAGCCAAGATCAGCCTCGAAAAGGAGCATTTACTGAAAGATGGTGTGCGGGTTAAAAGGAAGTATGGAAAGAGGAGGCACGGCTCAGGTTTTGCTCCGTTAGGAGGTGGTCCAGTAGAGTCACACTTGTTGTCTGCCCCAGGACCTCAGATTTTAGATCTGTCTTGCTAAGCCATGTCCTCCTTCCATAATTGACTCTTGAAATCTTTGCTCCCAAAACGGTGAAAGGGAGTGGGAGATACAGGTTTCCAGTTATGGAATGAATAAGTCACGGGACTAAAAGTCTTGGCATAGAGATAGAGTCAGCGATGCTGTAATACCGTTGTATGATGATAGTGGTGGCCACACTTACGGTCAGCCGAGCATCCAGACTTGTCCGATCACTGTGCTGTACACCTGAAACTAATACTATGCTGTGTGTCAACTATACTTCAGTAAAAAACAAAATATGGAAAAAAAAACCTTTGCTCAAAAAGTACCCCTGTTTGTCTTAGCAATTCCAATCAGTCCTTCCCAAAAGAAATAAAATCATCTGTCCCCACAAAGACACTACATGAATGTTCACAGTAGCTTTATTCAGAACAGCCAAAAAGTGGAAACAAATCAAACGTTCATCCACTGATTAACAAAATGTGGCATATGTACAGAAGGGACTCTCATTCTGCAATTAAAAGGAATAAAGCATTGATATAGACATAGGTAAAAGTCACAAGCGTTATGCTCATGGAAAAATGCCAGACGTGAACACTGCCACACATTGTATGGTTCCATTTACATGAAACATCCAGAATGGCAAATGTCTCGAGACAGAAAGTAGATAGATTAGCGACTGCCTAGCACGAGGCAGGGGGACGGGGAAATTGGAAGTGAGCCCAAGTGGACATGAAGTTTCTTGTGGGACGGATGGAATGTTCTAAAACCAGACTGGGGTGATGGCTACACAACTTTGTACACATACTAAAAATTCAAATAGTATACTAAAGACAAGTACATTTTATAACATATAAGTTATATCTCAAAATAAAGCCTAAAAAAAGTACCCATAGGTGAGATAATGGACTTGAGGGACACAACCCTTTGAATGCATTTATTCATTCACCAAATATCTTCAAGTATGTCCAGTTTGCCAGGTATTACTCTGAGAATACATGAGTGAAAGAAACAGAAATTACCAACTGTATTTTAGTGATCTGCCAATCAGTTTACAGTCAATCAGTATCAATCAGTATTATCGATAGACCCTTACCTACAGGGCAGGGGCATTTCTTATTCATTTTTTCACCCCTCAGATGTTGCATGGTACCTGACATGTAGTAGACCCTGTCTCATATATTGGATACATGAATTACGTAGGTACAAGAAAGCCAGAAAGTTGAGAGAGAGGAATAGAGAGAGCTATGCTTTCTCTCAGCAGATCCCTGGAATAGCACAGAGGGAGGGAGGGTGATAAGCAAAAAGATGCTGAGGGCTATGGAGAGAAGATACAGATTGTCTTTTGGCTTTTTGAAGACCAGAGAAGAGTGTCTCTGAAGCTCTGATTCACAGGTGGTAATTAGCAGGTGGTAATGTGTGTATGGCAAGTCCCTCAAGTCACATTTTCCAAGATCCGGCCCAGCACATTGTGGTTCAAACACAGACACTGGGAGCTTCCAAGCCTCACGCCACTTCTCCCAGCTCATCCTTTCCTGGGGGATGTAATGGTGATGTAAAGCTCTGTGGAGCTTCTTCTCTGCTTCCACCTTCCCCATGAACTCCAGGTCCCTGTTTGGAATCTGGCCACCTGGCAGGAAATAGTTGTCAACTCCTATGCCACTCGACCCCCAGCCTCTGCCTGGAGTGTTCCAGAGCTGTCTTTATTCATTACCCCTCCACACCTAGAGGGAATCTTAGAACTTTGCAATGTGCATTCAAAGCTATAAAGATGTTTATTCTCTTTGACCCAGAGATTTTACTTCTAGGAACAAATGGAAAGAAAATGATCAGTGATACAGTGATGTGTGTATGAGGTTGTTCTCTGTGGTAGTATTTGTAACATTGGTGACATTTGTATCATTGCAACATTGAAAACTGCCTAAATGAGCAATGGAGGAATGGTTAATTCAGTCATAGTACAACTGGGTGATGAAATACTATGCAGTCATAACAATCATGTTGCAAGCAAATCTAATTACAACAGGACGAATTTGATCTTGACCTATTATTAGGTAAAAAATGTAGATTGTAATATTTTATCTATAGTATCATCTTGATTTTGTAGGTTGTATATCTATGCTCTTTATTTGGAGGAAAAAACAGTAGAAGGTAGCTTCTACACAGCAGGGGAATTGGGGTTTGGGGTGGTTGGTATCTAGGCAGCTGGTGAGTTCATGCATACATGCATTCATAGAGAAGAGTGGGAGTATATATATAAGCACAAAAACAATTGTTATCGCAGGTTGGTGGCATTATGGTGAATGTTCATGTGTTTATGTGTATTTGAGCTTTTCAGAATGTTCCAGTTTCTGTAAGGAAAAAAGACATTTTATTTTATTTTATTTTATTTTATTTTATTTTATTTTATTTTATTTTATTTTATTTATTTTATTTATTTTCAGAGAAAGCATGAGCAGGGCAGGGAGGGGCAGAGAAAGAGGGAGAGAGAATCCCAAGCAGGTTTCATGCCGAGCATGGAGCCTGACACAAGACTCGATCTCATGACCCTGAGATCATTACCTAAGCAAAAACCAAGAGTTGGACACTTAACCGATTGAGGCACCCAGATGCCCCAGGGGGGGAAAAAAAGACAATTTTTAAAAATTATTCACAGCAAAAAGATCAGCAGTTTCTTAAAAAAAAAGCACTTTAAGATAGGTAGAAATTTGTTCTGTATATTATCCTGTCAGATATGTTCCAGATGTCCTGATTGTGACCTGAGTGCCCTCAACCATAAACTGTCAGAGCGACCAGAGAGTCTGAGAACTTCACTCCTTTGTAACTGACCACAGGTGGACCTCAGCACAAAGGGAAGGGAAGATGAGGGATGCTTCTCTTGCAGGGAACAATCATAAATTCAAATATGTAGCAGTTTCTCCCTCCAAAGTGTGGAATCAATGTTCTATATCCTGACAAGTGTCACTCTTCATGTGGTTGGAACATGAAGGTGTGGTGTGGTGTGGTGGCAACAATCCAAAGTGCAGGGGCCTGCAGTGCCTGCCTCTCACCCTCTGAGCCCCCAGCTCAGTCCAAGGAGCAGAGGGAGGCTCAGAGGATGGACAAGGTATGCTTCTTCTGGTATTTTAGTCCCAGAGGGCTTCTCGGAGGAGGAAGGATTTTTAGAATGATTTAAATGTAGTAGAGAGGATGAGATGATCTGGGAGAAAGCAGGTGTGAGAACAATCATCCATCCATAAGAATTAACACAAGTCCCCCTTAGAAAATGAGCTGGGGGGGAGAGCCTGGGTGGCTCAGTGGGTTAAAGCCTCTGCCTTAAGCTCAGGTCATGATCTCAGGGTCCTGGGATCGAGCCCCGCATCGGGCTCTCTGCTCAGCAGAGATCCTGCTTCCTCCTCTCTCTGCCTACTTGTAATCTCTGTCAAATAAATAAATAAAATCTTAAAAAAAAAAAGATGAGCTGGGTTACATCTTCTCTAATCAGAGGACTTTATAAAAGACCCATATATATCAGACCCCAGGAACAGAATGAGTTCAACATGTATGTAGCTCTGGGTGGCTGCCCATTCTGGGAAAGAAATCTTGGCTAAATATCCTGGGATTTTCTCCATTTAGTCCATGGGGCAATGTAGGGTGGGAAGATGAGGAGTGTGGTCAAGATATAGGAAAGGCCCCCCACCGTGACCTCCCCCAGCCACTGTGGTGGTGATTGGGAGGATTTTTATATTAACGAGGTGCCTGGGGGACAAAACCATCATGCACCTGTGATCCAAACCATGGAGAGTGAAACGGGGATCCCTAGGAGCATAGAGGACAGGGTCTTCTCTAGGTTGTTTTCTGCTCTTTCTCCAGAGCCAGCATAGTACCTGGCACGGAACAGGATCTCAAGAACTATTTCCTGAATTAATGTAAGCGTGCAGCTGGGCTGAAGGTGGTGGAGTGATCCTGCCCCTGTTTGACTGAGGGGACGTTGATTTGAAGGCTCACCAGGTAGACTGTAGGAGAGGCTCAGCTCATGTCCTAGGTATCTTCTGGGGAGAACAGATTCTGGCTCAGGAAAAGCTGGGGAAGGGAGCTGAGGAAGTCACTAACCCAAAATGGAAACACACCTTCCACTTCTTTTCCTTTCTGAAGGGAGCCTGATAGAACCTAGAAGCTCCCGGGGAAGTAGGGGAGGGGGACACACGCTGCATATGGTAGCCCCCTCCCTGGAGCCAGACTCACCCTCCCAGAGGGTGCCTTCTGGGCAGCATCAAGGGGTTGCTCTGTGTGAGGACACATGGGCTCAAAGGTTGTCTTAGAAACTGAACACAACTGCTTCTCCAAATGATCACAGGCACTTAGGAGGGTTTTGAGTTTGAGGTGGGGGACCCCAGTAAGGGAAGCTCTGGAACATTCATCAGCATCCCTCTTTCCTTCATTTTGGCATCTCATACTCCAGTTATCCTTCCCTTCATAGGGTTTCACTCAGGAGAGCAAGGTTGGCCCTGCCCTTCACCTTATCTCCCAAGTGCCTCAGCGTGTGTAAGGACAGAAGCATCTCCTCTCACTTAGAGTAATTTGTCCTGTCGCATCCTGACAAGAGCCTGTTCTCCCCTCTCCAGCCTCTGGCTTGTCAGGGGGGCTGAAGGATTGAAGCAACATGGACCCTGAAGGCTTTTCACCAATATTTCAGTAATGGGAGGGCAGAGCAAAGCCAGGGGTGAGAAGTGAAGGCAGCGTGTCTGCTTGCACTGCCCACAGATGGGCACCTCATAGTTACACAGATGCACACGCGCGCTCACACGCACACACACACAGACACGCATGCACACACACGCACACATTCACACACACAGATAGGCAGAGACAGACAGATACACACACACACACACACACACACACTGCTTCTTAACCTTCATTCCCCAGGGTTCTCTCATGTCTGTGACTGGGCTGAGTGGGGGGTGAGAGGTTTCTTTTTTTTTTTTTTTTATTTGACAGAGAGAAAGAGATCACAAGTAGGCTGAGAGGCAGGCAGAGAGAGAGGAGGAAGCAGGCTCCCCACTGAGCAGGGAGCCCGATGCGGGCCTTGATCCCAGGACCCTGAGATCATGACCTGAGCCAAAGGCAGAGGCTTTAACCCACTGAGCCACCCAGGCACCTGAGAGGTTTCATTTTAATTATACATTAAAACTTCTGTTTGTTTTCCTATTTTGACAGTAGTAACATAATCATTACAGAAAAATAAGAGAATAGACAAGAAAAAACTTCACTACCATCTTTCTAGAAAAACTGCCCATACTAATACCAAACTCTATAACCTTCCAGATGATTTTCTATGCTTAATTTTTTCCTATAATGATGATATTTAGGTAATAGGGATGTAGATATAGATATACACAGATATAGAGATGGATATAGATGTAGATATATAATACATACATATATATTTTTAACATTAAAAAAGTGAGATTATGCTGTTATAATGTGCCTTTTATTTATTTAACATATAAAGAATCTTTATATGGCCAACAATATTTGTCTACAAAATTTATACTGAATGATTAAAGAATATTGCTTCTGCAACATTGGCAAAGTTAACCAATTCTCCATTGTTGGACACTTAGGATATATTCAATTCTATAAAATAAATGTAATTAAGACCAAATTTTTAATCTATCCACTAATGATATATTGAATTATAATGATTCAATCATATTATAATATTCAATAATGCAGAATATATAATTATAAGTACACTGTACCTTTTTCCTTTGTGATGAGATTTAAACAAAAATGAATCGGATTGGAATTACTCTATTTGTAAGGCCCAAACTTGTAGCAGTGCTACAAATGGCAAGTCTTTTTTTTTTCCTTAAAATTTTTATTCATTTGACAGAGAGAGAGAGAGAGAGAGAGAGAGAGAGACAGAGGGAGAGGGAGAAGCAGACTACCTGCTGAGCAGGGAGCCTGACACAGGATTCGATCCCAGTACCCTGGGATCTTGACCTGAGCCTAAGGCAGATGTTTAACTGACTGAGGCACTCGCCACCTGCCCCCCCAACAGCCAGTCCATTGTGTGTTTGTGTATCCTAAACCTCGCTGTTAAAAAAAACAAATTTCCATCAACAGTGTGTGAATGATCTTTTCATTCCTTCTGCAGAAAATGGTTTCATAAAGTTGTTGCTATATGGGAAAGTGAATGAAAAGAATGTAAGGTGAAAAAAAAGCACTTTGTCAAAGAAGCTAATTAATGGAAATATTATTAGTTTCCAAATGTTGAGATATTTGTCACAGATGTCAGCTTTGCAAAACATTTAATTTGTTGTGATGTATTCTCTCATTCTAAATAGATGTATTTTTACTTAATTCTGCATTATCATTTCTGCAATTTTTTTCTATGATTGTGCAAGTCTATGCCTGTCAGAGCCTAGGTGCACACCCGGGAACCTTGTGTTTCCCAAGAGCCAGCCACAGAGAAATTCCCTCAGCTAGTGTTTATGGTCCAGAGTTGACAGCCTCAGACCTAGCTAGGGCACATGCAGCCCCACCAAAAGCCACAGAGAGGAATGAAAGAGACAGTATTATGTGTGTGTTCCCTGGATATTTAAGGTGCTGTGATGCCTTAACAAACAGATCTGCCTGCTCTTTTCCTGAGTCCCCACTTTTCTTGTCTTCCCAATAGCACTACCATTTTGTTTTACTGCTGTTTTCCCTACCTACCCCTTCTCTGTTTCTCCTCCTCTCACCTCTCTCTCTCCCCTTCCTCCTCTTTGCCTCATTCTCTCATTTTCCTTCTAAATCTGGAAAAGGATCTTCATAAAAAGCTGGCAAATATGACAGATGAGAAAACAGAGGCTCTGTGGCTGAGCAGGACCCACTTGGGATTCCCTGCCAGAGTGCTCTTGCAGGGAGCATGGGTCAGCCTGTGCCAGCCCACGTCCTCCCTGTGGCCTGAGGAGTCTTATAAAGGCAGATCCAATGTGCGCTCAGAAAACAGCCCAAGGGGACCCTATGAATCTCTGCAGGTTATTTGTGATGCCCCCTTCCTGCCTTCCTGAGCCCTCTCCTCCCTCCTAGTCCCCAGGAATTGCTGTGCAAGGCCACAGGGAGGAGAGTGGGCTACAAGGAGAATTTGGCAAGTGGTAAATCTGTCTTCGAGGATCTCACGGGCCACAGCGTGGGCACTGTCCACCTGGCCAGCCTCCCACCAGCACAGTCCTCCAGGATGCTTGTTCAGCCCACATCTAGGGGTGAGAGCCAACCCCCAGCCCTCTGCCAGTGTAAACTTTGCACCCGTTCTGGAAGAGGGCAAGAAGGGGGAGGAGGAAGACCAGAGGAAAATAGGGAGAAGGATGTCCTGCAAAATCCTACCTCCTCCACAAAGCTTCCCCTGCCCCTTCCAGCCCCTGGCCTCATTCCTTCCTCAAGGCTTCCAGAACATTCATCAGACCACCCATCAGCATCACAGAGCATGTACATCCTTGTTGCCCTTTTTGTTGAATAAAATTTGTCTCAACTACTCAGAGCTATTCTACATACAGACATGATGCATTATGATGTATTATTTATTTCTGCAGCCCCACACCTAGAGCAGTGGCAGGTGGTTACAAACCATTGGCCAACTGGGTCGTTACTTGTGACGATGCTAAGATTACACCTCCAGGCTCTGCTTGAAACAGTCCCAATTTCACCTAGAGTTCTGAGTCTCAGCTCATATACAGTTTGATATTCCCACAGGGGAGGGAATCCCATTTATTATTGTCATCACAACAGAGAAGTGATGTGGGTCACACAGTGACTAATGGGGATGCTAATAAGGAGGAGGTGAAGGAGGTCTAGCGTGCAGAAAATCACCTCACCATCTCTCAGATCCAAGAACTTCCCTAATCACCTTCTTTGACCCTGCTTCCTTTTCCAGGATGTTCCCAGCCAGAAAGCAAGAAAGCTCAACCAGCTGACAAAAAAACTGACATCAAAGAAGTCATTCCTTTCCAGGAACCACTGCCCACACTTTTTGAAATGTGTAAGGAATACTGAATGTGTCTGTATGCATCTGTGGAGCCCTACCCCTGAGAGGGGATAACACTCGTTCTGGAAGCAGAGCCATCTCGTGCAGCAATCCCAAAGTGGGCAATATACACCACGGGTATTGGGAGGAAACTTTGGTGGTGCGTGGAGAGGCATTCATGGATTTTTGGAAGATTGCTCCAATTTCCAGTCTCCTTCTTCCTTTCGAGGAGAACATCTCAGTCAGATGCTAGGATCACCTGAACTCCTCTCAAACTGTAACCTCCCATTTTAAGCCCAAATGAATAGGTCTTAGAGTGACAGCCTTCAATAGATCAAAATATCCAGCTAGTTACATAACACTGCTTTCCATTGAATATATTTGCCCTTTGGTCTCCAATATTTAGGATAAATAGTGCTGCTCTTTCATTGGCATTAATGATATAGTTTCCTTTTACAGTAACTACACTTAAGTAAAAAGTGGGTCTGGCTAAAGAAAAAGTATTAAGTAATAGCACAGGTGTTTGCTGATATGCCAAAAATGATGAAAGCTGTATGTTTATGACTAAGGGCTGGGAACCACTGACACTGAGAAAGAGAAAGAAGTTAGAAGTGCCTCGTTCCCATCCTTCTCCTGACACTTTCCAGCGTGTGCCCGTGGACAAGCCACTGTACCTCTTTCCATGACTATTTTCTCATAAGTAACATGAGGAGTCAGTAGGCCAAAGGCTTTTAAAGTATATTCCAATTCTGAAATTCTATGATCCTTTATTATTTTGTGTGTGAAGGGTGGGGGGAAAGAGAACAGGGAAAACACAGAACAGTAAAATGAGGTGGGATTCTTCTGCTTGTTGTCTTTGAAGCTACTGAAGGCGAACTCTCTCTTTGATTTCACTATGGACTGAGTCCTAAGAGCAATGCCAATCTGTTGGGAAGCCTGTCTGTAACCCTCCCTGGCCCACTCACTGGCCCCCAGAGACAGGGCAAGCTGCAGCTCCCAGCTTCCTCAGAGATGGCAGCTACTTCGTTCTGAAGACGAACAGCCGGAGAGAAATGAAGTGTCTGTGCCCTGTCTGCCTGGTTGGAGGGCCCCTTGCTAATCTCCCCATCCTGAAATCCAAAGCCCTGGGAATGGGCTGTTCATGAATGGCCTGATAGACAGAGAACTCCTTGGGGGATCCTTATCAGCCCTTGCTTTTCTCCCCATGGTGACAGGTGAAATGAGAAGCTTGGGGATAAAAGAGTTAGTCCCCCCTCCAGAAGCCTGGTTAGAGCGATAGATGGAACAAGGAAGCAAGGGCAAGCCCCCTGCTCCAAGGTCTGGCGAAGGGAGAAGCTTGGCTCCATTCCCCCATTGGCATTAGAGGTCTTTTTGAAAAGTGAGAGAAGAGATTTGATCTTGGATAGATTTTTTCTATTAGTCCTTGAAATAAATTGAGCAAAATGTCTGAATCTGAGGAGCTCAGATGTGGAATAAGCTCTAACATGGCTCCAGGCAAATCAAGAAAGGGAAGACAAGATAGTGCTTCAAAGGGAAACAGAGGCTAAACTCCTGAGAAGGGGCCAGGAGAACACGGCTGGTGTGCAAGTCCCAAACTGTGGCTCAGAGCCTGATGACCATTTCTTGGACAATACCAGACATGTTTACATGTATGGTTTATTTGAATAGAGAAGCTTTAAAATAAGGAGGCTAAATGACTTAGCTCACAGAGGAATGTCCCAATGCACCTCCAACTGGGCTTTTGCCTGAGGTCTTCTCTCTTCAACCAATCACTATTTATTCTTCTAGCATCTCCTCAGAATTTTTACCTGTAGATTCCAAATTGGAATTTTTAGTAGTTTTATCTATCCTAGGGAAGGCAGCTAAAGTGCTCACAGGGATGTACACTGTGTCTGTAGGTGAGGAGTGGCGGGTATAATGCAGAAGGCATCTCAAGATGGTGGCCAAGGCACCCCCTGCTGGCTGCAGAGAGGCCAGTTTAGAGTCCCTAATTGTTTGGCCTCTACCCTCAATTCCAACATGTTGTGGGTGTTAGGGGTTGGTTCCCAACAAACAATTCTCCAACACCAGATGGTTGTCCTACAATTCAACTTGATTCTGACCCTATCTGAGATAACATCAGATTCCATGGGTTGATTCCAGTTTGTGCTCGTTGTTTTCTTTTTTAACACAATACATATCATCCATCTTTCTTCCCATTTCCCACATCATCAGCCCTATCTAGATAAACTTATGCCCATCCTCTGAATCCCTGACCTCAGCCCAACCTTGGCCTCCCACTCTGGAAGTGAGGCTTGGGACTTACTGAAGAGAAGAGTAAGTCAGAAAAGTTCTTTAGAATCTTCACTTAGCACCATCCTGTCCCATTCCCTGCTAAGAGCAGAGACGTGTTCCCTTCCTTTCTGCACACCTCAAGATGTCAGGAATTGTGTTCTACTCACAACATTTCAATGAATATTCCTTGACAACCTCGTGCCATGACCAGGGCTCTGAGTCATATGAATAATGTGTTTATAATGGGAAGAAAAATGGATATGGAATTAGGAGATCAGGAAACTTAAAGGCATTCTGGTTATAGGAACAAACGTCTAGAGTCGGAATGGACTAAAGAATAGGACTTATCTATTTCTCTAGAGAGCGAGGTGCATGTTGTGGGTAGTGAGCAGGAGATTGGACTGAGCTGTAGGAATGGGATGTGATGCCCTTTGACAGACCTGCTGAGGCACTGGGCCACTCTACTCTAGGCTTCTCAAACTTTTACCCACGTTCACTAACAGCAGAGGCCATGAATATTCTACTCCATAGGTTTTTAAAACACGGAATAATTTCATTTTCCTCAATTTTGGAGTGCCATTAGGTAGATATCCCACTGTGGTTTTTCTACGTATACCCTGTTTAAGACGGACCACCATGGGCCATGAGCAGGAGAGTGATGTGGTCAGAGCAAGGGAAGAATGAGGACTTGTGTGTGTCAGGCAGGCAGGAAGCCACTGGATTATATAGGTGACAAATGACGCTGGTCGGGATCACAGTAGAAGCAGAGAAAATGAAGAGCAGTAACAGACTCCAGGTAATGCTCAGGTGGAGGTTAGGCATTCACAGTCCAGATGTACTGACTGGGTGGGACTGATGACCTTAAAAACAGCTCAGAGCGTACTTTTCACCAACTAGGGAACATGCTTGAGCTGACTGGATCCCCGCATTAAAAAAATCCAATGAGTGACTGACAATTGCAGCTTCTCAGGCCCGCTTTGGTTTAGGACTGGCAACTTCTCAAAGAAAAGAAAAGAGACTGCTCAATTACAATAGGCTTAAGCCAGACTTACAACAGCTTGTAAAGAGTGCTTGGATGGAGAGTTGCTTTAACTAAATGATACTTGATGAGTTAGATGCAGGTGAATCAGAGCCGTGTGTGGCCTGCTCTCCCCACATGGAGATGGCACCCTGGGGGTTGGGTGGGGGGGTGGGGGGTGGGGGTGAAGGAGGGCACTGATGGAAAGCATCTGAGATTCTGCCTTTAAAAAACAAAGACACGTATAAAAGTAGAAGCAGTTGCTCTAGACCTGCTTTCTCCAATCTCAAGGTTGCCCTGAGCTTTGCCTGGTCCTAATCTGATAGATGTAATGAAGCCAAACTTCCCCAGTGCTCTGTTTGGCAAATCTGAGCCCAATCCATGCCAGGCTAGAGAGGCTATCTGCTAATCCATCCAAACCTTTGCCCCTCTGCCTGCAGGTTTCCACACAGGCACAAAACAAGGCTTGGGCTCTCAGGGAATGGACACAGGGAGGAGCCTGGATAACCCAATTTCCTGTGTAACCCCATATCATCTATATTTGGAAAACGCATTAAGAAATTGTTTCAAAAGATGTTTACTCTCTTGACAAAGAGCTGCTTTGCACTCCTGGGTGTGTATTTGCACCCTGGGGGTGTGTGGGGTGCCTGGGTGAGCGGGTGTGAAGTGTCATTGCAGTCTGGAGATGGGAACAGTTACAGAAAGGAGGTAGGGAGGAAGTGATATCATAACTGGCTTTGTTTGTGCTTTTGTCTTTTAGGAGCAGGAGAGCTGAAGAGCTGAATGGAAGCCTGGGTTGAGGTCTGGACAGTTCATCACCTGAGAAGGATTGTACACTGATAAGGAAAGAATCCACTTAATTAAAAAGCAATGTCTAACAAGTCCCTTTTAAGTCACGTGCGACACCTCTTATGTATCAACTCAGATTTTCAGGGACGTGCTTAGAGGACAGCCTGAGTGTGGGAAGCACTGTATATATGTTTGCCATTATTGTTGTTATTGACAGTTTTTAGAATGTCAGCGTATCTATATTGAGCAGCCTGCTCTGACCCAGCCCTTATGCAAAGCACTGATGGTACAGACAGAAATGACAGTCTGGGTCCTCAGTGAAGTTTACATTCCTGGGTCTCAGTAATGTATCTTCGTCTCCATGGACTGTGGTTCCGTTTCCTCCGAGCCACACCCCCAGCCCCGCCATGCTCACGTGCACAAGTGAAGGCTCAGGGAATCTACAAGTACAGTGGTTTAAATGGGACAATGAGGCAGAACTCCCCACTGGTCTGGGATTGCCATGTGAAACAGAGGACACTCAGTTAAATTTGAATTTCAGATACATGTAACTGAGTATCTTGTTTCTTTTTGTTTGTCTTGCCAAATTTGGCAGCCCTAATAGGCCACAGCATCAGGCTGGCCACTGAGAACTACAGAAACCGTCTTCCAGATCCTCATCTTCTTTTTCTGTGCATTGTCCTCTTCTGTCAGACTCTTATAATTGTTCTCTCCTCCAGTACTACTCTTAAAAACATCTACGGTTTTCCTAAGGTAAACTGAATGCTCCCAGAGATACTAAATTATAAGCCTTAACTTATAAACTTATTAACTTATAACTTAAATTATGGAGGAAAGTTTATGCCCCAGTTTAAAGGAATATTACCCTCTAGTCGAGGGGCGGAAGTGTGATTTCAGGCAGAAAGTCTTCCTTGGGCAGTTGGAATCACACAGCATTGAGGCCAGTGGTGCTCCCACCTGCCTCACCCCTCTCTTTTGGCCCCTCACTTCCCTTTGGGAAGGAAATTCAATTCCTGGATTCTCGCTGCAATCAGCTCCAGCTCTCTTCTTAGTCTGTGCCTTAGATTCCTTTTCCCAGCTGCTGCGGATCCCAGAACTCCGTATTGATAGAAGCCTGACGCCCTACACTAACTCCCCTGTACCTCCGACCAGGAAGTACTTCGGTGGTCCTGGAGGAAAGCGCACCCTACCTTTCCCTTCCCTGGCTAAGACCAGAGACTGCCCCTTTGGCTCTCCATTCTTATTACTGTAATGCACCTCAGCCGGGCCATAGCTTTTAAAGAGCTGCTTCATTTGGCATACACCTCATCTGTCTGCCCTTTGTGAAGTGCTTATTAATGATGTGGGCAAAATCTACATTTATCACAGAAGACAGGTAATCTTGAATCACAATTGATTCATTTCCTTTCTCTGGGACATGTCTGGACTCTCCCTGCCTCAGTGACCCCCCAGTAGGAAAGGTAATACCAACCGAACTTTTACCCAGCATCTTTGATCCTTGAGGCTCAAATTCACTTTTACTCACTCTCCTACATATACACTTCCCAGTCAAGAGGTAAAGATAATTCTTCACTGGTTCACTCCCCGTTCTTTCATTCTTATTCTTTTCTGACAAATGTTCACTGACCCAAAGTGACTCCTTCTGAGGTTTGGCCTCTGCCTTCAGGCATCTGGTCCTGTCTGCATGCTTTATCCCTTCTCAGAGCTTGTCTTTGTTAACCAAATCCCACCATTCTTGAATTAGAATGTCTGATTTGCCTCAGAAAGCACTTTATATCCTCCTAATGATGGCCGCAGTCTTTTCTGTGGGAAAAAAAAATGTAGATCTAGGTTCTGAAACCTACATGATGTTGATTCTTAGACTCTTTAAGTGGCCTTGGAACCTAAGAGTACAGAATATATTAGAATCGAAATATCTTGGGCATCAAAAGTATGTCTTATCCATCTGTTTATCCCCAAAACAGTAGTTAAGTGCCTGGCATATAGCAGGTGTTCAAAAGTAACGAATGCATAAGTGAATATGCTCCAACTTTAGATGCTATGCTCTTAAGTGGTGATATGAGGTGTTAGTGTGGTCCAGCAAGAACCAACATCAGTAGGGACCATTAAACTCTTATCATTTGTAGAATAGCTGAAGCAAAGGTTATTGTTCCTCAAGAACTGGTCAAAATTCTAACATCATATTGTGTTAAGATTTGGGAGTGGCATGTTAGATCTGTGAAGCTTTAAGGATGAAATTAAGAAGAATTAGTAAAATGAATGGCTCTTAAAATCCTTAGACTAAGGAACCAAAGGATAATCTAGATATATAGGAATAGAGATTTGGGGAAATCCAAGGTCACCAGGATGATTTAGGGTAATCTCAAAGAGGCAGTCTGGAAAACCATTGCAACTAGGAAGCTGACATGTAATTAGGAAAGATCGTACTGACTAAAGAAAGGGTGGTAGACAGCTTTCAGAGAGAGCAAGAATATGGAACTGGTAATTCAATATTTGCCAAGGGAGAAACTGTTCAGCTTAAAGATTCCAAGTTGATAAGCAGACAGCTGGGTTTTTATTTTATTTTATTTTTATTTTATTTTTTAAGATTTTTATTTATTTATTTGACAGAGAGAGAGCGAGTGAGAGAGAGAGAGAGCACACAAGCTGGGGGAGCTGCAGGCAGAGAGAGAGGGAGAAGCAGGGTTCCCACTGAGCAGGGAGCCCAATGCGGGGCTCGATCCCAGGACCCTGGGATCATGATCTGAGCTGAAGGCCAATGCTTAACCATCTGAGCCACCAAGGTGCCCCAGACAGCTGGTTTTTAACAAATATACAAATTCAGTGAAGAAAGGATAGTCTTTTTATTTTAACAAATGGTGCTAGGATGACTGGATATCCATAACAACAACAAAATGTTTGAATCCATACTTTACATCATATACAAAAATTATCTCAATATATAAGAGACCTAAGTATAAAACTTAAAACTATAAGACTTCTAGAAAAAAAATCTTTGGGGACAACGTTTGTGAGTTAGGCAAAGATTACTTTTCTTTTCTTTCTTTTTCTTTCCTTTCCTTCCCTTCCCTTCCCTTTCCTTTCCTTTCCTTTCCTTTTCCATCCTTTTCTTTTTTAAAGATTTTTATTTATTTACTTGACAGAAAGAACACAGCCAGAGGGAACACAAGCAGGGGGAATTGGGGAGGGAGAAGCAGGTTCTCCACCTAACAGCGAGTTTGATGCAGGGCTTGATCCCAGGGTCCTGGGATCATGACCTGAGCCTAAGGCAAAAGCCTAAGGACCGAGCCACCCAGGCCCCTGTAGGCAAAGATTTCTTATATGTGACATCAAAAGCATGATTCATAAAGGAAAAATTGATAAATTGAACTTCATCAATGTTAAGAACCGTGCTCTTCTAAAGATTATGTTAAGAAAATGAGACAAGCTACAGAGTGAGAGAAAACAGTTGTAAATCGTATTATCTTATAAAGGGCTTGAATTCCAAATATTATAAAGTACTCTCCAAACTCAAAATCAGAAAATAAATAATCTGAATAACAAAATGGGGAAAGATTTGAATATATACTTCACCCAAGAAAATATGCAGGTAGAATATATGCACATAAAAAGATGTTCAACATTATTTGTCATCAGGAAAATGTAAATCAAACTGAAACCATGATATTTCACTATACCAGAATGGCAAAACAAAAAAAGAGTGACCACACCAAATACTAGCAAAAATGTGGAAAAACTAGAACTCTCATACCGTACGTAGTGAATGGGAATGTAAAATGGTAGAGCCACTTTGAAAAACCTTTTAGCAGTTTCCTTAAAGTTAAACATACACTACCCTATGATTCAGCCATTCCACTCTTATTTACTCAAGAGAAAGGAACGCATATGTTCATACAAAGACTTGTACACAAATAGCAGCTTTATTTGTAATTGCCCCCAAACTGGAAACAGCATGAATGCCAATCAACAGGTAAACTGATAAATTAAACTGTTGTATATCCATACAGTGGAATACTACTCAACAATAAAAAGGAATGAACTAGTGATACACTGAACAACATAGATGAATTTCAAAATAAGTTTGCAGGGGCGCCTGGGTGGCTCAGTGGGTTAAGCCTCTGTCTTCAGCTCAGGTCATGATCTCAGGGTCCTGGGATCTGCTCAGCAGGGAGCCTGCTTCCTCCTCTCTCTCTGCCTGCCTCTCTGCCTACTTGTGATCTCTCTCTCTCTCTCTGTCAAATAAATAAATAAAATCTTAAAAAAAAATAAGTTTGCAGAGTGAAATCAGCAAGACAAAAAAGAGAATATGGTATGAGCACACATTCAGTAAAATACAGACTAATCTTCAGTGGTAAAAAACAGAGCAGTGATTGTCTGGAAACAGGGGCAGGAGGGATCATAAAGAAGCATGAGGAAGATTTGGGGGGTGATAGGTTTATTATCTTGACTATGATGATAGTTTCATGGGTATAACACATGTCAAAATGTATAAAATTGTTCTCTTTAAATATGAAATTTCCTGTATGCCAGTTATGTCTTGACAAAACTGTGAGGAGTACACATGTCCAAGTTCTAGCAATTCCTCTCCCTATTTCTTACTACAGAGATCAGGGAAAGCATTGAAACTCCCTTTCTTGTGGTCTCTCTCTAAAATAAATAAATAAATCTTAAAAAAAAAAAAGAAAAGTAAAAAAGAAAAAGAAAGTCCCAGGAACGCACACTGCATCACAGTCTGCTTTGTTTCCTTCATGCTAGATTGGGGGAGGGACAGAAGACAGGATTATATTTTAGGTGATGTTGGCTTTGGGAGAAATTTAAACAATTTCTGGGCTGAATAGATTTTGTACAAATTTCCCCACATTATCAGGAATTCCTACAAATTACACACATACACCAACACACAAATACTCACACATGCTCCATTCATATACCCACAAAAGACAATCCAATAGAAAAGACAAAAAACAAAAACAATGAGCAAGAGATCTAAACAAGTGATCCAAAGAAGGAACAGCATGTGTTTATGCTAATAATTAAAAAGTATAAATTAAAAACACTTTGATAAAACCATTTCACACCCATTAAATTGAGGATAAAAGTTTGAATCCGGTAGTACCACTGCTGTCTAAGATGTAAAACAATTGAAAGTCAGATACTTTTTTGGGTGCACACTAAGACTACCAAATTAAAGATCAATTTGTTAAAGCTGAAGATTCTCATTACCTACATGGAGAAAGTCTACTTCTTGGTACAAACCTTAGGGCAACACTGGTACATGTGCATGAGAAAACATGTACAGTGTCATAACAATGAAAAATGGAACAATCTAAATGCCCTTTACCAGATGCTTCATTAAAAAATTGTGGCATATTCATGCAATAAAATTATAGAATGTCATAGAGGCAAAAATGAGCAAAAGCTACAGATATGAAAGATTTTTAAGATCTTATTATCCTTGGGGTGCTGGGTGGCTCAGTCGTTAACCGTCTGCCTTCAGCTCAGGTCATGATCCCAGGGTCCTGGGATCGAGCCCCGCATCAGGCTCCCTGCTCTGTGGGAAGCCTGCTTCTCCCTCTCCCGCTCCCCCTGCTTGTGTTCCCTCTCGCCGTGTCTCTCTCTGTCAAATAAATAAATAAATAATCTTAAAAAAAAAAACCTGAATATTCAGGGAAAAACAAATTTTAGCATAATTCACAGAGTAGATGGTCATTTAAACAACATGTCCTATGTGCCTTAGGGGCATACACCTATTAGTAAAGACAGAGTAACATGCCTGGGAATTGTAAACTCTGAATTCAACATAAGAACATCATGGGTGGTTTCAACTGCATTGATGATGTTTTATTTATTAACTTCAGTTGTGGATACTTGCACTATTCTGTATACTGCTTGTACATCAGAAATATTTCATAATCATTTTTTTTTCAAAATAATTACTCTAAGCTGTTTGCTTTTTATGGCTTCCTTTGTTGTCCCATAAAATGAGTCTCTGCCCACTTTGCCAAACACAGAGCAGCTTAAATTTGATTGTTAATCATGCCTGTGATTGTATCATCACATCTGCCGATGTTCCCGCCCCAGCCTTTCATTCAACCACGCTCCATGACTGGTATGAGAGACCAGCAGAGGATTTAGAAGCCGGGCGGCTGTGTTCCCCCTGACAGACAGTACTAGTTCTTCCATCCCTCCATGCATGACCTCTAGCCTTCCATCATACATTATCTGTGCTTTTTCCTCTAAGGTTTGTTTAAATCCTGACTGCTGCCTGATTTCAGGATTTTTCAGTGTAGACTGAGGAACTGAAAACGTGCCGGCGGTAAGGTGACTATGGCACATTGAAGCCGTGAGGCAGGAAAGCTGGGATAATACATAGGCTTTGTGTATTTGTTTTATAAATTTGTGTCGTTTCTCCAATTTCAACATGCTTTCGTTCAGAGGGTTGCGCTTCAAAGTTCAAGTCTCTGTGTGAGAAAATCTCCAAATAGCCATGAGTCAGAGTTCTTCTATTAACACCTGATAATCCCAAGTGTTGGCAAACATGTGGAAGTCCATATATTTTTATAAATTGTGTTGGGCATGTAAATTGTTTCAACACCTTTGGAGGATAATCTCTCGATTTCTGGTAAAGATAAAAATGTAAATCCCTTTCAACTCATCAAATCTACTTCAGGGAGGATTCTAGCAGACGTGCACAATGAAACATATACAGAAATGTTGATTGGTGCATTCCCAGTGATAGCGATGAATTGAAAACAGTCCGAATGCCAGTCAACACGTGAGTTCATAAAGAAATTATGGAATATGCTTATAATGGACAACAATAAAGCAATGAAATAGATGGCCACATCTATGCATTTGGGATAAATAAATTTCCAAATGGTAATGTTATATATAAAAAAGAAGTTATGGAATGATACATGCAATAGAATACCACTTGTGGAAGGTTCAAAGTTATAAAAACTAATACCATATGTCACTTATGGGTACATACACATGGAGAAATAAAAACAAATATGGATGGAAATAGTAAACATCGTATTTAGATGCTTTTTGTGAGGTAAGGAGAAGAATGAGACTTAGGGACCGCAAATTTATTTGTGATGTTTTGTTGTTGTTTTTAATGTTTTTATTTTTTAAGTTTTGTTTGTTTGCTTGTTTAGACCGAGAGAGAGAGAGAGAGAGAGAGAGAGAGAGAGAGAGAGAAGGGGGGAAGGGGCAGAGGGAGAAGGAGATGGAGAATCTTAAACAGACTCCACGGTGAGCATGAAGCCCAGTGCCAGGTTCGATCCCAGGACCCTGAGATCCTGACCTGAGCCAAACCAAGTGTTGGGCGCTCAACCAAATGAGCCACCCAGGTGCCCCTGTTTTGACTGTCTTAAAGCAAATGCCTTAATTGAGTAATTATCTCTAAAACTAGACATTTTCCAAATTCAGGGTCAACTTTTTTCAGTAAGAGAACTTTCTAAGTTATGCTGAATATTTCTACTGTACTGTATCTGGAGATACCCTGTGTTTTCATGATGTGAAAACAGATGGAAATAACACAGACGGTGGCCGTGCAATCCTTCCGTGGCAAAGATTCCCATCCAGTTTCACTGAGTAGTTCCATCCACTGATGCTCATTGCCTGGATGGATGATTTCATCTCAGGTTGCAAACGGTGCTTTTCTAATTCCATCATTTTTTTCACTGTATTAGTCTGGATTAATCTGTCCAGAAAGAAAAGAATCTTTCTTACCTGCAAGGGCTATTAGCTAATCTGAAGTATAGCTCACACAAGAACCACACTTCCTTGTTTCCTTCTCACTACCAAGTTTCAGAATTAGGAGTTGCTTTTCTTTCTTTAAAAAAAAAATCCGAAAAAAAAAAAAGGCCAAATGTTAAGATTTTATAAAGCTGGGTGGTGAGTATTCGAGTGTTTATGCTATTCTCTAAACCTTTCTAAACTTTGAAATATTTTATGTTGAAATGTTTAATTGAACAGAAAAAAAGTCCCTATTTTTGTAAAGTTCAAAATATACTTGAAGCATTCTTACGACATTAAGAAAGAAGCTTGACCTGAACTTTGAGAGGAGAAGTTATATAAAATTTTTGAGACCTGATAACATTTGTTTAAAAGGTAGGAAGCAGGGGAAAAAAGAAATAAGCTTCAAGTATAAAGCAGTGGACTGAGGAGCAAGTACAGCCACTCAAGAGCCCAGTGGGGGAGTGAGAGCCATGCACAGCCCAGCAGTTTTGCCCTGGTCTGTCTTTTTCAAATGAGAAAAAATGAGCAAGCCAAGCAAGCAAGCAAGCAAGCACACAAACAAACAGAAAGGTTAAAATGTTCTCTAAAGAGGCCAGACTCAGGATGGGAGAACTTGTAAGCAGGCAGCACACGGAGGGAGCTGAAAGGCCCCAGGAGCTGGCAAGGGTTTGCCAAGGGGAGGATAGAAGGGAAGCGATATTTTGACACACGCCTGGAAGGAGCACTGGCAGAAGACTTAAGACCCTAGGAATGCATCCAGCCACTTCTATTTGGGGACCTGGGAAGAAAGCGCACGCATCAACTTGGTGGAGCAGAACAACGTTTGGTGGGACTGGAGCCCAGGCAAGGAATCTAGAACAGAGGTGAAGACCCGGATTTCTGGAATCAGGAAAACCAGCGCGAGGATCTGGAGTCCACGCCTGCCAAGCGGGTAACCCAAAACCTTGTTACTTGACCACTCTGGGCTTCGGTTTCTTCATTCCCAAAGTGCGATAAAATAAAACCTCTTCCTAGGGTTGTTGCCACAGGGTTAAGGGACATCATTTGCCATAGCCTCGTTTTGAAGAAACAGAGTTTCTGTCCTTTCTGCTATTATTATCATTCTTGTTTATTTAAATGCACAAATCAGGTGATACAAATGTTATGCTATGTTATAGAAGCCGCTTGGGTGGACCAATGGCCGCTGGCCATTGTTTTGGTGATTATCGTGTTAGGCTCTAAAATAATAGTCCTTGAAAGACCACCTGTAAGAATAAGAGAAGGTCTATGCATACATCTGTTTATGGTTTGCACACACCTAGACTCCCAGGGCATCCCAGGATTGCTCCAGAGAGCTTTTTGGTGAAAGAGGAAGGGAGGGCTGGGGGATAGAGCGAAGGGCCTGGGGTCAAGTGACCTCACCAGTCTGGGCCCAGCTGCCTCCCCTATAGAAACCCACAGACAGGAGATCCACATTAAATAAACATATTTCCACCATACTTGACTCTGTGTATCTTTGTAAATACCTAGCAGAACAACGACCACCAGCATCTGTCTCACTTGACTGCCCCACCCATGGAATATGCCACTTAATGTTCCAGAAAAAATTTAGGGAATTTGGCAGCGGGTGTGTATTTATGCCTCTGTACATCACAAACACGTTCTGGAATATCGGCCGGGCCTAGATCAAATGGAAGGTGATATTTCAAAGAGACCGTAAAAGAATTTGAAAACTCTGAAAGCAATTATGACTGAGCCAGCAACCGTCCCAAAGGACCTAGACCCCTATTCGGAGAGGCCTCCCCAGGAAAGGTCCCTGCCCTCCATAGCCTGTTTATAACTCTTTCCCTTGGCTTCTTCTCTTTGGCTTCTGAATTCTCCCATCTCCACCTTGCCCAGCTTTATGGAATCTGCTCTAATAAAAAGGCTGTCACCTTGAAGCTTCCCACCTTTTAAAAACTCACTATCCCAGAGGGCCGTTCTGTTTCTCTCTTCCTCTTTGCTTTTCCCCCCTGCAGAGGCACAGGTCAGTGGATTCTAGAAATTTCCATCAACAACCAGGACACCCTCTCTCTGCTGGCCTGAGCAAGTGAGAGAGAAGCTCGGGCATCCCACTCACGGGGCACTATTCTCAAGGTCAAACCACCCTGCCTTTTTGGTTTTCCCTTCATAAATGAAGAATGTCAGAGAAATGCCAAACAGCCATGTTTTTGAGTGATTAAGCAAAACCTAAACTTCAAGAGACTGACACACAATAACACATTAGCCCTTCACACACAGACTGTCCATGATCTCCACGCAACACAAGGGGCCTTGACCTTTGCCCTGCAGGGACAGGACACACATGAACAACACAAGCCCACTGAGGCTCATATGGAAATGTATAATCCAGAGCAGATTCATCCGGCACAGACCAGATATAGAAATGCTGTGAGAATGCAGATTTTAGGTTGGGGGTTGGGAAGAAAAAAACAAACAAAAACCATTTTTGACAGAGCAGTTGAATAAAACCTCTGAAGATTTTGCTTATTTGTGGGTCAGATCCCAGGGCCAAGTGCACAGCATTTAACAATCAGGTGGCTCATTTGCACGGTCCTGGGCAATCGCCTCCTCGGAATGAGTCCATAAAAGGAAAAGCTGACATGAAGTGGTTGAATCTGGTGGATTTGAGCCACAGAGAGATCCCCATTTGCAAAATAAGAACTCTATTTCTGAGGAGGAATTAAAGCAATTTTTGATGAGATTTTCTCACAATGTTGCCTGAGTTAAGGGAAGAGTGTAGGAGAAAACTTATTCAAGACAGGAACGATAAAATATGTGTTGTACTCCTCTGGCCTAAGGCAGGATCTTAGGCACAAAGGGTACATGAAGATGAACGAGCATTGGACCTACTCTTGGGATGGGACATAGATATCAGTTACTCAGATACAATACCAAATACTTAAAATGCAATAGGAAAAGATGAAAATTATGATCAAAGAACAGATTGGCTTCTATGGGAGCCCTCAGAAGGGATTCCTGTATTCAGTTAATAAATATTTAGTGTCTGCCTGTAACAAACGTTGTACCAGTCCTGGTGATACAAAGACAGAAGTCCTGCTCTTAGGTAGCTTCAAGTTCAATAGATAGACAGGGTCATAGGCAAAAAAGCCCAATAGAAGTTCCTGAGAAGGATGGTTTGGTTTCATTAGAAGCTGTTAGAAAAAGAGAGAGATTGATGTCTTCAAAGTTGAGCCAGCACTTGGAGATACTTAGGGAATGACTTCTCACCAAGAGGACTGAATGCAATTTTTAAAATGGGATTAACCCATCCTGTTGAGGATGCTTGGAATCAAAATAACCTCAAAAGTATGGGTTTGGTGAATTCTTTTCCTTAATTCTACCCCCTCTGAAAAGCACAGAGGACATACCATTCAGACCCATGGTTACAGAAAACAAGGTCGGTTGTGGCAGCAGTATCCAAAAGGTCAAAGATGTCTCTAAGAGGTTTCCAGAAGCTCACTTCGCAGAGCTGCAAAATAAAAATATTCATCATTGATACATAGGAAGAAGAGTTTAAGAAATATCTAAAAATTCCATGTGGAATCCAAGATAATTTGTATAACAAGATCTGAACACGTTGAGCAATTTTTAAAGTTTAGAGAAAGGGCCATATTACCATGTCCACACCACAAATACACATAGGCACACTCATGCACACACACACAAATGCAACATTTTAGATGAGGTAGGTAAGTTTCAGCCATGATGCAGGGAAAGGAGTATGGGGTTTTGAGCCAGGTAGATCTGAGCTCAAATCGAGCTCAACCATGCAGTAATTCTGCAGCTTGGGCAAGCTATATGATGTCTCCGAATTTCAATTTCCTTATCAGTATAAAAAATGATAATACATATTCCATGGTCTTGTTATGAATTTTAATAATAATATTACTCATAATCTATTGAGTACTAACTCTGAACCAGGCAATGAGCAAGCATTTTATGTCATTTAGTTCTTACAATAACCCTGTAATTGTGGGTATTTTAGAGATAAAGAAACTGAACCTCAGAGAAGCAAAGTAGCTGGTCTGTTTTTGCACAATTAGAAAATGTTGGAGGCAAGATTCAGAATCTGCATTTATAAAAACTGCCCTATGATCCCCTGAAAGGAGCCCAAGACAGCATGTGAAGAATGGAAATCATTCAAGAAATGGGGCTCTCCACATAAGAAAGTGCTCAACATCACTCAGCAACAGGAAAATACAAATCAAAACCACAGTGAGATATCACCTCACGCCAGTCAGAATGGCTAAAATCAACAAGTCAGGAAATGACAGATGTTGGCGAGGATGCGGAGAAAGGGGAACCCTCCTACACTGTTGGTGGGAATGCAAGCTGGTGCAGCCACTCTGGAAAACAGTATGGAGGTTCCTCAAAAAGTTGAAAATAGAGCTACCCTACGACCCAGCAATAGCACTACTGGGTATTTACCCTAAAGATACAAAGGTAGTGATCCTCAGGGGCACATGCACCTGAATGTTTATAGCAGCAATGTCCACAATAGCCAAACTATGGAAAGAACCTAGATGTCCATCAACAGATGAATGGATAAAGAAGATGTGGTATATATATACAATGGAATACTATGCAGCTATCAAAAGAAATGAAATCTTGCCATTTGCAACGACGTGGATGGAACTAGAGGGCATTATGCTGAGCGAAATAAGTCAATCAGAGAAAGACAATGATCATATGATCTCTCTGATAGGAGGAACTTGAGGGGCAGGGAGGGAAAAATAATGAAACAAGATGGGATTGGGAAGGAGACAAACCATAAGAGACTCCTAATCTCACAAAACAAACTGAGGGTTACTGGGGGTGGGAGGGTAGGGATAGGGTGGATGGGTTATGGACATTGGGGAGGGTTTGTGCTATGGTGAGTGCTGTGAAAGGTGTAAGCCTGATGATTCACAGACCTGCACCCCTGGGGCAAATAAAAAAAATGGGGCTCTCCATGTCCCACACACCTCTTCTCTTTGTTTCTCCCAGTACCTTAATTTCTCTCCAGCTCTCTCAGTGTGTGGGTCTCTAAAATGTGTATGTTTTTAATTCATTTATTGAGGTTTCCCTATGCTTTGGCCATATGTTTATTTCACTCTCTCTCTCTCTCTCTCTGTGAGAGAGTGTCTCTTAATGTTTCTGTCTTAGTCTGTCTTGCCTTTTTATTCCACCCATCCCCCACAGATTTCTTTTCCTTCCCCCCCCCTCTTTTGTTCCAATAGCCTTCTCTCCAAACTGGACATAGTATAAGACAGATGGAATTCAATTTTTTTGCTGGTTTATATAAATTATAATTTAAAAGGGAGATGGAAAAAGTATTCTTTTTTCTCTGTTTTGTTGTCAAGGTCATGTACTCTTAGGTGTCCCCCCTGTCCCTTGGGAATCAGTGGCTACAGTTTTTAAAAATTGAAAGCTCTCCTACCTCTGGTAAAGTGCAAGCCAAAGGACAGATTAATTAAGCTGTTGTTTATGGTTTCAAAATGACTTACCCAGTAAGCAAGTTCCAAGTCCCCTCCTGGTCACAAACACTCTAATAGGAAACAATTCATTTGCGGTTTTTTATTAGAACACTAGCATACACATGCCCATTCTTGGAAGAGGAGAATGCTTCAGTTTTCCTTGTTTTTGAGGAAGAAAAAACATTCTCCAGTCCCACTTGTTTATGTAACCTTTAGAAGGGAGGTGGGGATATGCTCGATTCCACAGAAAAACAAAAAATGAAAATTATTTCTCCCAAAATCTTGAAGACCCATATTTATAAACAAAGGAAACCTAATACAGTCTGCTATTGGAGGAAAAAAAAATTCGTCTCAGCCTGCTGTGAGAATATGTCGTGTGTGGCCAGTGAAGAAAGTTTGGACAACAGAGAACATCCCAGTGTCAAACAGGGACAAGGGTCAAAAGGATAAAAGTCATCCAACCTTACCCGGCACCTTTCTGGAAAGAGAAGCCTGGATGATGACGAGAAAGGGAAGCTTTTCATCCTTTCTCAATAGTTGGAAAACTCACTTCAAAAGAAAGGCTTTTCATGGTTGGGCAGAGGAAGGACAGAGGGATGTGAGGGTTTATACAGTTGATTCATGCAAACAAAAAGGTGGATACATGGTTAGAAGATTTAATTGAATTTAAATTTAAAAATATATAAAAAAGATGTCAGTGTTCAAAATGTATTTCATCTGTGATGCTCTCTGTGTTCTGCCATCATACAGCATGTAGGCTGTATGTTGTACAGCACATTATGTATCAGTGTTTTCTTGAGACCTCTCATCTGGGAATCACCACCTAGTGTGCACACAGCGAACCTCAGACTTTTAGACCTAATCAGAGCACACTGTAATCTTATGTAAGAAGCTCTAATATGTCCTATAACATCTACACTGGTAGCTTTGACAAATGAATTACTGATATCCAAACACTCCATCTATAGTGCATTTGCCTGAATCCCCAGCAAGAAACATTCTTCACTGGATGTATTTTTTAATTTGTCCTTAGTGCACTCCAGATGGTTCCTAAGTGATCAGGTCACTCCCACTCCAAAATGTATAAACCATCTTCCAGCAATCCCTTCTGGAATCTTCTCTGGCCCCAGGCCTCCACAGTCTTCCACTTTTGACAGTTGGGTCATGTTTACCTGAAGGTTGATGTCCACCACATCTCCCATCCTCTATGGTTTCCCACAGTCTACCAAAGCTGCTCAACAAGCGAACCCACAAGTCTCCTGCACCAGAATCCCCTTAGACAAGGAAGCCACATAAAAAGCATGTAGGATCTCTAACACCTCTTCAGCCATGGCAGGTTCAATTTCCCCCTGACCTGTTCATTCCAATTAGAAGGTCATTCTCTTAGACAAGAACACTAGACCTGGAGTAGACAAGAGAGCTCCATGTTCTTTTTTTTTTTTTTTTTTTTTAAC
>LNAC01000895.1:161590-389090 GCA_002007465.1 Ailurus styani
GAAGCAGGCTCTCTGCTGAGCAGAGACCCTGATGTGGGGCTCGATCCCAGGACCCTGAGATCATGACCTGAGCCGAAGGCAGAGGATTTAACCCACTGAGCCACCCAGGCGCCCTGAGAGCTCCATGTTCTTACTGTTGCCTCTCTACCTGACCGGTAACATGAAACACTGAGCTTTGTACTTGACTCAGTACCAAATGTGCCTTAAAAGCGCTTTGGATTGTTTTGCATTTGTTATAATCCTTAGTTTCTCAAAGCTTTGACAAGAGTTCATTTTGGAATGAATTATAGAGATGAAAGAGAAGAAACTCTTTTCTTTTCTTCAAAATGGTGGATTTACCCTACACTGAAGACTGGGAAAAGTTGAGGGCCTGGAGTAAACACGAAGACCACCTTAATGACTTCATATCGCCGGTCTTCCAGATACCTAGAAAAGAAATTCCTCTTGCATTTATAGACACTGTCAAGAACCTCTTTGTCCCTTTTTTCCCCCAACTCAAATCCCATCTTTTTCTTTGATCCTGTGTCACTATTAGACTGTAAGACACCCAGGACCAGAGGTCCCATTTGTTCTTCACAATCCTGAGTACAAAGCTTCATGCAGAATGGACACTGTCGCACTGACAACAACACAATAAGACAACAATGGTCTGAGCTATTCTGAACCACTAAGCAGTTGTGAAGAACATGAGCTTTGAACATAAGTTCAAATCTTAACTATATGACTTTGGGAACATCTCCTAATGCTCCTGTGATTTAATTTTTATTTATGCAACTAGACTGATAGGATTGTTGTGATGAATATATCAGATAATATGTGAATGGTCAACAAATGGTACCAATGGTTTATATTATTTATCATCACCAACAGTAAAATGAAGACATGAAAGTTACCTCACAAAGTAATTTTTAAGATTAAGTGAAAAAATAAAGTAGGTTAAAAAGACCTGCCACGTTTCAGTCATTTAATAAATGTTAGTTTCTTTTCTTCCTTCAGAAAATGAATACTACTGGGCACCTGGGTGACTCAGTGGGTTAAAGCCTCTGCCTTCGGCTCAGGTCATGATCTCAGGGTCCTGGGATTGAGGCCCGCATCGGGCTCCCTGCTCGGCGGGGAGCCTGCTTCCTCCTCTCTCTCTGCCTGCCTCTCTGCCTACTTGTAATCTCTCTCTGCCAAATAAATAAATAAAATCTTTAAAAATAAATAAATAAAATAAATAAATAAAAAAAGAAAATGAATACTACTATAAATTACCCTGACAACAATTTTATAGATGAATTGAGTAATGTGATTAAAAGGGAGTTAAATGTACAAAACACAANTAAAAAAAAAAAGAAAATGAATACTACTATAAATTACCCTGGCAACAATTTTATAGATGAATTGAGTAATGTGATTAAAAGGGAGTTAAATGTACAAAACACAACTAAATATCAATTTGCTTGGGGTGCCTGGGTGGCTCAGTGGGTTAAGCCACTGCCTTCAGCTCAGGTCATGATCTCAGGGTCCTGGGATCGAGCCCCACATCAGGCTCTCTGCTCAGCAGGGAGCCTGCTTCCTCCACCCTCTCTGCCTGTCTCTCTGCCTACTTGTGATCTCTCTCTCTCTCTGTCAAATAAATAAATAAAAATCTTTAAAAATAAATAAATAAATATCAATTTGCAAATTATTGGCATATTCAAATAAAATATCCTTAACTCTAAAATTGTCTCGAACTTAATTGAATTGACTTTGATTTTTCAAGGGGCACTTTGAAATTTAGAAGGGGGTGTGATGTGGTAGGATAGAGGAAAGAACACAGAATTTATCTTAGAAGACCTGAGTTTCTATTCATGTAATGTCAGACAAAACAATGAATCCCCTTAGCTCCTCATCTACAAAGTGAGAGTCATAATAATCTTGTTCAACTTATAATATAAGGTACTGGTATACAAATCAAATAGCTGAAAACATTTTGCAAGCTGTAAAGCATTATGTAGAAGTTATTGTTGGGGAATGTGACTATAAATGCACTTAAAACTACAGATAGGAAGTTTAGGGAAAAAGGTGAGTACTACACATAGATCTCTAATATTATTTTGTGCATCTACCAGAGTCCTCATTGAGCCCTTTTGATGGGAAAAAAATATTTTACGGTATGAGTCTACTACCAAGTTGTTACAAGATAATTTTTAAAAGAGAGTATAATCATGATTTTCATACAAACACTAAAAGAAATATCATCAAATATTTTTATTTAACTCATTAATCAGTGAGGGAGCCAGTAAGATGTCACACCAGGTCAAAAAAGAATTAAAAGAAACATATGCTTATATGAACTAAAGAAAGGCTGAGATGAGTTTGAAAATAGATACAAAACATGGTCTATCCCCAGGGCACCAGTCAATTGCACTCCAACAAACACAACAAATTTGTAATATGGAAAGAATCCTTTGCATTAATATCAGTTTTATACAACTTAAAGAATTATAAAATATCTCAAAGAGAATGAGAGGGAAAGATAATCTGGATGGGAGACCTAGTCAAGACACCCAGAGGTATGGATCTATACTTAAAAGTCCATTTAAAAGGTGTTTATGATTTTTCCTGACAGTTGTAAAAAACAAGATAGGAGATCCAAAATGGAGTCTCTTATGTTAAGCCCCATGTCACCAAACCAAGACTTAGCTTAGTTATAGCTTCAGATTTCCCAGAAATGGCATCTTAAGATAGTCAGGAATCACCTAGTCAGCCCTAGATAGGTAATCTGCCTGATAGATCCCTCTCATCCCCTAAAAGAAAATGACCTTGCTCTAACCAACTTGCTCCGTGTTCCTTCTCCCTTTTGCCTATGAAAGTCTTTGATTTTGTATAGGTCCTCAGAGACCTGCTAGATTGGATGCTGTCCCATTCATGAATCATGGAATAAAGTCAATAAGATCTTTACAATTTATTCAATCTAATTTTATTTTTAACAGAACTAGGAGCTAGGTTAATCCAATAACTAATTAGTTATTAGATCAATGCTAAGTACTTTCTGTGTGTTCAGGGGACAGATTGGGATGGGGAAGAGGGAGCATTATCACTTATGTGTCTTGAACATCAAGGCACTTCAATTTTAGTTAGGGAACTATAAAAAATGAACAAACAGTGCACCATACCACTTTCTCTTTTCTCTACCTTCAGTAATTTCCCCCATGCTAAAAATTCTCTGGTCTACCAATTCAGAGCTACTTAATGCCCTTATATAAGGAAGCTGTTAGTAGCAATCAGAGTTAGCAGCCAGCAGGGATCCTGGAAGTTTCCAAAGAGTGTGTTTTTTGAAGCTCCTCTTCATTCATCTTTGTGAGTGGCCCTATAATTGTTTGTAAAGCATTTTGATGCCATGGGAAGTCACAACAGCAGACCTGGAGCACATCGTCCCCTTGAGCAGCTCAAAGGCATAGGTTTTATATGAATAAGGGAGGTAAGAGAGAGCTGCAGGGAGAGAATTGGACAGCCTTTAGTTTGGAAAGTTATTTTTCAGTGAGAAAAAAAATCTTTATCATCACCACTATCATCATTGCTAGCAGCAACTTCAGCAGTAGAAAATTCACACACTGAAAACTTTTTACAAATCTTGAAGCAGCTATACAATCAGGGAATAATTTTGAATGCATCTGCTTACCTCAGACAAAGTTATATATGGGGAGTAAAAGGCATCAGTGAAAATATTTTAAATGTATTTTGCTGGGCCATTTCCAATAATCTTCAAACAAGTTTTCTAAGTTTTAATAAAGTAAATAAAATGACCATACACATAAAAATGTGACTCTCTGTAGCATAATTTTACAATCGAAAACATACCTTTGTTGTTTCCATCAATTTTACTCACTTGTTATTATTATAGGACGTCTTATAAGGCATGTGGTCAATCATTAGCTCTGATCTAGAGCCCAGTATTTGGTCAGGAATGCAATCTCCTAAATTACAATATTGTTCCAGAGTGAAAATAAAGACATACTTTACATGAGCACATTTGATTATAAGATTTCCTTCCCATAATGTCCTGTGTAAAAATTGGTGTTCTTACAATAAAAAGAGACCCTTGATTCTTAGACTGGGAAATAATTAAGTCACTTTTGAAGTTAAAAGATGACTTTTTCAAGATTATAGAGCACTCATCAGATTTTCTGCCCACACTGAGTTTTATACAGGTTGGTGACTTATTGATCAACTCAATGATATTTATTCTTTCATTCATTCAAGAAAACAGTGTTTTGAGCATGGATAATGTGCCAAACACTTAATTAGAGTTAGATATGTATAGTTAAATGACATTGTCATTGCTTTCAAGAAGATAAAGTCTGTTTAGAGAGACAGACCAATCGTGGTACACAAGCAAGGGGAGTCCACATTGACTCCGGGCTTGAAAAAAAATAATATCTGAGATATAGACCTAGAAAAAAATCAGGAGATAAACCAGGGAAACATGCAGAAGCACACAGACTGTGGCCAGGGATTAATCTAAAATTTCCAAGTATTTAATATCATCATCATCATAGCAGCACTTGAACATAGTTTGGGAAGTCACAAGAGCAGACAAAACAGTGCACCATCTCCTTGAGCAGCTGAAAGGCAGCAGTTTTCCATGAACAGAGGAGGTGAGAGAATGGCCAGAAGGGAATTAACTGGTCAGCAAGGAAAAAAGGAGGTTTATGTGCACTGCATGTTTTTTTTATATAAAAAAAAATAAACTTGACTTTTACCCAAAAATGGAAAGTTCTTCTTCTTTTTTTTTAAGATTTTATTTATTTATTTGACAGAGAGAAAGAGAGAGATTACAAGTAGGCAGAGAGGCAGGCAGAGAGAGAGGAGGAAGCAGGGTCCCTGCTGAGCAGGCAGCTCAACATGGGGCTGGATCCCAGGACCCTGAGATCATGACCTGAGCCGAAGGCAGAGACTTTAACCCACTGAGCCACCCAGGCGCCCCCCAAAACTGAAAGTTCTTCTTAGGTCAGACTTCATTTTCCTCATTTATCATCATATCTACTTCCTGCTCACATATGCACTTGAACTTTACCCTCGATGACTTAAGCAAGCAATGAAGAAAGGGATTGCGGGGACCACAGGTTGGCTAATTGGATTAGGGGTTGAAGAGTCACACCCAACCCATAACCTAATAGAGAAAAAGGAGAAAATCAAAATAGAGTTTCCTCCTAAACATCTGTGTCAAAATATTCTCCTAATGCAAAATTAGGGACCATCAACCACATGGACAGTATTGTCAAATACTCTTGAAAGCCCATGTGTCTAAAATCAACCCATGAAAGATGAAATTTAGGACTATGAAAAGCAATGAAATAGCAAAATCTTTGTGGTGCTCCTACCCAACTTTTAGCCCCAAATCTTATTAATCTCTTATTGAGATCCCCTCTTCCTTATCAAAACCTAGTCTCTTGAAAGTTTCTGTTATGATAATAGATATTTAAGTCACTAAGTTTCCTGTGCCAGGAGTATTTGTAATTTAACCCTCAAACTTGCAGTAGAGATACTCTGTCCCCTAAATAATGGGTTCTTTGTTATTTTCCCTTTCTCCTTCCTTACTTCCAGAATTCTAGAGGGAGATTCTGATTGTCTGTTTAGGCTGGTGTTTTTCCCTACGTGGTGCTCATTAGACTCACCTGGAAAGCTTGGAAATTGCTGTTTCCCATACCTTAGAGATATGGCTTGGACATTGGTCATGTTTTCAAATATCTATGGGTGATTGTAATGTGTATTCAGGTTTGATAATGTCTAAATTAATCTGCATGGACTATTTCCCGGTACATATGGTGCTATCTTGTGCCCACAGAGAATCAGACTTTGATGAAACTGACCTTATAGTCAGTTTCTACAGTAGATAGTCCTATTACTTTGCCAGAAGAAGAAAAACACTTAGATGTTCTAAGTTGGTCAGTACAGGATAAACTAAGCCATAGTAATGAACTTCAACATTTCAGGGATTAAATACACTTAAAGTTTATTTTTTCACCCCAGATCTAATGTAGGCTAAATAATCTACCTCCATTTTGTAGCTGTGCCAACTGAGACACAACCCCTCCAAAGTAGAGTGTGATTGGAAGAAGTGTGTGATTTTATGTGTCAACTTGGCTAAGATGTGATGCTCAGTTGTTTGGTCAAACACTAGACATTGTCATGAAGGCATTTTATAGATGTGATCAACATTTACAATCACTTGATTTTAATAAAGAAGATGAAGTAAAGGAACATCCAGCTTGCTGGTCTGCCCTACACATTTCCTATATATATATGACTTGCCTTATACCCATAAGACAATATACTTTGTTGTCATAAACTTGGTTTTGCAACTTACTGGACATATGGACATGATAAAGTGATATACCTTCTTTTAAGCCTCATTCTACATTTTGATAAAATGAAGCTAGTAATACCTAACTCATGAGGTGCTTAAGAGGATTAAATGAAGTAATTTGCATGACATTCTCTAAACTCATAGTTATTAAGCAAATTTTGTTCTAGAATTCCTGGTTATAAATGAAGGAAAAGTTAGCTAAAATTAGCTGTTCTCAAGGGATAGTCAAATGGGAGATCAGGTGTCCTGGGTATATACTTCTTGGTAGTTTGTGACATCTCCATGGGGTCTCTAGTGTCTTGGGCTAGATGGAGTCTCCCAGCATTTTCTAGTTTTATTCTCTGTTTTCAACAAAAGTACACCCCCACCACATGCAGAATATCTTCTAGCATATATCTGCCAAAGAACTTGGAGAGCCGGCTTCCTATAGATGTCCACTCCATGTGAGAACTGTTCTCTTGGGGCCCTGAGTTGACTATAGGAGTAGTAACAAGGGACACAGCAATGGGGGGATGAAGAGGTGGAACCCAGATTGTGCTTGCTCTAGACCTAGGTTTTGGTGTTCTCTGAAGCCAGGAAGAAAAGGAACAGGATTATATATTGCCAGACCAATAAAGCAGTCTAAAAAGAGGAAAAAAAAAAAGGAACAGGAGGAGAGAGTTGAAAATGGTACCAGAAGATAGCTAGATGTGGGACTATCAGAGAGGGACAGAAAGCCGAAAGAGAAGGGGGTTGGGGCGTCCCTGGATTCTTGGCCCAAGTTTACATTCTTTTAAATCCATTATAAAAATAAAAGAGAAAGATAAAAAGTAATTTTATTGGACAAAGGCTACTGCTTTCAATTCTCCCATGGCAAGAAGGACAAAAGCAAGAAATTCATTCCTGGATTTTGCCAAATCACAGAAAAGCACATAAGAGGGATAGTCTAATTCCCAAGTGGCATTATAGAAAACATCAGAATGAATGAAATTTAAGCCTGAATGCAAACATCTGTGGAATTTTTACTTAGAGGAGGGAAAAAAGAACGTGAGATTAAGACCTACAGCATCTGAAAGAGTAGTTTAATAAAAATAATAAGTATTTACCACAGTTTTGTAACTCAAATGGCACTCCCACATGTCAAAGATTTTCTGGAACATCAACATCCTTGAGAAACCACAATGTTTACCCGTGTTTAACATGCACATAATGTACCCATGAGTGCTGTTTTTGCCTTCCCAGACCTCTTTCATCCCTCTTCTGCTACAGAAGCTTTCTTTCTTGTGAGAATCCTTTCCAACTGGTTTAGGTAGGGCTGCCCTGACACCAATCTGCCCTTCTTAGGCCCTGCCAAAGGGGTGCTTCTATGACCCAGGCCTGGTCTCTTGCTGCACTTTAGCCCTCAGACCAGAAGCAATTGCTCAGAAATGGGCACATACCCAAATAGGGCTAATCAGAACCTTCTTTGTGGTTGGATATATAGACTTTGAAAAAGAGCCTCAGGTGTCAAAATCTTGTTTCTGTGTCATACATAGGGCAAAGAATGAATAAAAATCTCAAAAATGGAAAAAAAAAGAAAAAGAAAAAAGAAAAAGAGCAAGGAGCTTCTTTCTTCTCTGGGATTGGGAAAGCTGAGGACCAGAAATCCTGGAGAGACACGGATGCAGCTTTGCAATTGCATTGGGTGCCTGCTGAGAACAAAGACAGTGAAGGGGAAAAGAAGCAGGTTCAAGAGATGAAGAGAGACTCATCTCTGAGGACAACTCCCAACATGGAGTCGTGCTTTCTCAGTCCCTCAGGAAATCCTTGAGTGACTAGTACCAATAGAAAAGGGGCTACTCAAGTCATGTGGGCCTCTATAGGAAAGCCATCCTCATTAACCTCCTGAGATGGGTCCATGAAGGATAAGGGCAATGGACCATCCAGTCCCCGAGAGCCAGTGTGGGCTCTCCAAGGAACGCAGTGCTCTGACACACGGACACTCCTCTATCTCTGTCAAGAATCAGATGGTGTCTGCACTATAGACTTGTTCTCCTCTTTCCCTTAGACTAAGATATTTAATTTTTTTATTTAGGTATAGTTGAATATTTAACAAAAAGTCTCTTCAGATGAAATCTTACCTAATTAAGGCCACGAAAAAGGATATGTCCTAAAACCTCCCAGCATCTTCTAAGTCTCTCAGTCATGAACATTACAATTTCTAAAACAGCTACCATGGGTACAGTTACAGAAAATAGAGAGAGTGCCAAGTGTACACTTAATCTTAAAATAAAGCCTTCCTAGGAGGGTCTCATCATGATCGTCTTAACTGGAGGCTTAAAACAAAACAAAACAAAACAAAAAAATAAAAAAAAACCCTGGAGGCTTAAACTGGTGAGCGTGTGTGTGTGTGTGTGTGTGTGTGTGTGTGTGTGATGCACATATGAAGAAGGGAGGGGGATTTGGGGGGAAGAGGAGAGGGAAACAGCTGAGGAACACCTAAACCTGTACCCTTGAAAGCAGAAGAGTGAGGTCAAAGCGCTGAGGGGTGAGGGAGACTGGAATACTCAAGCGACTATTTCATCTCAAAAGTCAGGGTCTACACTGACTCCAGGGCACAACTGGGGCAGCCAATGTACTTGTACTCAGGCTTCAAGGTAACTCAATTAGTCCTAGTCCAATGTGGAAGTGGAGAAAATAAAAGAAATGAAGCAAAAGGCAAAAGTAAGGAGACATTCAAACAAATTCTTAAAATTAGAAAAAAAGCGTAAAACAGAGCAAGTGGGATGAGAGAGAGATATTTTAATGATCATAAAAACCTGAAACCAAAAATTGGAATGTCTCCTATGACTTTTAGCTGAATACTTTAATCATTCTTATTCAGGGAGTGGGGAGGATAAAAGAAGAAGCAGAGAGCACACCTGGGGCCAAATTTTAATGCTAACCTGTTGATTGTAACAAGGAATGTAGGCTTTTAGGCCTTGTTGTGCTCATCTGTAGCAGGAGGACGATAATGTCTGCCTTTCAGGACTGTGGAGGGGAGTGAATGCCAACATGCATGACAAATACCCAGGACGGTGTCTGATAGGCAGTAAGCTCGTCCATTTACCTCTGCTCCATGCTCTGGCTGTGTGCCTGGTGCCCAGACCAGGGCTTCCAAGTAAACATGCCTGACCTTTTGGCCTGATTCTGATGCTAATGGGCATGTGTCCAGACCTCAGGTGTGTGCCTTACCAATGGCCGAGAGACTGTCCACTCTTCCTGGAAAGGGCAAGGGAGTGGATGTGCTGGTCCAGCACAAGTAGAAATCCACCTGCCGTGCTGGCATCACCTTTCACTAGGCCCCAGTTGTTTCCCAGCTACCACTTTCATGTTCACATCAAGCAACCCATGGGGGCTTAAGTGGAATTGCAGAGTGAGAACCATCCATAGCAAATACTTCTTTTCCAAAACCATATGCTGGGCCCCAGGCCAAACAGCAGGACTCGTGCCTGCCTATGATTTCCTTGAATCAGCTGCCAGTGGCTTTGCAGCTCTGTTCCCAGGTTTCTGGTAAAACAGCTTAAGTCTTCAAAAAAGCTGTGACTGCACAGATACAAAGGAATGGCAGGTTTGCCAACATACTTCCAGGTACTGTGTCTTTGAATGAGACGTGAGAGGACTAGGAGGGTGATTGTCCCTTCACACACAGGTGTTTGAAGATACAGATCTTCTTGGATGCTTTAGAGTAGAGGGTGTCAGCTAGAAAGAGAGGGAAGGGCAGTTATTCTTCTTTAAGAACTTGTTTTTCTAATTTCAAAGTAGTGCATATTTCATGGAGAAAATCTACATGCCATGTGTTAGTCAAGGCAATTAACATCAGCTCCTATAACAAATAACCTCAAAATCACAGTAGATAAACAGAATAAAAATGTATTTCTCACACAAAGTTGAGCAAAAATGTTCCTATGTGAGTGGCTGTCTTTGGTAGCTCCCCTCCAAGCAGTGACTTACGGACCCAGGGGTCTTCATTCTTGCTGCACTGGAGTCCCCAGGGCCTCAGAGTCTTCAGCTAGGCTGTCTGTATCATTTGACCTGTCAACAAGCAGAGAGAGAAAGAAAGAGAAAGAGAGTATTTCTCTGGATTTTCTAAAGTAAGGACTATAAGCCCTTTACTTTTCCTGTATCCCACTGGCCAGAGTTGATTCCATGGCCAACTGCCATGCCAGGAGGCTGGGAAACATCATTTTTCCTATGTGCCTAAAAGGAAAATGGGACTGGTAGGGCTAATGAAGAGCTCCCCCTCTGCCACGCCACCTAACAGCAGTAGGGCACAACAGATCACCTATAACCCAATTACCCTGAGACAGTTCACTGTTAACAATATGGCTCATATCTTTTGTGACCTTTTTCCATGCACATGTAAATAGACAAATATACTTACAAAATGGCATCATATGACAATATACTGTTTTGTAGCACATTTTTTAAACTCTGCAACTTAACTATAAACACTTCTCAATAACCCAACCTTAATATGGATCGCCATGATTGAATTATATCAAACCACGGTGAGATTGGTTCCAATCCAGTTACTAGATAGTCTTGGTTTTCCTTCATAAACTACAATGTAATATAAACATAAATAATGTTTCTGTTTATTTACTCAGGATAAATTCCTAGAAATGAAGTAAATCAAAGGGAAGTACATTCTTTAGGGCTGATAAAGTGGCTTCAAAATGCTTCCTTTTCTAAGGTTTTATTTTGGGAAATTTAACCACCATGACAACATTTTTTGCAAATCTTCAGTGAGTTCTAAGCAGACATTTCTCTCTCTAAAGGTGTCCTGGCTAAAGTGTCTTCCTCAGCTCCTATTTTTGGAGGAAATTAACTTAATTTTGCCAAGTTAGGAGGGAAGAAATACACAGTTGTGGGGACTAAAGTTGGATGAGCTCATACTGCATACCAGGCATAATGCAAGATGCTTTAAAGAATTATATTTAATATTTAGCATAAGCTTGAGAGGTATGTAAGTATTACCCTAGTATTGTGAAGAGCACTAAGATTTAAGGGATCTCAGTTATTTGCCTAAGAATGTTAATGGTATAGTCAGGACTCAAATAGGACCCACCCCAGGCAGATTTTTAAGACTGATAAATGAAACTTGTTCACTGTTCTTTCCCCTTCCTCATCTTTGGGTCTCCATGATTCTCTTATCTCTAACCTTGTTACTCTAACAAAGCAGAAAAAGATCCAAAGACCATGACAAAGGGCACTGGTCATAGAATCAGAAGAACTAAGCTGAGATCCTGTTGGTATTTTTTTTCCAACCAATATGCTACATTTACCTTGGTGAATCTGTTTTCTCCTCTGTAGAAAGAGGAGTTCATACCAAATAACCTCTACATCTCTTTAATGTCCAAAAATTATAGACAAACAGCACTAGATTTAATGTTTAGAGACCAAGACTTGAGGTTCTGCTTTGTCACCTACATGTTGAGTAAACTTGGTCATTACTACTTTGAGTTTCAGTCTTCCTATCCATAAAAGAGGAATGTAGCCCAAATGAATCTCAGATTCTTTTCAGGCCTGATTCCAGAAACCTTTTACAGAGCGTAGCTAATGCCTTGACACATAGAGTACAATAAATGTTTGTTGACCATTGACTCTTTAAGCCTCTCCAATCTGACACCCCAAAATGTACTGAACATAAACCTAATTGTATTGAATTGGGATCCTGCTTACCCTGATGTTAGTCTACAAGACAGACAGACTTTTGATGCAGAACCTTAGCAATGGGGCACCTGGGTGGCTCAGTGGGTTAAAGCCTCTGACTTCGGCTCAGGTCATGATCTCAGGGTCCTGGGATCAAGGCCCGCATCGGGCTCCCTGCTCAGCAGGGAGCCTGCTTCCTCCTCTCTCTCTGCCTGCCTCTCTGCCTACTTGTGATCTCTCTCTGTGTCAAATAAATAAATAAAATCTTAAAAAAAAAAGAACCTTAGATATGATACCATGCCCATGTCCACTTCCCATTAATCCAGACACATAATTTTGCTGCAGCTGTAGGGGACTTCACTTAGATGTAAATGTTTACTAGGAGAATATCAAATATACTTCATTAGTAATCTGGGGCTCTTTATGTTCTCCCAACAGTTCCTGTGGGAGAAGACCACAGAACAATAACTTATGGTACCAACTATTTTTGAACTCTTGGCTAGCTCAACACTTTTTGAAAATTTTGGCCAGGCATTCTAAGTGTAAATCCAAGGACCTTAGGCTACTACTAGGCATTGTGGATAAAGCCAAATGTTATAGTGGAATTATAGTCCTGGTACCATGGCTCCCAATCATTTTGGGTTCAAAGACCTCTTGGACAACCTAATTAAAGCCTATATAAGTTCTGTCTCCAGAAAAGTGCATTTATGTACTTACACAGACATACACACACACACACACACACACGTTTTGAAATATCAAGCACTGAGCATAGTCCTAGATGCTGGCTCTCTACTTGCTGGGTTGCAGGGATATCTGGAGGGTTTCTAGAGGGAGGTCAGAACACCTGGGATTGTGGGTCACTAGGAGGATTTGGAACCAGTATGGAGGCATTTGGATGTTTTAGTACCCAATACAGATATACTGGTGTAAACTACTGAGTATCAGACTTGCAGATACACACAATATTCTGCACACAAATGCAAGGGATTCAGGAACCTCTTAGGTGTTCATGGCTACCAAAATAAGATAAAATAAAACCACCCAGTTATGTGATTTAGGTGTAGTTACTTTATCTCTTGAGGTGTTTTTGCACCAATAAAATAAATAAATAAGACTTACCTACTATCTAAATCTCCTGCCATGATATCAAGTATGGTCAACAATTTAGTGAATGAGTGCATCTCTTGTGGTATTTATTGTTTAAGAATCCAAATGTTGCTTCCTCAAACCCTTTTATGGAGCTAAGTAGGGTATAAATAAATTGGCATAGGGTCAACCATGCAGAATAGCTTTCTAAAATGAGTCATGAATTGCCATGAGTTAAAAGCTTGTTTTTCAGCCATGGGAGTTAGAAGACAGCTGGTCATCAGAATCTGTAAAATGACCTTCCATGGATTTTTATGTTTTGTGGAGTCATCTTTTGGGCTCTATTACTCCAAGCAAAGCAATTCTAGCTTCTTTGACTTCTTTTTAGTCTTATTTTCAGGCTGAAATAGAAAGGAAAGGCTCTGAAAATGTTCCAAACATGATGAGTTGCAAGAAGCTATTTTTCACCAAAAGACAACCTTCCCTCATTCATATGTGAGTTACTTCCACAGCTATACTTTGGATAAACTTTCCTTTTTCTCCCCCTTTCCCTTTTTCCATCATTCAAGTTGCTTTCAAAATCCCATTCCACTGTGAAGGAAGAGCCACCATGTTGTACAACTCTCATTTTATTCTATGTGCATAATGCCCCCAGAGCTGTTCGGTACAGTGGTACCCCATGAAGCTTTCTTCATGAACCCAAAAGATTAGGACTTTCCCTGGTTGCCCAACCTGGAAGCTTCCAAGTTTCCCATCTTCTTCAGGGTCCAAAAATGCACTCATCTACTTTTAGCTATTTCTGAGCCTCTCTGTTCCTCAGTATAGCCTGACCCTTCTCCCAGATATATGCCCCTGCGTGAATATTGCCCACTCTGAGATCATCCATAAACCTTGAATGGGAATTCACGTAGAGGCAGCAAAGAGACAAATCTTGTAAGAGCAGAGGATAGATGCTGGATAACAGAGGAAGTAAGGTCGTATAGGTGGGGAGGCCAGGTGCTTCATCATCACGAGGAAGACCAGGTCAATTCGGATCTTTTGTGGTGACAGGCAGGAAGGTGTTTGAGCACAGTTGTTTTAAAACAGACTTTGTGATGCCATCCAGGCTGACACTCAGGTTTCTAGACAATGTTTTTGCTCTGGTTATCTTGTACTACTATCCCATCCTTTACCCACATGAACGTAGCTAAATTTGCCAGGGATTTGCAAATGACCTGGGTGAAAAGACACATATGAACAAGGTTATGATTTCCTCTATGACCATATCACTGATAAATTCAGAGACATTCATGTACTCTCCTTTTTATGCACAGCGAAAAATTTATTTCAAAGTTTATCAGACTTTCCTATCGACTGGCTTTCAAATGTGACAAGCTACATACCAGCTCTTTGCTTTAGATCCTAAGTAAACAACTCTACAAACCCAGGAGAAGGGGGCAAGCTTCTTTTCCCAGCAGAAAAATGAATGTGGGTAAGATCAGCAACTGCCGTCCTGACCGTTTGAAAATAAACCCCTCTTGGGGAAGTCTCCAGGGTGACATTGGAGCTGGAAATGGATCAGTGGCCATCAGGAGAATGTGTGAAATTCTTTCATGGATGGAATCAGAGCCACTTGCCAGGCAAAGGGCAAGCCCAGCATGGGTGGGATGTTGTCACTTCTACATGGTACTTGGGGAATATTCCAGGACATATTGGAAGGACAAAGAGGCCTCCAACAGAAAGCAGAGTTAGCAGATAAAAGAGCAAAGTAATGTAGCTTGCTGATGTTGATGTTTTTCACTAAAATTCCAGAAAGAGAATACTTCAAAAGAACAAGAGGCTGGAATATGGGACAGGTTCTGATTGTACTAACCCTGAAAGTTTACTACATGCTAAGCATCAGGTCGGGTTTTTTGTAGGTGTTATTTTATCAAAAACCCTGTAAGAGTTAGGCTGTTATTGTTCTTCTGTTCAGTTGTTGAAATGCTGGAGTGGAAATGAATTTAGATGTTTTCCTATTTAAATTTATGTATAATTTATATACAGTAGGACACACCTAGATCAAGAATACAGTTTAATGACTTTTGACAGCTGTACACACAAATAACCACCACTTTAGCCAAGATGTAGAGCATTTTCATCACCCAAGAAAGTTTCCTGATGTCCCTTTCAAATCAAAATTCTTCCCCCAAAAGTCAACCACCCTTCAGATTTCTATTATTTGTTTTTTTTTTTTTGCCTATTGTACTAATTTGCTAGGGCTGCCATATTACAGTATGGATGTCTTAAACCGACTAGATGTCCTAAACAACAGAAATTTATTTTCTCATAATCCTAGAAGCTAAAGTCCAACATCATGGTGTTAAAGGTGTTCATTTTTTTCTGAAGCCTCTGTCCTTAGCTTACAGATGACCGTGTTCTCTCTCTGACTTCATTTGTTCTTCCCTCTGTGTGTGTGCTTCTTAATCTCTTCTTATTAGGATACCAGTCAGATTGGATTAAGGGTGACCCTAATAACCTCATTTTAACTTAATCTCTTCCTTAAACTCCTATCTCCAAATACAGTCACGCTCTGAGGGACTAGAGGTAGGGACTTGTATATATGGATTTGGAAAGACACAATTCAGCCTATAACACCTATTCTTGAACTTGATATAAATCTAACCATACAGATTACACTCCTGCATTTCGCCTCTTTCACCTGAAGGGAAGGGAAAATTCTTTTCTACCCTCAAGGTCTTCCAGCTGAACTAAGAATTAAATTGTCAGGAGACAGATTAATAGGAGAAAAAAAAACCACACAAAGTTTTATTACATGTACACACCGACCCAGTTATGAAATTGAGACCTAAAGAGATGACCAAGGCAGGGAGTTTTTATACTTTTTANCACACAAAGTTTTATTACATGTACACAGAGACCCAGTTATGAAATTGAGACCTAAAGAGATGACCAAGGCAGGGAGTTTTTATACTTTTTAGATAATAAAACAACAAATCTGTGAAGAATTGACAAGACAAAGAACATTTAACTTTTGGAGCTTCAGTTGGTAAGGAATTCTAAACAGAATTTGGGCTGGGGTAGTAAATTAGTACTTTCTGGACTTTAAATCTCCTATCACTGGTGAAGGATGTCTCCTCACCTCCTGGTACAGGGATGCTATTTTTCACGTGGGAGATTTATTTCCTGCTTTCAGGGGACAGAGGAGGATCTGAGGGTCCTTATTGCAAAGGCTGTTTTATTTGTCTTTTTGTGCATATATATGAATTTCTTTTGGGTAAATATCTGGGGGTGGAATTGCAGGGGCACAGGGAAGGTGCAGGATTAATTTCCAAAGAGCATACCAAACAGTTTTCCAAAGTGACTGCACCATTTTCCAAGTCCACCAACCGTATTAGAGATCTCCAGTTCCTGCACATCTTTGTTAATACTTGATATTGTCAGCTTCTCAGCTTTAATCACTTTCATATGTGAAATAGTATCTCATTGTGGTTTTCATTGAATTTGCCTAAATATTAGTAATTTTGAGCCCCATTGCATGTTCTTATGGATGTTTTATACATCTTAGTGAAGTGTATAATCAAGGTGTTTTTTCGCCATTTTAAAAACAATTGAATTGTATTTCTTATTACTGATTTGTGGGATTTCTTCAACATTCTTTATAAAAGTTATTTGTCAGATAAATGTATTGGGAATATCTCCTTCCAGTCTGGGGCTTGCTTTTCCATTTTTTTAGTGCTATTTTTTGATAAGAAGACATTTTTAATGTTAAAAAGTCCAACTTGCCTTTTTTTCTTTTATGGTTTAATGTTTTTGATGTCCTATTCTGAGAAATTTTTCCCAAGCCATAGTAGTAAATATACTCCCCTATGTTTTCTTCTAGAAGCTTTATAGTTTCACTTTTTACATTTTGTTCTATGATCTATGTTACACTAATTTCTGAGTTTGGTGTAAGCTAGTGTTTGCAGTTCATTTTTCCCTCCATATGGAATCTAGTTGTCCTAATACCATTTATTTAAAGACTTTCTGTTCTCCATTGAATTGTCTTAGTGATTGTCAAAAATGTAATTGACCATATATGGGTGGTTTTATTTCTGGACTTTTATTGTGTTCCATTGATCTATTTGTCAATTCTTATGTCAATATCGCCCTCTCCTGATTATTGTACTTTTATAACAAATCTTGAAATCAGGTGGTATAACTTCTCCAACTTTTATTGTTTTTTTCAAGGTTGTATTGGAAAATTCAGTTTTATTTACATATCAATTTTATAATAAATTTGTCAGTTACTACAAAAATAAATCTCCTGAGGTTTTTGCTAAGATTTCATGGATTCTTTTAAGCAAGTTAGGAAGAGCTGCCATTTTACTGATACTGAGTCTTCTAATTCATGAATGTGGGATATCTCTCCATTTCTTTAGGTCTTCTTCAATTTCTTTCAGCACTATTTTCTAGTTTTTAACGAAGCTTTTTTTTTTTTAAGATTTATTTCTTTACTTTGGAGAGAGAGAGAGAGAGAGAGAGAGAGAGAGAGAGCATGAGTGTGCAGGGTGAGAAGAGGGACAGAGGGAGAGAAAAAGAAATTTTAGCAGACTCCATGGTCAGCACAGAAGCCAGTGAGGGGCTTGATCTTACAACCCTGAGATCATGACCTGAGGCAAACCAAGAGTTGGACGCTTAACTGACTGTGCCACACAGATGTGCCAATGTAGAGGTTTTATACATTGCCATGAAATTTGTTTCTTTTTTTTTTTTAATTTTATTTTTATTATTTGCCCAAGGGGTACAGGTCTGTGAATCATCAGGCTTACATCTTTCACAGCATTCACCAAAGCACAAACCCTCCCCAATGTCCATAACCCATCCACCCTATCCCTACCCTCCCACCCCCCAGTAACCCTCAGTTTGTTTTGTGAGATTAGGAGTCTCTTATGGTTTGTGTCCTTCCCCATCCCATCTTGTTTCATTATTTTTCCCTCCCTACCCCCCANGAGAGATCATATGATAATTGTCTTTCTCTGATTGACTTATTTCGCTCAGCATAATACCCTCCAGTTCCATCCATGTCATTGCGAATGGCAAGATTTCGTTTCTTTTGATAGCTGCATAATATTCCATTGTATATATATACCAATGAAATTTGTTTCTAAGTAGTTTATATTTTTTATATTTTGTAAATCATATTTAACTTTTTTTACTTTCCAGGGATTTTTTTTCCTGTGTGTGGGTATACAGAAATAAAATTACTTTTACATATTCCCCCATCTTTTACATTTACCTACTATTTCTGATACTTTCTTAAATCTATAGACAATTCTTTAAATTGTCTATAGATATAATCATTCTATATGTAAATTAAAAGAGTTTGACTTCTTTCCTTTCCACTCTATGCTTTTTATTCCTTTATCTTGGCTCATCACATAGGCAGGGATGTCTAGTACAATGCTGAATAAAAGTAGTGGGAGCAAACATCCTTATTTTTATCCTTATCTTAGGAGAAAGACATTCAATATATCACTGTAAAATATGCTGCTAGCTACAAGTTTTTCAGAGATTTGGTTTATCAGATTGTAGAAGTTCCCTTCTATTCCTAGATTATTGAAACATATGCTTCCTTTGTTTACGTGAATAAGTGTTAAATTTTGTGAAATACTTTTTTCTACATCTATGGAAATGCTTGTATATTAATGTGGTAAATTACATTAATTGAATTTTAGCGTTAACTAAATTTTGCCTTCCTGAATAAGTTCTACTTGGTTGTAAACATAATGTATACATTATATATATCTAGATAAAATTTCTAACATTTTATTAAGAATTTGTATATAGAGATTTTTATGTAGTCACTGAATTAGTAGGTGAGAAACCAAAATTTGAACTCAGGTCTATTTGATTTTGCATCCAGTGTTCTTTCTAATATAACATCCTACTATATTCCACTGAAGCATGTCTAGAAGAATGTGTATGTATGTATGTATGTATTTATTTATTTATTTTACTTTGTTATGTTAGTCACCATACAGTACATCTTTAGTTTTTGATTTAGTGTTTCATGGTTCATTGTTTACATATAACACCCAGTGCTCCATGCAATACCTGCCTTCCTTAATACCCATCAACAGGCTAACTTATCCTCCTATCCCCTCCCCTCTGAAACCCTCAGTTTGTTTCCCATAGTCCATAGTCTCTCATGGTTCATCTCCCCCTCTGATTCCTCCCCCTTCATTTTTCCCTTCCTTCTCCTAATGATCTCCATGCTATTCCTTATGCTTCACATATAAGTGAAACCATATAATAATTGACTTTCTCTGCTTAACTTATTTCACTTAGCATAATCCCCTCCAGTTTCATCCATGTCAAAGCAAATGGTGGATATTCATCCTTTCTGATGGCTGAGTAATATTCCATTGTATATATGAACACATCTTCTTTATCCATTGGTCTGTTGAAGGTCATCTCAGCTCCTTCCACAGTTTGGCTATTGCGGACATTGCTGCTATGAACATTAGGATACCTGTGGCCCTTCCTTTCACTACATCTGTGTATTTGAGGTAAATACCCAGTAGTACAATTGCTGGGTCATAAGGTAGCTCTACTTTTAATTTTTTGAGGAAGATCCACCCTGTTTTTCAAAGTGGCTGTATCAACTTGCATTCCTACCAAGAGTGTAAGAGGGTTCCCCTTTCTACACATCCTCTCCATCATTTGTTTTTTCTTGACTTGTCATTTTTGCCATTCGAAGTGGTGTAAGGTGGTATCTTTATGTGGTTTTGATTTGAATTTCCTTGATGGCTAGTGATGTTGAACATTTTTTCGTGTGTTTGTTATCCATTTGTATGTCTTCTTTGGAGAAGTGTCTACTCATGTCTTCTGCCAATTTTTTGACTTGTTTATTTGCTTTTTGGATGTTGAGTTTGAGAAGTTCTTTATAGATCTTGGATACCAGCCCTTTATCTGTGGTGTCACTTGCAAATATCTTCTTCCATTCCATGGGTTGCCTCTTTGTTTTGTTGACTGTTTCCTTTGCTGTGCAGATGCTTTTTATCTTGATGAAGTTCCAAACATTCATTTTCACTTTTGTTTCCCTTGGAGACACGTCTTGAAAGAAGTTGCTATGGCTGATGTCCAAGAGGTTACTGCCTATGTTCTCCTTCAGGATTTTGATGGATTCCTGTCTCACATTGAGGTCTTTCATACATTTAGAGTTTATCTCTCTGTATGGTATAAAAGAGTGATTGAGTTTCATTCTTCTGTATATAGCTGTCCAATTTTCCCAGCACCATTTATTGAAGAGACTGTCTTTTATCCATTGGATATTTTTTCCCTGCTTTGTCAAAGATTATTTGACCATAGAGTTGAGGGTCCATATCTGGGCTCTTTATTCTGTTCCACTGACCTATGTGCTTGTTTTTGTGCCAGTACAATGCTGTCTTGGTGATCACAGCTTTGTAATATAGCTTGAAATCAGGCAGCACGATGACCCCAGCTTTGTTTTTTTCTTTTTCAACACTTCCTTGGCAATTCCAGGTCTTTTCTGGTTTCATACAAATTTTAGGATTGTTTTTTCCAGGACTCTGAAAAATGCCATTGGTATTTTGATTGGGATGGCATTGAAAGTATAGATTGCTCTAGGCAGCATAGACATTTTAACATGCTCATGAATCAGAAGAATGTGGGTTTTTTTTTTTTACTATTTTTAATTTTCTAAAGATTTTATTTATTTATTTGAGAGAGAGAGAGAGACACATGAGCAGAGGGAAAAGGAGAAGCAGGGGCTCAATCCCAGCATTGCAGGACCATGACCTGAGTTGAAGGTAGTGCTTAAAAGATTGAGTCACCCGGGTGCTCCAGAATGTGTTTTTTAGACATCTGTGGAAATCCTGGAAGGTCTACCAAGTGGCTGGTCTCATCAAGATATTCCTGCTTGGGCGCCTGGGTGGCTCAGTGGGTTAAAGCCGCTGCCTTCGGCTCAGGTCATGATCCCAGGGTCCTGGGATCGAGGCCCACATCGGGCTCTCTGCTCAGCAGGGAGCCTGCTTCCTCCTCTCTCCTCTCTCTCTGCCTGCCTCTCTGCCTACTTGTAATCTCTCTCTCTGTGTCAAATGAATAAATAAAATCTTTAAAAAAAAAAAAAAAAAAAGATATTCCTGCTTGCTCTGTGATGGGGAGCCACTGGGAATTGATAAAGTGGTCTGGGAAGATAGGACCTGAGGGCATATCTCCCTTGCAGAGATAGTGGGAGAAACTGAAATCTTCATTATCAATTAAACCCCCTTTAACACCAGAGGAAAATGGTCTACTCAAACTGAAGTATATTGTAAAGTCAATGAAATTTGAGTAGAGATACTCAGGTTCTGTTCTCCGTTCTGCTGTAAGTTAGATGTACATGTGTGCAACATTTTAATCTCTCTATATTAGCCAATACTTTTGAAGATTACATAAAATGCAAGATTAGTGCATTGATTATTAACAATTAAATCCCAAGTTGACCTTAATAATGGGTCATCAATATTTACTTGCACTTTTGTCTATGTGAATTTTGGTTATATTCTTCTAAAAAATCAAGTGTCCTGTGTACATTCCCTTTTTAGAGGAAGTACAATTCAAAACACCTTGTAAAAATATAGTGAAAATAGACAGAAAAAGGCAATATGGAGAATGAGCAGAAAACTGGGCTCAGGGATGCCTGGGTGGCTCGGTTGTTAAGCATCTGACCTCGGCTCAGGTCATGATCCCAGGGTTCTGGGATTGAGCCCCTGTTTCTCCCTCTCCCACTCTACTCTGCTTGTGTTCCCTCTCTCTCTGTCTCTGTCTTTCTCTCTGTCAAATAAATAAATAAAATCTTTAAAAAAAAAAGAAAGAAAGAAAATTTGGCCCAATTCTCCCACTTCATTTATGTTATGTGCAGTGGTCAGCCTTCAAGGTCACAAAGGAGAGCAAATTCCATTGAAATAGAAGTAGAATTCTCCAGGGCACCTGGGTGGCTCAGTGGGTTAAGCCTCTGCCTTCCGCTCAGGTCATGATCTCAGGGTCCTGGGATCAAGCCCCGCATCGGGCTCCCTGCTCAGCAAGGAGCCTGCTTCCCCCTCTCCCTCTGCCTGTTTCTCTAACTACTTGTGATCTCTCTCTCTCTGTCAAATAAATAAATAAAATCTTAAAAAAAAATAACTTAAAAAAAAAAAAAAGAAGTAGAATTCTCCAAAACAGAATTTAACCTGAAGGTAGGAATAACACCCAAGGTTCAAAAGCCAACTCTCTATTCATAAAACAGATATTTTAAATCGATAACATTTGAAACAATGGGTAAGATAGTGACTTGGCACATCATGTCACGAGCATAAAGCTATCTATAAATTCATAAGGGGAATTATATTTATAAAAATCAGTAATAACCGAAATAATGAAACATCATCTTGGGCAGATTTCAACTTCAGATACTGAGTCCATCTGTCAATTACAGGTCAAGAAAAGTCCCATAGTCCTTTGTCTTGGGGCAAATCCATGCAGATTCTAAATGGAACTGAAGTGCATGTTTTTTTCATTCATCTGAGACTTAAGCTCCACAAACCCTACTAAGAAGGGCAATCAGATGGCAGGCTGATAACCTCTACTCCTTCATGCTAAATTAAGTCCTGTAGAACTTCAAGAGTCCAAGGTTGGAGGCCCAGAGCCGACCATGGTTCCTGGAGATGTGACCTGGGAGAGGAAGGTGCTCATAACCCTGCCAGTGGCTCATAATGAGAAATGCCTGTTTCCCCTATTTGGATCTGGATCACCAACACTTCTTCAGCCTGGCAGGCTTTCCCCCCTCCTTTTTTTTGTAAATGAGTAGCTGACGGCTAGGAACTATGTCCTGAAACCCCTTCTTTGTTTCTCCCTGAAAATATGATGAATTCATGGGTTCGCTAAGAAAAATAAACCCAGGACTTCCCGCTGCTGGATTCTGTACTTTGTTCCCCAGATTAGATAAAAGGCTTATTCCTCTTTCAAACACAAGGAATTATCCCCAGATCAAAGTCAAAGCCCTTGAAACAAGTGATAAATGATTAAGACAAACTGGCCGTTGGCTATCCCTAAAAAGGATTCTGTGGTAAGGAAGCAAATCTGGTTCCAATAGTGGTAGCAGAAGTTAAGTACTTTATAATCCTTTTATAATGGGAAAAGGATCAGACCCTCAGGGCTTGAGCAGGCTTTTACTTGACTGGTCATTACATTTGGGAGGCATGGTTGGTCCTGGAGTTTTATCTAAATACAGGTATTTAGTCCTGGGGTTATTTTTTTAGCTTTACTGTGACCATCTAAGATATTTTAAAAATGTGAAAACAGTATAATTTTGAATAAGTTGAATAATTAAGAATGAGACATTCTGGAGAGTTTGTTTTCTTAATAGCCAGAAAATTATTTTCCTTTTAATTCATGTTGAAAATTTTTCTGATTATGAGCTAATATCACTGTGCACCAAAAAGAACATTTAACTAAGAGTCAAGGGAAGAGGGTCTGATTTACTGATTCTTCCACTAACGAGCTGGGTGACCTGAGCCAACTGGTTTTCTCTCCCAGAACTTCAGTTTTAAGTCTTCCAAGGAAGAGGATTGGACTGAGTGACCTCTAAGCTCCTCATGCACTGCTATTCCATTCCTTTGCCTTAGGGACAGTGCACCCCACCGAATCCTTCCTTGATGGTGAAGGATCTCCAAAGAGCATCACCATGATGAGCACCAATTCTCATCCTGTGGAGGTGGGGTAGGAATGGATTGGGCTGGATATGCCCTTCCCACAGAAGATGTATGTTGTTTTGTTTAAAGCCAAAACCTAATATTAATTCTATAATTTGAGTTGAATAAGCATTTTTTTTATTGTTCTGTTAGTCACCATACTGTACATCATTAGCTTTTGATGTAGTGTTCCATGATTCATTGTTTGCGTATAACACCCAGCGCTCCATGCAATCTGTGCCCTCCTTAATACCCATCACTGGGCTCACTCACCCCCCACCCCCCTCCCTCCTAAAACCCTCTGTTTGTTTCCCGGAGTCCTTAGTCTCTCATAGTTCGTCTCCCACTCCAATTTCTCTCCTTTCATTTTTCCCTTCTCCAAATGTCCTCCATGCTGTTGTTTTAAGTCACTTGTTAGAAGCAAGTGGCTGGTCTAGGTACTTGTATGTGGCATAAGGAAAAACAAAAACAAAAACAAAAACAAAAAAACCATGAAATGTGGCCTTTGGGAACTCATTAGGAAAGATCGGGCATTTGTAGACAGCAACATTTGTTGACTAGTGCTGACCTAGAGATAAGAAGGACCACAGGATAATTGGGAGGGAAACTTACAACTAAAGGAACTTAGCTGAAAATACTGAGCAGATAGTTGAAGAAAACTTGCTTAGTGTTCTGCAGACTTTTTTACAGAGTAGTTTAAAGGGAAAGAAAAATCTCCACTGAATGAGGACTCTGGCTATTTACTTTGGGGGTTCATTGCTTTATAATTACTAGCCCAGACCAGGATAGCTCTGCCAAATGGGTTATAGGGGAATTTATTTTCCTTGAAGATTTCCTGATCCTGTATCTGGTAGGTTACATGAATGCCCAGACTTTAAAACCACATGGCTGCTAAAAACAGTTTGGCACTGAAAATAATTTCCTAATAGAAATTACAAAATGGGTTAAGAGAGAAGGATTTTCAACATCTCTTCAGAAGGTCAAAGAGAACAAGAGACACCTGTCCCTCTAAAGGGAGGAACGAAGAGGCAGATGACCTTGGGGCCCCTTTCTAAGTACCAGATTTCAAGGACTGAAGGCACATTTCCTAGGGGTGCTGTTAGTCATCCCTCTGAAGGTGAGATTTCTTGTTATCCCTGAGAGCCTTCCAGTCAGTAACACACTGCTGCTCTCTGGCTTCCTGCAGAGATAAGTGCTCCCTTCAGAAAATGGTCTGTAAAGTCATTTCCAAGGGGCCTCACAATCCTTATAAACTGAAGAACTCTCCTGCTCCAGAGAGTGGGAACCAGGGCTTCAAAATAAAAAAATACAATCCAGAAGAGACTGTGCTAATATAATATGGTTTAATAGAGTTCAGAGCACTACTCAGCTGATACTTTTCTTTTTCTTTTTTTTAAAGATTTTATTTATTTGTTTGACAGAGAGCGATTACAAGTAGGCAGAGAGGCAGGCAGAGAGAGAGGAGGAAGCAGGCTCCCTGCCGAGCAGGGAGCACGATGCGGGCTTCAATCCCAGGACCCTGAGATCATAACCTGATCGGAAGGCAGAGGCTTTAACCCACTGAGCCACCCAGGCATCCTCAGCTGATACTTTTCTTTTCTGAATGAGGATATTGGTGAATGAAATCCAGGATGCTTTTGCTGTCAGAGACCACTGCTGTGGAGGAAAAGACCATGACATAAGCTAGAGATAGCTTTGCCATAAGCTGAAAACCTGTATTTTGGAACCAAATGAAGTATGCATTTGGGGGAGCTGGTTTTTACTTACAGACTTGGGTTTTTTGGTTTTTTTTGTTTTTGTTTTTGTTTTTATTTCACAGAGGGAGAGAGATCACAAGGAGGCAGAGAGGCAGGCAGAGAGAGAGGGGGAAGCAGGCTCCCTGCCGAGCAGAGAGCCCGATGCAGGCCTCGATCCCAGGACCCTGAGATCATGACCTGAGCCAAAAGCAGAGGCTTTAACCCACTGAGCCACCCAGGCACCCCAGACTTGTTTTTATAGAGAGTTAAAACATAAGACAACCTTCTTGGCTTTAAGGGGTGGGAATTAGTCTTTGACAGTCAGGTGAAGGTGAAGGTCCTCATGATACACAAAGGAGAGAAATAAATGTTGGAAATTACTGAAAAGTATTGGCTATTTATAAACTCTGCTGATTTAAGAGGATTAGAGTATATCAGTAAAACATTGAAGGATTTTTGTTTTTGCTCATATTTTTAATTTTCTTTAACTAGAACTACTTTTTAAGTTAACTGAGATAGACTGACTGGAGAATTTACCTACCCCAGAAGGAAACTTTTGTTTTTCTTCGGTAAAATGTTTACATGATCTATTGAGCACTGGGTGTTATACACAACTAATGAATCATTGAACACTACATCAAAAACTAATTATGTACCAAATGTTGGCTAATTGAATTTAAATAAAATAAAATAAAATGTTTACTGAGTAAAAGATTGGTATTTCTCTCCAGCTTTAATGAAGCCCTCCTTGGACCCTTCCCTGAGTGGAATTGGTATATTAACAGCTAAGTATATTGTAGACTTTCTCCTTTTCTCTGTCTTTGGCCTCACTCTACTAACAGTGACATTGGGCAAGTCTACTTTGCAAACCATAATTCTACCAAGATACTTGAAGAGGGAGGTGGTCCATTTGAGTCTATGTGTCTCAACAACTTATTGAATTCAGTTTCATTCATCATGAAAATGATATTTTGAGGGGCACCCGGGTGGCTCAGTTGGTTAAGTGTCTGCCTCAGCTCAAGTCATGACCTGAAGGCACTGAGATTGAGCCCCACGTCTGACTCTGTGCTCACCAAGGAGTCTGCTTGATGATTTTCTCTCTCTCCCTCTGCCCCTTCCCTCGCTCTGTGTTCTCTCTTCTTCATTTTCAGGATAAATTGATGATCCAAAACCATATTTAAGTCATTTTGACATCCAACCACACAGCAAGACGCCTAGAAATATACAAATGCACAACATATTTATACGTGTCCACATTTGTGAACACTTTTAATTCACCTGTAGGATGGCTCACCTGGAAGATCAGCTCTTCTGGAAGATGTTCAACACACATTGAGTGACTGAGTAAAGATTCTCAGAACACTGAGATGCCAGTGGATCATACTGTGACTCAGGAACACACATTTTCAGGTGATGCCTAAAAAAGGAAAATGGTAAGGGAGAAACCATTATCCAGAATGGCAATTGGAAGGCCAGTAAGAAGTGTTGGATGGTAGAACTGACATAACTCAATCATGTGGGGGAAAAGATGGATGGCCAAGGGGAGTTGGAAGAGAGCATCCAGGAAAGGAGAAAGGACAACAGCAGGGGTAGTTTTCTATGGGGTATATCCATGGAAGATGCTGTGAATATGGGGAGCCAAAGTCTCATGACAGAAAGCTCACTTTGGAGCAAGCAGCAAAAATGGATTGTGGGGAAATCGGTTTAGAAACCAATACCCAGAGCATTTCCGATCTGGACCACACACAAGTGTGTCAAGGACTTAGGGCAAGGTTAGAGTTACAAGGTAGTAACTTAGAGATAATCCAGTCCTACATGCTCACTTAAAAGTTATAGGAGGCAGAGGATATGCTCCTGTACAGGAAAGTGTGAACATAAACAAAGGCATGGAAGAGTAAAAAAAATTAATAGGGCCAGGTGAATTGCAGAATGCACTTTATTTATTGTGATATGATAGGATTACAATTAGAAAAAGACATCAAGGAGCACCTGGGTGGCTCAGTTGGTTAAGCATCTTCCTTTGGCTCTAAGTCATGATCTCAGGGTCCTGGGATTGAGCCCTGCATTGGGCTTCCTGCTCAACAGGGAATCTTCTTCTCACTCTCCCTCTGCCCCTCCACCCCTGCTCTTGCTCTCAATCTCTCTCAGATAAATAAATAAAATCTTTAAAAAAAAAAGACCAAAAAAAAAAAAAGACATCAAAGTGTGACTTTCCAATTTTCCTTTTTATTTATAGACTCATCATTTTTATTTGTTGAGCCACCTCAGATCCTTCCAGGCTTACCTGTGTCTCTCTAGCTCTTGATCACTTGTTCTGTGGAAAATACATATGATTCCATCAGGCACAACTCAAGAGCCTTCATCTCATGCCCCTGTTGTGTCCTCTCTGCTCCCACCTTGGGGTTTCCCACTGCCAGCTAGGGTATGAATCACCAGGGATCTACTAGATAACCCTACATATTTAACCCGAAATTCAAGGGAGTTGATGTACATTCAGCAAAACTTTCACAGTTGGGGCATAGGAGTTGGTGGATACATTTCCTCCTTCCTCCTCCTGGATGGACTAGCCTAGGTGTCAAGCATAGCCATCATGAGAGTACACCCTCACATTTTCTCATCCCTCCTCCCTGTCTCACAACTCTTTCTCTTCACTCAGACCTCTCAAATAATTTAATTCATTTGATGTACTTTCAGATTCAGACTGCTCTTGGTGGGATCTATGCTGAGATGTTGTCTATGGTGCTTCTCAACTGGAAAACCCTTCAGAACAAGTATTATATAGTTGAATTGGCTGCCAAGCTGCCTACCGAGATGACTGAGTTGAATAGAATTAAAGGCCTGAAGAAAGTATAGACAACAAGCTCAATATTTGTCCTCTATGGGATCAAGCTAAGAAAATAAGATGATGCTTTGGAAAGGCTAAATAACCTTAAGAGGCAGAGATCCCTGACACAGAGCTTTTATCTTCAACTGTCACCTCCTTCACACTCTTGTCTCTAGGACTGCATAGACACAACCCAAGCGGAGATAACAGTCTTCTTCAGCTCTCTGTGAGGAAGTAAATGTCTCAGCCCCTGTCATAGTCCAGATAGTGAAATCAGTGAAGCTTGAGGATGTCTGCTATCCAACCAGCAGGGCCCATCTGACTGTCCTCAGAGCCCAGGACCCTCCTGCCATTTCTACCTTGTTCTCTCAGGAAGTCAGCTTTGACTCATTTGCATTAAGGAGTAAGTCTATGGTTTTTATCTCCATCACACCCAACATTTGCTTTCTTTTTTCTTTTTTCTTTTTTTAAATTAACCTCTAAATCATTTTTTGTTTTGCCTTTAACCATTTTACAGTTCAGGAGTGCTATGTACATTCAGTTTACAGCATTGTACAAACAATCTCCAAAACTTTTTTCATCTTGTGACAGTGATGATGAATTCCCCCTTCCCCCAACCCCTAGCAACCCCATTTTACTTTCTGTTTCTGTGAATTTGGCTACTCTAGGAGACAAATGTAAGTGGGATCACACAGTATTTATCTTTTTGTGACTGGTTTATCTCACTTAGCACAGTGTCTTCATGCTTCATCGATGTTGTAGCATGTGTCAGAATTTCCTTTTTAAGGCTGCATAATATTCCATTCTATGTTTATACCACATTTTGTTTATCCATTTATCAGTTGATGGACTCTTGGATTGCTTCCATTGTTTGGCTATTGTGAATAATGTTGCTATGAACATTGGTGTATAAATGTCTTTTCAAGAATTATTTTGATTATGTACCTTAAAATGGAATTGCTGGATCAGATGGTAATTCTATTTTTAGTTTTTAATTTTTTTTAGAAATTGTCATACTATTTTTCATAGTGGTCACCTCATTTTACATTCCCACCATAACACTGCACAATGATACAATTTCTCCATATCTGAACCTTGTCATTTTCTGGGCTTTTTAAAGCAGTTCATCCTAATGAGTTTCAGGTGTTCTAGCACTTGCTTGCTATAACAAGTCTATCTGCCTATCTCTTCCTATATTTATAATATACCAACAATGAAAGGCTCTACTGAATATAAGAGAAACAACATGTATAAAAACATATGTATTTCAATAGGCCATTGCTCAGGTACCACTGTACTTAAAAAAAAAAAAAAGCTGTTCCCACAAATTTCGCAAGAACTTCCTTGGAAATGTCTTTGCCTCAGCTGAGGGTCTCTGTTGTTGGTGACTGATGAGGGCCATGTGTTCTCCCTCACAGAGATACTTGGACTTTGATAAGAGTCAAACCTTAAGCCTAGAGAGCTTTAGAGTCATCCAATGTTTAGGAGTCATTTTGCAGAGACAGACTTCAGAAATGCCCCTGAGACATGCTGTGAATAGAGCCAACTCACTTACTCTCCCAACCACACAGCATCCACCACAACCCTCTCTGTCAACAACTCCTTGAGCAAATCCAACCATCACAACCCTGCTTGGAACTGCATGGTGGCTCCCCACTGACCTTAAGGAAAAGGCCAAAACCTTCTCTCTCACTCCAGAGCTGAGAAATAGAACGGTCAGACGGGGAAGGGACTGCTTCTGGGCCACCAGCAGGTGGACGAGAGAGATGGGACCAGAACTCAGTCTTGTCGTCTTGGTCTTGTGCCTTTTTGAATACACACACAAGGGTGTCCACAGTCCTTACACCTGAAGAGATGGTGAAAGTAACTGGAGGGAGCTTCTCTGAAGTGGCTTGAATGCCCTCTTTTCTGAAGGCAGAGGGATGACCAACAAAGGGATCGACGGGATAGTCTAGACTGTAAAAGAAGAGATGAATATAGACCAACTCCAAGCACAATGAACATTATAACCAGTCAGAAAAAAAATGCTATAAATCTCTGGGCCATGAATTTCTCCCAGAGTTAACAAATTAACTGATACCCCTTCTGCTCTAATTCAGAGGCATTTGAGCAATGCAGAGCAGTGAATTTTCCACGTTTAAGTCCAATATCATAAGGAATTTCAATTCCCCAAATCCCTTCTCTCTTTTCAGCCAGCTGTCTCCTTTCTTCATAGTGCTCTTTGTGTGAAGGCCTCTCTGGACCAGTCGGCTCCTATCATGGAAATAATTCTGTTTCCCACTAGAAGGGAAAAGAAAATTGACCCATTGAACCACATCAAATTGCAGTGACAGCATGGAGACCCTGGAGAAGCGCCATATTGATTAAAATGTTCAAGTTAGTAAAGAAGGGAGAAAGCAGGAGGGGGACGAGGAAGAAAAGGCGGGGAAAAGAGCATCCATCTTCTGGCTGTTTGTCCCCATGGGTATCATCCAAAGCGATTTGGTTGGGGCAACCAGGAGGAAAGGCATTAGAGTGAAGAGGGCCCAGCAGGAAATGTTGCACATACCTTCACTTGCTTCTTTCAGATGAGTGCTCCACTATCTCCCCCTTGTGGGGATCACCACAACCAGGAGCAGCCAGGAATTTTGCAGAGCAAACCCTAATGGTATAATGTACAACAGGCAGTTGGGTGCTGCCTGCACATGCAGGTGCAGTCGTAGCCTGAGGGTATTTTCTGGGAAGCCTCGAATCTTTCCAAAAGACCCTGGGAAAACATGGGCCCATCAAAAGTATCAGCTTAAATGGTTCTATTCGCATTGACAGTCATCTTTAAATAGAGCAATAGTGACTCACATTGTCATTGCACTTGACAATTTACAAAGTGCATTGTCTCATTTAATCTTTACTGCCTCCCAATAAGAGAAATTATTGTCATTGCTTTATAGATGAAGAAACTGAGGCTCAATGAGATTAAGTGATTGTCCCAGAAGGAAATAGGAAACTTCCCTCTCGGCACCCAGGTCTCAGCAACCATAAAACACCCTCCAGACCCCCAAAGTGAAGAGGACTAAATAGTCCCTCCCTTTCCTCTTGAATGTATCAGTGATACGCACTCTCCCGCCCTGGCACCTGTTCCCAAAAGGTCAAGCTCTGGAGTCACAGAATGGGTCTGGCTATAACTCTCCATGTGCTTTCTTGGGGGCATGTGAACTCAATCAGAACATTTTCAAGCAGACAGGATTCATTGAACATTTTTTGAGTTTCTATTAGAAACTGAGGTATTCATACTAGATACTGAGGGATTCACTGATTTTTTTTTTAAATCTCAAATGCAGAGGGCCACCAATTATTCTCCCCACTCAACAGAGAAACAACAAAAACTCAGAAACAGCCAACTGCCTGGGTCATGGTGCAAATCAACCAGTCCAAATCTGAGAGTCTTTGCACCCAGCATGTCATCTGTATTTGGGGACCAATCTCCTCTGCTAAGGAGAGAGAAATAGGATAGTGTGACTTTGGGAATGACCCTGACTCCTGGGGTCTCTCATGCAGTGTCAAGCTTGGAGGTGTTATATTGATTCTGTCAAATTTACTCTTGTCTAGGAACAGTGGAATGAGATTTGGAAGGCTGTTGTCTTAGCTCTGAGTTTTTTCACACACTATAGGTGTAAGTACAGGCAAATCATTTCACCTCTCCAGACATTGGCTTTCCCGTGTGTGATGTGAAGGGAATGGATAAGCTGGTTAATGTGCTGGCCAGAGAGTGAGACGGCCGTGCGGGTAGCTTCTGTCTCTGCGTGTTGGTTGCTGATGAGGCTGTTGACTGAGTTCATCTGTTTACCAGGACAGATGCAGCTGTCCCCCTCCGATTACTTCATCACAGGCGCTGACAGACCCTCCTGGGCAGGGATCTTGGCATCGCCTCACTGGGGAGCATCTCCAGTCATTGCCCGTCCTAATCAAATTCAGATTTATGGAGTGTGAGGCTGGAAGAGGCCCCAGGAAGGTCATGGAACACATGGTCTCCAAGCCCCTGGGAGCTCATGTTCTGACTCATGGGCCATTTCCCAAGACACTCAGCCAAGCAGGCCAGTGTCAGAGTTCTAACCCCTCCATCAATGGGGAGAGGGGGTAAATGGGGCCAAGAGTATGCCATTTTAACAGAGTCATTCAATAGCTTTGCATCAGTGGCCATACCAGCCCCTCCATTGAAGTCCACGTAATACTTCTATTTCACCTGTGTTTTTGGACCACTAATTATGCAGTGAGTGTGATGAGGGGCACTATGTGGGAAGAGTCCTGGATCTAAACAAATTGTACCCTCTTTATACCAATAGACAGCATTTTTATTTATTAATTTTTTTATAAATTGTATTTATTTATTTGGCGGGGGGAGGGGGAGGAGCAGGGACAAGCACACTCTGCACTGAACATAGAGCCCAACGTAGGACTTGATCCCACAACCCTGAGGTCATGAGTTGAGCTGAAACCAAGAGTCAGATGCTCAACTGACTGCCCTACCCAGGCACCCCTAGATAGTGTTTCGAAATAGTTTTTAAGTATCAGCTATTATTCTAAGTCTTTTAAATGCTTTTCCTCATTTCCTTCTCATAAGAATCCCACAAGAGGGATAAGATTAACCCCCTTTTACTGGCAAGGAAGCTGTGCTGTAGCGAGTACAAGTGTTTGCCTGGGACTTAGACAAGGTCTGATGCCTCATTCTTGACCAGCTTCGTTGGGGTCGTAAGTTCCCCGACGCACAAAACAGCAGCAGACCACAGGACAGAACTTACTATCAGTAAGTGCTAGCACTGAGTATCATAGAGTGATTGTGTGAGGGGGATTGGGAGGAAGGAGAGAACCGTGTGGGATGGAGAATTTGGAGGAAGTTTCCATGGGGAGGGTGGATGGGACTGGCCTTTCCAGGATGGGTGGAATTTATCCAGAGGAACCAGAGGGGCAGATTAGGAGCAGGGAAGAGCACGAGGTGGGTGGGGAAGTAGTCACAGCATGGTGAGTAGAAAAGAAAGTGAAGTGTGTTCTGTTCTTGCTCTTTCTTATCACTGTCCTCATTGATTTCCAGGAATTCTGAGCCTCTGTGAGATACTACACTCTGTGGGGATCACAGACAAATGCTTGCTTTCTGATGAGAAAGCACAGGAGATGAGGAAGGTAAAGAGGATATGGCCTCAAGGATTTTCTGCACCTATCTGCAAAGTTGTTTGACTGTGGTTTCCAGCCATTTTTGTCCTTGGGGCAGAACTTCATTCACTAGATTTGGGGGCTGTATACTAGGAGGGATTAAGTTGCATCCTCCATGACTGCACTAACCTTGTGTTGCTTTCCCTGCCCTGGTTTGCTCTTTGACACCCATGAGCAGAATTCTTGCATGTTGTGATGACAATCTGTCCTCGTGCTCTGCCTCCCATCCTGTGATACGTCTCAGTTCAGGTGGACATCATCACCAGGGTAGTATGCATCCTCAATGAATGCAAAGTCAGTTTTAGACATGGATCAAAATTTGGCAGCACACCTGTGAAGGGGCTGGGTGCTTGTGTGCATGCCCTGTGGCTGAGGGATGGACAGGAGAGTAGACTTGGGATGAAGATTTGGGATGCTTGGATCCTTAACAAACCAGAGACAGCCAGGATTGGAATTCTGGTTTTTAGTTTTAGGTATGATGCTAACCACCGCTGCCACCAAGTGCTCACTTCACCAGCATAACTTCTTGGAATCAGGGCTGGGAGGCTCTCTTGGCTCTCCTTCATGTCCAACCCACTTCCTCCTCCCCCATGACACACATGCTTCACACACATACAGAAATAGAAAAGGTCAAGCCACAAACCCTCCCCTGATTGCTCTGTCCCTATGGCTTTATTTTTAGGTTAGAAAAGACCCCTTTCCTTCTGACTCATGGTCCTGCTAACAAATATGCCCTAAATGGAGCAAGCTACATAAAGGAGTCCTTCCTCATGTCATGCTCGCTCTTCTCAAAGAGGCCCTTGTGGCTTCACCCTGTTTTGTCCTTTTGCCTCTCCCCACTCCAGGCTGCGGTCCATTTCTGCAGACCAGGGCACTACAGCCAAAGGATACCCACTCTCCCCTCTAAGTGCTTCCATACCCCCCTCCACACACACATTTAGTTTAACTTCTAAGGTGATTTACTGTAACTTCTTGGGCAATGGTCCTGAGCATTTTTCTCAAGAGTCATCCCTTTGAGGTCTGGTGATGACTAGGGCCATATTACGAAACCAAGGTAAAATACTAGTAAGTTATTTAGTTACTGGACTCTTCATAGTCTCCGCTTAGGGGATTGCAGAGTGTTAGAATCAAAAATCACCTGCCCATGAGAGCTTGATGGCAAGCCCTGCTCTAAATTATGATCTTGTAGCCAAAATCTGGTCCCTTTTCTGAACCTCAGTCAGTCAAATCTAATCATTAGATCCATACCTTTCCTCTGTGACCTTCTACTCAGCTTATTGTTCATTGATCCCTCTGAGTGGAAATTAAGGTATGGATACCCAACACGTCTTTTTGCCTTTATATTCTCTTTATAAAAAAAAAAGAACTAAATTACTTTTTACAGTTTGACACTAGAGGCTAAAATAGAGATATCCGAGTCTTCTGTAGGTTTCAGTTCTCTGCGTTGCCTGTCACCATGGAGAACGGACACTCAACTGTATTTTAAATGATCTCATCCACCACCAAAATGGCTCAGGTTTTTCTAGCAAACTTCTCCATGCCCATGATGTCATATAATGTTCATAATAGTCCTGGAAGCAGGTATTACTGACCTCATTTTTATAGCTGAGAAAATTGAGTTTCAGAAGAGACTTAAATCTTTTTGCCCAAGACTGCTGAACACTTGCATGATACAAAACAGCCCTGATCCTAAGTCTTCTAACCTCTAGCTCAGAATCCCTCAACCTGGTCATTATAAAACAAATATCTGTCACACTGCAGACTAGGAAGTTCTCATGATGATCAATTTCTAGAGTTTCTCATTGGGGGCCACTGGTGTGGTCCCAAAACGCAAATGTGAAAAACCTTCCAAATTCTTCCAGGCAATCCCCCAACTTTCCTGGAAGGCTGTCTCCCATGTTCACATGGACCCAGAATTGCAGGCGAGAGAGGCCGAGGTGTACAGCTGGCTGTCCTGCTACTCTCCCTCCTCTGCTCCCATGGAAGAAACCCAACCTCCCTAGCCCAGCATTTGGACTCCTGGGAGCTCAGCCTGGCAGTGGCCAATTGGATTATCTTTACTGGCCTTCCTGCCATTGCTAAACCTCTGGGGAAGTGAACCAGATGTCCCCATTTGACCAACCACTGCAGTTGTGTCCAGCAATGTCCAGCTGTTCCAGGGTCTGTTCACAGAGCGTCCCATTTATCTTGAATTTCTTAGTGCCATAACCAAACTGCTAGAGGAGAAAATGATGCTCCATTCCTGACATCAGAGGGAAACTATGAGTCAGGAATCTAGGAAATGCTGCTAAGCATTGTTTCTTCCCTATATGCACCCACCCCTCCCTTTTCTCCCTGCTGAACCAGGAAAGTATGATTTGCTTTCCTTCCTTGAAGAAACTGATCCAGGCATCTCTCCTTTCAGAAAAGATTTTCCAATCATTTCTGAAAATCTGCTGCATTTTAAGGTCAATCCCATTAAGGGATTAGCTTTTGGGTTTTAGTTCCATGTCTTTAGAGAATTAGGGTAACACAGCTGGATGGATAATTCAGCTCCACAGATCTACCAAGGAGAGTTTTAAATCCAGGGAATTATTAAGGACCTACAACCCTCCATCTCCCTTCCCTACCCAACTGTAATTTCATATTTATTTCCAAGATTTGGTATAAGATGTCACCCTCCCTTGAGTGTGATCAAGACAAGAAGTCAAGTTGTCTTTAATTCAGTACCTAACGTGGGTAAATGTGTTGAAGAAAAACTCACATTGCTTGGGAAGTCAGGAGAACTGTGCTCTGGTTCTGATTATGTAGGCCCCTGGGGAGCTTCTCATTTCACAAAGATTTCTAGGGAATATTCTCCACCCCATCCCAATACTGAGGTGGTTCCAAGTAGCTACACATAAGCAACTTGGTTTTGCATCTTTGGATCCAATTTAACGGTCCAGGACTTGGTTACTGACCCAGATTGGATCAACCAGAGTCCCTTTCCTGGAGATGTGGGTCTGACACTAAAAGAGTTCATCTTCTTGGACTGGTCTCTTAAACTGAAGAGAAATGCTGATGGTAGCCTCGTTCTCCACTGCATAAACTGGAAAGCAGAGACAGCCATGCAGAGAGGAATGAAGCAGACCTGAAGAGAAAAAGCTGACCCAAGTGATAGATAAACAGAGGCAGATAGATGACTGTAGGAAGCCAGGAAGCAAGGTCTCTGCACTTACGCTTTTTTCCTCAGGAATGTGTGTGATTCAGCTTAAAAGAAAAAGTTGATTTATGAAGAATGCTAAATTTAGTGAGCAAGTTTTTATGAAGGAAAATGGTATTTGGGTGATGTTAAAGTAAAATTTGTTAATTCCAAAGGAGAAACTTTTTTTTTAATTTTATTTTTATTATTTGCCCAAGGGGTACAGGTCTGTGAATCATCAGGCTTACATCTTTCACAGCATTCACCAAAGCACAAACCCTCCCCAATGTCCATAACCCATCCACCCTACCCCTACCCTCCCACCCCCCAGTAACCCTCAGTTTGTTTTATGAGATTAGAAGTCTCTTATTGTAACTTTACAGGGAAGAAACTTGGGAAACACCACCTCAAGAGAGTGATCAAGGTTAACACCACCAGTAAAGAGACATAGCAACATCCCATGCTCCCTGACATGATGCACTGAAGAGGACACAGCATCACTTCTATGGTGATATTCTTAATGGTTGGTGCTCTTAACCCAGAGATCAACATGAAGGAGACATCAGAGAAACACAATTGAGAGACATTTACACACTGTCTGACCAATACTCTTCTAAAGTGTCCAGATCTGAAAGACAAGGACAAACTGAGATTAGGGGAAACATGACAACTAAATGCAATGTGAGATTCTGGACTAGATTGTGAAAAAATGGCAAAATCTGAATAAAATCTGCAGTTCGGGTGATAGTAGTACACCAGGATTAATTTCCTCATTCTATTCATTGTGGTATGATTCTGTAAGATGTTAATGTAGAGAGGATTGGGTAAAAGAGATGTGAGAATTCTCATTATTTCTGCAACTCTTCTGTAAGCCTAAAACTATCCTAAAACAAAAAAGTTTTAAAAGGGGTGAGGTGAAATTTCTTATCAAGATAGAGGGATCCCTCATGGAATTCAAGGACACCCATATAGATGAGCTTCTGGCTTATTTATGTTAGCCACAGTGACTTGTTTCTTAAAACTAAAAAAGTCTAACTGGTGTAACCTGTGAGGTGCATAAAATTCTCAGCACCTCCAGTGGAATCTTCCATTAACCAACACGGAGCACTGAATGTAACACTTAGCACCTTTGTATTGTCATCATCCTCTCCTGCTAGATCACACACAATGTTTGAGCACCATAACGACCTGGAAGAAAGAAATGTGAACTTCATTTAATCATCTCAGCAATGCACATGATCATTTTCTAAGTTGGATTATGGGTGTTTAGAGCTAGAATGTCATCTGATGACAATCTGGCAACTTGGAAGTCATCTGGCACTAGTAACATCCAGTAACCTCCAAACTAAATCAGGGAATCTCTGCACATTCATGCCTAACAATGCAATATACCTTAAATAATGGAGGGTCAGCACTGTGAGTCAACCTTTCCATTTCTCAGTCAGTCTCTGCTCATTAGGAAAGACTTTCCCGTTCCCAGGGTGATGATCAGCATCCCGGTGTGCCTGGGGGATCCCCAGTGTAGGTCCATTTTGGGGTGTAATTATGACTGGTGCTTCTTTCACCTTCAGATGTGTCTTAGTTTAGGTGATTGGTCACCTTTCTTATGCTGGGGGTGGGGGAGCAATGTCTTCTCTAAGTTAAATATGAGGACTAAAACTTTATAATACAGAATAAGTTTACTCCCTTTTCAAACAGTGTTTCACTTGCACTCTCCATGCCAAAAATTCTCCATTCAACCAGCTAAGCTTCATAAGTCATAGTTTCTAGAATCCTCACCACTCTCATAAACCTCTCTGGATGTGCTCTGACCACTAAGGCCAGAATGGAATGCAAAACTCCATATGTGGTCTGACTTATTTTGAGTCATTAGAATCATTATATTATTCTCCTGTCAATCTTCTTAAAGTACCATTGGCCAACATTATTTATAAAGTAGAAACTAAAGGACAATTAAAAACTGACAATATGGGGATGATTAAATAGTTTATGGTGTAATCATACTATAAAATATTATACAGGCATTAAAATCATATTGTAGAGAAATATTTAAGACCAAGAAAAACATCTCATGATATAATCTTAAGAAAACAGGACATGTGGAATGAATGAACCATAACTACCTGCAACAACAAGGAAGGATCTCATAAGCACAGTGTCAAACAAAAGAAGCAGACACAATATAGTGTGATTCCATGTCTAAAATTCAAATCCAGCCAAAACCCACCTACGGTATGAGAAGCCACCCTTGTGCTTTCTCTTTGTGGGGGAGAAGTGATCGGCAAAGAGCCACAGGAGCTTTTGGAATTTTGGTGATGTTTTGTTTCTTGATCTGGATGTAGGTTAACAGAATGTGCTCACTCTGTGAAAATTCAAACCTTACACTTTTGACTTGTATACTTTTATATGTGGATTTGAGCCTTCCAAAAAGCTTACGTTACCTAAAAAAGAAGAACATTGGTATATTAAACTCAGTGTGCGGGGGTGTAGGTTAATAATTTGAAAGTACTTTCCCCATACATTAGGGTTGAACAAGTAAATAAACAAGTTGTGGATAAGGGGAGCCACATTTCTCCATGTTGGAGAAAGAAATTTCAAATAAGTAAGAGTGGAAAGCTAGCTGGAATCCTGCACTGAGTTCAAGTTGGAGATAACCTGTGAACTTATGTTTATTTATACAGATAAAAAGATACAGAAGTAATGACAAGAATGTGTATACCTGTAGATTAGTATATGTCCATGTATTTCCTAGCTTTGCCTGCTGAGAGAGCTTAGCAGCAGTAACACCCCCGTAGCAATGAGCATCCTCAGTGCCCAGATCTTGGGGTTTAACTCTCACTCTCCAATGAAGGAAACCACAACTTCTAGGAGAAATGTCTGATTGTAGGGCTCTGCAGTGAAAACACAAGATGAACCCAGAGTACGTTGTAGGGCCAGAAGTAAGGACGAGTGTCCAGAAAAACAATGGGGGAATTTAGGGACTTCCTGAAAGGACACAGGAGCCAAGCTTAAAGAGATCCCAAAGGTCAAAACTGGGACAGTTTGCATGACAAAATAAATAATGATAGTAATGGATTATAACCTTACAAAATAAAATACATATCCATGACACCACAGTGATATAAATATACTACTGAATAAGTAAACAAATAAATGGGAGATAAAGGAAAAATATTCCTTACAGAAAAATTCCAAATAACATCCACAGATACCCTACTTCCCTCCCAAGGATGTGGAGGTTGATTCCCCTCCCCTGAGTGTGGGCAGGACTTAGTGACTCACTCCCAAAGAGCAACATAGGAAAGGAAAAACCAGTAGCTCTACAGTGAGAAACCTGGAGGACACCCCCATAAGCAAGGGGGTAGGTCTTGTTGCTTTCATGTACCCTCAGGTACAATGTGAGCAGAAGGGCCTTCATGTCTATGGTTTTCTTCCCATGGACCCACAACCTGCATCTAATCATGAGAAAACATCAGACAAACTGAATTGAAGGACATTCTACAAAATACTTGACCAGTGCTCTTGAAAACTGTCAAGGTCATGGAAAACAAGGAAAGGCTGAGAAACTGGAAGACTGAGGAGACGTGATGATTAAATGCAATGTAGTCTCTTGTATTGGATCCTGGAACAGAAAAAGGACATTAATAATTATAAAAAACTAGTGAGATCTGAATGTAGTCTGTCATTTAATTAATAGTAATGAATTGATGTTAATTTCTTAGTTTTGACAAATGTACCATGGCTATCTGAGATGTTAACCTTAGGAAAATTACAAAAGGTATTTAGGAACTCTGTTCTACTTTTGAAACTCTTTTATAAAACATCTAAAATTTTCCAAAATAAAACATTAATTAATTAAAGTAAAAGCTCTATGTGTCCCATGATTCCAGTTTTTGTTTAAATACACCCACATGTCTGCACATGTACAAGCACACACACTGAAAAAAGGATCAGGCAGAAATATGGCAGAATATTAGACACTGTGTGAGTACACATACCCCTCTTGTGGGAGCAATGTTCACTGAGGAAACTCATGGAGAGGAGGATGGGGCAACGAGCAGGACCTCATTATCCACTGCCTTCTAGGACAGTCCCAGAGATTTGGTAGGGCTGGTTGTAGGGTCCAGGACAGGCATCTTAACCCTTCAGTGGTAGGGTTTGAATTGTCTGATTAGTGAAGCACCAGCTGTCAGGAAACAACTGCAGAACAAGGTGGTAGGATAGGGCTCCCATCCCATCTGGACAGTTCAGCATTTGTGGTTGTGCAGACCACCAGCCCCCCACCCACCACTTCCCACCAAGAGTCAGGGAGCTGGTTCAAGCTTTGCAGTTCTAGAAGTGTGGCATGGAAAGCTAGTGGTAAGATCCACCACATCAGTGTTCAGAGTTAGGGAACATCAGCCATCGACTTCCTGAGCACTGGGTCACTGCTGACTACCAAGGTGCTTAGCAGGAGGCTACCTCCTTTTCCAGAAGACCAGTTTGCAAGTTAACCGTTACCCCTCATTCACTCCCCCAATGCAACAGGTTGGCTTCTAGATATCACGGCTACCCTGTCAGCAGTCTGTACCATTTCAGCTCTGAAGGGTCAGGAGGCTGGGCACAGACATCACTGTACGGCACCCTGGAAGACGGTTAGGAATGGCTGAGTGACCCTCATGGGTGTGATCATGTTCACTCAAAACAGACAGGGGAGGACTATAAAAAAATAAATAAATAAAATAAAAATAAAAAAAGCCCACCTGGGTGGCTCAGTCAGTTGAGAATCCAACTCTTGGTTTCAGCTCAAGTCACGATCTCAGAGCTGTGGGATGGAGCCGCACAGTGAGTTTCATGCTAGTGGGAAGTCTGCTTGAGATTCTCTCCCTCTCCCTCTGCCCCTCCCCCACTCACGCTCCCTCTCTCTCAAATAAATAAATAAAGCTTTAAAAAAAATCCTAGGAGGGAAAAATAATGAAATAAGATGGGATGGGGAAGGAGACAAACCATAAGAGACTCCTAATCTCATGAAACAAACTGAAGGTTACTGGGGGGTGGGAGGGTAGGGATAGGGTGGATGGGTTATGGACATTGGGGAGGGTTTGTGCTTTGGTGAATGCTGTGAAAGGTGTAAGCCTGATGATTCACAGACCTGTACCCCTGGGGCAAATGATAATAATAATAAATAAATAAATAAATAAATAAATAAATCCTAGGAAATGTATATCTCCTGCATCTTTGTTTCTTGGCTGTGAGCATGAGTTTGGGAAGTAGAACAATGTCAGCCTTTGTGGCTANCTAGGAAATGTGTATCTCCTGCATCTTTGTTTCTTGGCTGTGAGCATGAGTTTGGGAAGTAGAACAATGTCAGCCTTTGTGGCTACAGTGGGAAGTCAAGGAGAAGATCACCAGAACCTACTGCCAAGTATTTTCCAACGGCTGGAGGACTCTGAGCGGTTTTAGGGAAAGGAAGAGTTTCCCTGCAGCACTGACTCAGGCCTGAGTCCTGTAGACCAGGAGGCCAGGAGCTGCCAGGAGAGCCTTGTAATGACAGGAGACACAGGTATGGCTACAGTGGGTGGTAGATTCAGCGCGTGGAACAGGTCACCATGTGTGAAAGGTAGACCTGGAGATTTGGGGTGGCCTGGTTGACAATTTTCCTAAGGGAGAGTTGGTGCACGTCAGTGAGTAGGCCCTCCTCCCCCATCTCATGGCATTGAAGCTTCCCTTCCCGGGTGGCACTGGGATCCAGCCACGGTCATCCCCAGGACTGGTGGGAGCTGAAGTGTACTCCGGTGTCTAGCACAGTGCTCATGACAGGGCATTTGGAGCAGTAAGCCCAGTGTCACAGGGGGTCTGATCGGCTGGTGTCACAGCAATGCTTCCGCATGGACGCCCACCTCCTGACACAGGAGCCATCAGAGCCCCAGCCACTGGAGGGAAGAAGGGGTGTGGAAAGGATGTCCAGACTGGTGTCCCTGCACAGGGTGCACCGTAGACACCTCTCCACCGGCCCATCCCCGAGGGCCCAGTGGACATCTAAAAGCAGAGGGACCCCTGCAGGAGATGGCTCAGCTTAGCTAAGCCTAACATGAGGTCCATGGCCCAGCCAGTCTGCCATGAGTAAAGCACAGGACTGGGGCATTTGTTATTGATTCAGCTGTTCTAGGATTGCCAGAGGCCAGCTCCAGCAACAGTCAGGGTCCCCGAAGGAAAGGACGGCGTCGTCGGCGATACGAAATGAGGAGACGGACTCGGATGATCTCTCAGGAGTCTCCCAAAACCTCAGGGCTCGGGGTCCTTTATTTATATCATTGTAACAAAGGGTGATAAAAATAACCAGAATGTTTATTTATTAATTAAAGGAACCTTCATGGATGCACCTGGTATTTCTCAAAAAGATAGATGAGGCCTGTTCTGCTTATCTGTATGTATAGTGCCCCTTTTTTATGGTTACTCCTAGTTCTGATGTAAATCAGGGGTTTTGTGTAAGGTCATTAAGCCCTAAAGTTAAATGCTATATATCCTGGGGGAGGCACAGCATGGCGCCAGATTCTTTCTCGGCAATTATCCCGGATTTCATTTTGGCCTCTTTGTCTATAGAAAGAGTAAACTATCCACACCTCGAAAAAGTCAATTAGCCGACTATATTCTTCCAATAACTATGTTTATACTATCTACTTTAACGTTGATTGATGATACAGGATCTACAAATAGTAAATTTAACCTATGTTTAACAAATCTAGTCTAATCTTACCATTCATACTGATATGCGCCATTCGAGCTGTAAGCCGCTTTTAATTGGAAGGGGTTGATTAATGCTTTGCCCATTGCATTCTCCTCGCCGTGCAGGAGGGCGGGGCCCCATACCTTGTAGAGGGGGTTCACCTTCTTGTGCCATGCAGACGGCTCACATCATAGGATCCTATGACTCCCTCTCTCTACAGTTGGTAAGGGTCATGGAATTGACCCCATGTGGGGTCTTGACAGAGATCCATCTTCCCAATAGCCCGCAGGAAAACCTACACTGTTTGCATTTATCTCAGGGCATTGAGGAGGCACCAGTGGGGCCAAGTCCATTAAAATATCCACCTTAAAGGCCAACCCCATGTATAAAGTTCACTGCATGCAAACACGCTGCTCTGTGTGTGAGGCAAGTCTGTGGCCTTTTCAATTCTCTAAGTGACCCCAGGGGAACTAAAAATACGGCCAGTAAAATGGAGCCTCTTTTCAGAATAAGAGTATGAAGCCAAATATCACTTTATTCACAACAAACAGGCTTAGAATTCCCAATATAGCAATGGGGGAGATGGCCCAGTGCCCCACCTCATGCTCAGGGCCAAGAAACAAGGATGCTGGAGGAAGAGCAGGAGGCCAGCTGAACCGTCCAAACATTGACAGAGAAAACAGGGCAAAGGTCAAAGGACCAACCAGGGGCCTTACAGGGTATTCACAGCGACTTACAGAGTATGTACTGTGAGCATTGCGGTGGTAACAGGGGTTGTAGGAAGTCAACTTGGCCTTGGTGACTGCGGCTTTGCCTTTTCATTCCCTCGCCAAATTTTAGTTAAATACCTCCATAAGAGACTGCGGACTCTGAGAAACAAGCTGAGGGTTTTGGGGGAGGGGAGATGGGTGAGCCTGGTGGTGGGTATTAAGGAGGGCATGTATTGCATGGAGCACTGGGTGTGGTGCATAAACAATGAATCTTGGATCACTGAAAAAATAAAATTAAAAAAATAAATTAAAAAAAAAAAAACAGGGCGCCTGGGTGGCTCAGTGGGTTAGGGCCTCTGCCTTCGGCTCAGGTCATGATCCCAGGGTCCTGGGATCGAGGCCCGCATCGGGCTCCATGCTCAGCGGGGAGCCTGCCTCCTCCTCTCTCTCTCTGTCTGCCTCTCTGCCTACTTGTAATCTCTCTCTCTCGCTGTGTCAAATAAATAAATAAAATCTTTAAAAAAATAAAAAAATAATAAAAAAAAAAAACACAAAAAACCCTAGGGGCATGGAAGTCTGCCTCTCCCGATCACTCATGAGGAATGTTGAAGCTCAGGACACCCTCCCAGATTCCCTTCCAAGCCTCCCTTCCCTGATCCTTCACAATCCCCTTGGCAACAAATAAAGCAGATCCTCAGGACACATTTGCCCACTGTTTCTGCCACTAGCCCACATAAGCGAGGGCTCCTGTGTTTGGCAGAAACTCAGGCTGTAGGAATTCAAGGAACGGCAGCCTGAGAAAGGATGGAAGAAGGTGCTACAGTTTATGCTTGGTGGGGTGGGGAGTGCTATTACAGAGAAGGGGGGCCGGTGTGCAGAGCTGCAGCGCCAACCCATCCCCTTTCTGTGCACACATCTGAGCCCCAAACGGAGGTGGGAGGCTGAACAGCACAATACACAGCATCTCCGAGGCTTGGCCGGTCGGTCTTCTGTGAAATGAAAGATCATTCCCACCCTTTGTTCCCAACAACCCACTCAGCACCCACCCCTGGGGCTCTCCTTCCTGGTGGTCTCCAGGAAGCTTTGTGCTTTAGCTCAGTGGATTGGGGGTGCATTCAGGAGACTCAGACAGTGCCCCGGGGTCTCCCCGCGTAGAAGGTCAGTGTGGCTCCTGTTTCACAGCACTGTGCCTGATTAAAGGGGGGAAAACCAAGATGATAACCCTGCCTTATCAGCACGCACCCTTGGACCTGACATTCTCTCAGTCCAGGCAGCCCCTCTCCCTCAAGCCTCGTGTGCAAGATGCTGAGGACTTGCAGGGAATGACTCCAATCTATATAAGTGGGCTTTCTCCCGAGAGCCTGTGTGCTCTTGAGCAGCAGTGATGTTGCCCATGGTCCCATCCACACCCAGAGTGGAACCAGGGGAATGACTCATGAGAACGAGGGTGGAGTCAGTGCCCTAGGATCTACATAAAAATAATGGATCCACATAAAACCAAACCCCAAATGTTGAGATCATCAGTACCCCATTCTTTCCAACAAAATGTCTCTGTTGCGCCTGAATTGATTCATTCAACAAGCACTTTGACCTCATTCTGCATGCCAGACCATATATTGGGGACCATGGATACAAAAGTGAAGCTGCTAATTGTGCACACAGCTAATCCTGTAAGGGAGCTAGCGGTGGGTTTGGAGCTGGACAGGGATAAGCTGAAGAAGACAAGGTCCGAGGAGATATCAAGGAGGTGGGCAGTGGCCAGGTGTTGGGAGCATGGGGAGCAGTGATCTCCATGTGTGGGGCTCAGACTAGGTGTGACAGTGTGGGGGAGCAGAGGAAGTAGAGGAGGTGAGAAGCTGAGGGGAGGTGGTTTGCATTGTCAGGGGTCAGGGACTCTGAGGAGGATGCTTAGAGGAGTAAGCATCCCTCTAGTTGCAGTAGAAACCATGAAAGTTCTGTTTACGTTTTTGAATTTGGGGTAATGGCATGATTGGATCGGATCTTCATCTTTTTGTTGTTGTTGTTGTTAAGGATTTTATTTATTTATTTGACACACAGAGACAGAGATCACAGCAGGCAGAGAGGCAGGCAGAGAGAGAGGAGGAAGCAGGCTCCCCGCTGAGCAGGGAGCCTGATTCGGGCCTCGATCCCAGGACCCCAAGATCATGACCTGAGCCGAAGGCAAAGGCCTTAACCCACTTAGCCACCCAGGTGCCCAGATCTTCATCTTAAAAAGCATATCTGACTCCACTGTGGAAGGGGAACTAAAGGAGAAGAGAGGAGACATATGAGGGCATCACAGCTGTCACTGCAGTGAGAGAAGGGAAGACCTCACCATGGCAGGACAGTGAGGTTGGAGAGAAAGATGAGAGAGAGAAATCACTGCAGCATGGGCAGAGAAGACTGGGAAAGCAGAAGGAAAGGAGACTGCCATTCTTAGCGCTCTGGTTTGGGACAGGACATTTCAACTTCCCTACAAAATAGTTGGGAGAATAATGCTGTCCTTGCCCAACTTGTTGGCTTCCCGTCAGGCTCAAATAGCACAGGTACTTTGAAAAAGTAAAGGGAAAGACGGGAAAGTGGAGTGGGGTCACTTTCATGATTAGCAGAGCCCCCGTGGTGAGGACAATTCTGTTGACACTGTGAAGCTGTAATCAAAGATGAGTTAAGGCACCCTTTCTGGGGTCTGGGTGAAGTGGGCAATTCACACTGACCTCAATCTTCCCACCTTCTTAAGTCCCCTTCTCCTGACTTGGCTATCCTAGTGGGTTTGATCCCTGTGCTGGTCGATTACCTGCAATGATGGGAACAAATCTAAAACGTCTGTATTGCTCAGTAGTGCTCCTTTCCACTTAACGGTGGACTGTTTAAGGGCAGGTGGTTGCAATATGCCATGCTCCCACCAGGTGGCACCCAAGGCCCATGTTTGAGATTCAGCCTTGTCCTCCAGCCTGTCATGAAAACTTCCTGCTCAAAATCCTGTTCAGAAGAACCAGAGAAGATCCTGCAGCATTTACGACTTGTTCTCTATGGGACACAAGTCTGTGGTGACAGAACAAGGGCAGAGGGCCTAAAACTACATCTATCGTGACAGATGGAACTGAGACAAAAATAAGAACATTCCAGTCTTGATAAGTGCTTGCCTGGAGAGTGATGACCTTCTTCTGTAGAGGACTTTTAAAAGGATGGCCTCTTGGCAGTCTGGTAGCGGCAAGCCTAGCTGGAGACAAAAGATGGGAAAGCCAACCTCTCCAGAAATCTGCCGTTGCTTCCAGCCTGGAATGCATATTTTTGAGAATGTGAAGATTGGCCTATTGTTGTAATTTTACAGCTCCATCTTCAAGCTATATAGTTTGGGTCACTCTGGCTGCCTAGCTTGGGAGTTTTAGAAAAGATGAGAAAAAATAGGGACAGGGCGCCTGGGTGGCTCAGTGGGTTAAAGCCGCTGCCTTCGGCTCAGGTCATGATCTCAGGGTCCTGGGATCGAGGCCCGCATCGGGCTCCCTGCTTGGCGGGAAGCCTGCTTCCTCCTCTCTCTGCCTACTTGTGGTCTCTCTCTGTCTGTCAAATAAATAAATAAAATCTTAAAAAAAACAAAACAGCTTAGAGGTGAAGAAGGGCATCCCAGCACAGAGATGAGACTGCAAAGGCGCAGAAGCATGAACTTTGCACTAAGAACAGTAATCATGGAGGGCGGGGAGGAAGTTAAAAGCCTCACTTAGGCCTGACGCCGAAGAGCTGTATACAGCACGACACGGTGGTCGGAGATGGTTTGGGCCAGAGTTTGAGCGAACAGGTTGTAGAGGTGCCGCCCAGAGGACGGTGGTGCACCTGCCCACTGGCTACACAGTGCTTGTCATGCTCCCTTGGTGGACTTAAGGAAGTCCCTGGTACTTTAGTCCGGGAAAGGGAAATGACAGCTTCCTTTGTTGGCAAGAAAAACTCAGAAACTTGGAATACCACCTGGAAAACCTACCGGGATATCCAGATCACCGCTGAGGTTCCCAAAGGAACCCCTTCGAGTGCAGGGAGGGGTCAGACACAGTAAACATTAGAAAGGAGCTAGCGGGAATTGGAGATGGGGGCTGGAACTGTGATTTTTAGAGACACTACAGACGTCTCTTCCCATCAGTCTCCTTCGGGGCAAATAGCCCCGTCCTAAAAGTCGGGAGCTGGAGTTCTCAGCTCAGGTTTGCTGTCCCTGTGGATCAAGAGGGATCTCGCCCGTGCTGGGGCATGCTTCCTTTTCATGGAATGGCAGCTGGGCTAGCATATCTTTTATCTTTTATTTTCTCTGAGCTATTCCTTAACTTAAACAACTTCAGAACCCTGACATAGTGCCCAAGAGTAGGCAGAAAGGCCAATAATTAAATGTCGGGAACCAACGGACCCAAAGGAAAATGCAGTGACAATACTCTTTTCTCTGATCTCCTTTCCCTGTTCCCTAGGTAGAAAATTCTGAGTACCCAGATGGTCCTCCTGCACATGATCTCAGTGACCCTGAAACAAGCAGCCTGACCTTTCAACAGGCACTCGACCTGCTTTCACTGCAACGCTCCCTGCACCGGGGTGAGGCAAGACGTACCCGGCTCCCTCTCCCGGCTGCCACAGCACAGAGAGCGTGTCCCTCATGCACTGCATGCCTTCATCTTGCTTCAGAAGACAGATCTGGCAGCACTAAAAATCAAAACATTTCTCCGGCCATGTCTTGCTGACCAGAACACAATTATCTCTGACCCATTGAGCATACTAAATGACTCTCATTATTATAGGAATAATTGCATGATGAAGATCTTGAAAAAAATAGTTATATTTCGGACAGGCAGGAAATGAGGAAATTTTCCCTCCTCTGCCTTCCAGAGACAACCACTCTCACCAGTGTCTGTGTTTTGTTTTCCTCGTGTTTATCGTTGCAGCATAAAATAGAATGTCTATGTCTCTATTCCTCGATTTATCAAGATTTGACAGAAAGCACTGTCTACCAACTGTCACAGTGAGGCATTTATTGAATTTCACAACTACATACTTTCCCTCTCCCATCTGTCTCCCGATTTTCATTAGTTATACTATTTTTGTTTTTTCCACTAGTAATCTTTGTGATCCAGATAATATGCTTAAAATGACTTAAAATTTAAGGTATACTTTCAAATATACTTAGAATTATTATTATAAGATAAGCATTTACTATTAATACCCCTACAATTAGAATTTCAGTATTTACTCAAGTTCAGACAGAATCTGCTAGTCCCTCTCTATGAAGGATGAGGAATTTGATGAGTTTATCCCTCCTTTCACCTTTCCTTCAATCCCCCCAAATCCTAACTGGTGGTGTTATTATTCTTTTGATGCCAAGATAACGGCAGTCATGTTCATGCCAAAACATACCTCTGTCTGCAAGTTTAACCTCAGTAAGACCCTGGTTTCTTGTTCTCAGTGTAATAACTCAGTGTAATAACTCATTCTCATGTTAATAACTATCCTACAACAGAAAATCCCCAAACAAGAGAATGCCTGTCTTTCTTCAACACCTCTACCTCCCACCTCAATAAGTGAAGGGCCCAAACTTCCAGATCAGCTTCTAACACCACAGGAAACCCTGAGCAAGGAGAACACAGCCATGGATGTAGAAGGAAGGGGGACGTGCCCCCATCTCCTCTTCCTCAAGGAGGTCATGCATTACAGTTTCCCTCTGTGTTCCTCTGTCACCCGGCAGTGTCTGCTTGCCCTGGCAAGCCCAACAGAAGTCAGGGAGTGGGGTGGCGGGAGCCATCAGCTCCAACAACTGAAGATGGAGTCTAGAATTTAAGCTCCCATGTGGTGCGGGCCTCCTCTCACCTTGGAGAGAAAATGGATATTCTGAGTCTCTAGCAGTCAGTTCAGCCTCAATAGAACTCCACAGAAAAGTCTGGAATGATAGAGGTTCACTCTATTAATCCAATTAAGGATTTCTTTGTCTGGGAAGGAATCTGAAATGGTACACCGTCTGGAACTTTTAGGGAAGGGAATACAGTGAGCTAAGCTCTTGCAAGCTTCCACCTCAACATAGAAATGCTAAATAAAATAAGTTTCAAAAATTAAATATGCCGTTGGGCTCACGAGAAAGAAAGGAAAATCCATAGATGTCTCAAATAATGACAGGAATTATTACAGAAAGCCAGAATAATAATATTCTCTCCTGCAGCAGCCCTGGGAGAGAAGGGCAAAGACTCAGAGTCTGAGTCTTCTGAGATGGGCTCTGACAGTCGGAGGCTTCATCAGCAGACACAGAACAGGAGATACGGCCTCCGGGAGTAGTATCTGAGAACGTTATGCGAAGCTGTGATTCCCAAGTAAAAAAGAAACCATAAAATCTCTGCCTCATTCGCAAAGGGCAATAACCTCAGTAAAACGTGACTCTAAAATCTCTGCCCTCCAGCCCAGGGTTCTGGCAAGGAAGCTTGTCTCTACTCAGAGTTGTGAGCGGGAAAAGACTCCCATGAGAAACCAAAAATCTCAAGGCCGTGTTGAGCATGGGGTTGGTGTCCAAAAATACACTATGCACATGATGGAGAACATCAATATAGAAATTGGTCCTGGGCCATGGTGCCCACACTGTGGCCTCTTGTAGAGGGAAAGTCTGTGCTGATCAACAGGGACCCTTCAGCCAAGTGGCCTAAGGACTTCCCCTTAAACAGCTCTGGTAAAGATGAGCTCACCCTAAAATACTTCAAACCACCTAAAAAAAAAATGGTTTGAGGAAGAAGCAGCTTTGCTGAAACCTGTTAAATACTTAGCATAAAAATTTCAGAGAAATACAAATTAGATACCATAAAAACACAATGAAAGTTACCTCATCCATACCTGATTTCTCTTGAATAAGGCTGTCCCCAGACATCTCAGGAGAGAAAAGTCTGTCAGAAGGTGCCATGCATCCTCTTACCCAGCAGCACCCCTAGTCTTACAGAGGTGGACGCTGAATCCTAGGCAGCTCTTGGCTGTGTGTGAGGCTGCCGAAGGCGTGGGGCAGCAGCCAGCCAAGGAGTAATGGTGCCCATTCCCATATCCATAGAAATAACCAAGGAATTGCTGGACCCCTTCCGTAGCCTGAGACCCACATGGTCTCAGCACTAAAAAGCCGGTGGACTAGAAGGATTTGGGGCTGGAGCCCTCTTTTTTAGAGGCAGAAGCCATAGTTCCATCAATCACCTCCTCACTGAATTGCCTAACCCTGCCCCCCCCCTCATCTTTTCAGCTTTTGGAATGTCTAAATGTGTGTCTTTTACGTTACAAAGGCTGATTCTCTGCTAAATTAGGCAAGAAAGGGAGCCTGAGGCAGGATGTTTTACTGGGACCCAGAGTGGAGCGCCTGGTGTGGTTCTGGCTGCATTTGCGGGATTTAATGGAGTGCCACTCTCCTTGCTCATTATATGATCTTTAAAGTAGAAGCTTCCTCTAAATGAGGGGTTCTTAAACTTTCAGGTACATCTTTGTCTTCTGGAAGACTTATTGAAACTCCTGGAGTTTCTTTTCTCTTTTTTTTTAAAAGATTTTATTTATTTATTTGACAGAGAGAGATCACAAGTAGGCAGATAGGCAGGCAGAGAGAGAAGGAAGCAGGCTCCCCGTTGAGCAGGGAGCCCGATGGGGCTAGATCCCAGGACCCTGAGATCATGACCTGAGCTGAAGGCGGAGGCTTTAACCCTCTGAGCCACCCAGGTGCCCACTCCTGGAGTTTCTAATGCAATAGGTCTGGCTGGGGAAGGGCCTGAGAATGCATTTCTAGCAAGCTTCTAGGTGAAAGTGAAGCTGCTGGTCCATGAACCACACTTTGAGAACCACTGGGGTAACACAGTACTTCTCAAACTTTCATGTGCATAAAAGCCGCTTAAGTATCTTGTTACAAGTCAGATTCTAATTCAGTGGGTCTGAGGTGGGGTCTGAGGTTTTACAAGTTTAATCAGTCCCTGGATGACTCCGATATTGCTGGTTAGGGACCACATTTTGAGGGGCAAAGCTCAGTTATTTTGCTATTATTCTACTTCTTGTTACCTATACCTACCATAGACAGATATGGAAGAGAAGGAGGAGTCAGTACAGTTCTTCTTAAAGGCTCTTTTCCTTCCAGAGAAACTGTCCAACCCACCCTCCATCACTTGTTGTTGTTTTTTTTTTTAAAGATTTTATTTATTTATTTATTTGACACAGAGAGAGAGATCACAAGTAGGCAGAGAGGCAGGCAGAGAGACAGGGAGAGGAGGAAGCAGGCTCCCTGCTGAGCAGAGAGCCCGATGCGGGCCTGGATCCCAGGACGCTGAGATCATGCCCTGAGCCGAAAGCAGAGGCTTTAACCCACTGAGCCACCCAGGCGCCCACCCTCCGTCACTTGTAATGGTGGTGAGCAAGTTAGTGAGGCCAACACGGAGTTCACTGCATCCGTTCTGGAAGCTGAGGTCTTCTGTAGAGTGGCCGCAATAATATGACCACCCTTTAGGTGGGGTGATCCTGGGGGAAGGTGTAGAAGGGGAGATGGAGATCTGAGACCTGGAGTAGCCGGAATAGTTGAGAGGAGAGGAAGTGGCCACCGTCCGAGAAGACTCAGGAATACCTAAGCATGAGTGCAGTGCGGAATGTCCTGTACTGGCACCAGTTTGCCTGAAAAAAAGAAGAAAGAAAGCTGTTCTAAAATTGGCCTTTCTTCTCTTGGGAAAGTCAGATTCTTTCCCAAGAGCCACCAGTCTGAGGAAGACTGGGGGAGGGGGAGGGGAGACAAATCCTTCCGCACACCATTACCTTCTATGATGGATGACTTCTCCCCTGAGGCTTCACTTAAGTCCAGTGTTCTGAGTCTTGACTCAGGTCCAGGCTGTCTGGGAGCCTGGGATGCTATGTCTGATAGAGAGGGCACCAGGAACCAGAGCTTCAGTTGGGTTCCCAGCTCCAGCTGTAGTTTTCTAATTATAATCATCTCTTACTCTCACTTCTCAAAACGCTTCATTTACTCATTAATTCCTTTCATCGACACATATTTATTGGGTATGTACGACATACAGAGCCTTGTGTTATACCCTCTTGGAAGGATATGAGAACCTAAAAGCCATATTGATCATTAGACAACAAGGTAGAGGAAAATGCTGCCTTGGTATCCAGGTCACCTACAGTGCTCATTCCCCATGACATCTTCATATGTAGGGGAGGCTCCAGGGAAGTGCCTTTCCTAGCCCAGAGAGGGGCATCCTGGTTCACAGGGCACAAACAGTCAGCCTCAGAACCAGGGCTGCAACTCAAGGCTAACCCGTCCAAGCCCGACATGTTCTGTATCAACTAGTGTAGACACGTGCAAGGGCTGCCCTACACCTTGTCTCAGACCCAACAAGAGGAAACAGGTTCGGAAGAGACGTTTCACAGCCAAAATGAGAAAAATAAGAATGGGGCGCCTGGGTGGCTCAGTGGGTTAAAGCCTCTGCCTTCGGCTCAGGTCATAATCTCAGGGTCCTGGGATCGAGCCCCGCATTGGGCTCTCTGCTCGGCAGGGAGCCTGCTTCCTCCTCTCTCTCTGCCTGCCTATCTGCCTGCTTGTGATCTCTCTCTGTCAAAATAAATAAATAAAATCTTTAAAAAAGAGAGAGAGAGAGAAATAAGAACGTACTGCGGAGGGCTCGGAGACCCCAGCAGATCCACAGAAACAGATCTCCAGTACTGCTGACTGCAGAGTGGTTTTTCACGAACTGCCTAGAGTGTTTGGAAGTTATCATGACAAGGCAGAGAACTGGTGAAATGGCTTTTATATAGCCCTTCATATTCAGCTGTATTGATAAACTTTGGCTAGAAAAGAACATACCAGGGGTCTCTAAAATAGGGAGACCTGGGGGCGCCTGGGTGTCTCAGTCGTTAAGCATCTGCCTTCGGCTCAGGTCATGATCCTGGGGTCCTGGGGTCGAGTCCCACATCGGGTTCCCTGCTCAGTGGGGAGTCTGCTTCCCCCTCTGCCTCTCTCTCTGTCTCTCATGAATAAATAAATAAAATCTTAAAAAATAAAAATAAAATAAAATAAAATAAAATCGGGAGAACCATTTTCTCCTGGCAGAAGCTTAATTCAGAAGTGGCTACTGAAATGAGGGCAAAGTTCCCCTTGGTAAAAAGGCTGACATCAGATCAGGACCTTGTTGAGAGGCTCTGCAGTGTAGACTTTACAGTTGGGTAGACAAAGAGCAGCTGTTCTTATGACATCTCATCTGATCCCAGGGGGGTCAGAATCATCAGGGAGCTTTCAGAGAAAGACTTACCTGGGCTTCACCTTCTGAGATTCTAACTTTATTTACAAATCTTAGTGGGGGTCTGAGTATCATTGGTGGTCCTGATAATGCAGTCAAAACAGAGGACCATGAGTGATGGTGACAGGCATGGAATACCTCTCTGTGGCTAGATTTCTCCTTATCTTTATCCCTTACTCTAATCTTTTTAAAAAAGTTTTGATCTATGGGGCGTCAGAGTGGCTCAGGGGGTCAAGCATCTGTCTTCAGCTGAGATCATGATCCCAGAGTCCTGGAATGGAGTCCTGCATTGGGCTCCCTGCTCAGCGGAGAGCTTGTTTATCCCTCTGCCCCTCCCCACTGCTCTCTCTCTCTCTCTCTCACTCTGACTCTCTCTCAAATAAATAAATGAAACCTTAAAAAAAAGTTTTGATCTATTATGGAATCCTCAAGTATTCAAAAAATAATCCATGTACCTACTGCCATACTGTAAAAGATTTTATGTACCTTGTCACATTTGTTCTGGATATGTTTGTTCAGAAATAAAATTGCAAATAAACCTATAAATAAAGCAATAGGCTTTGCTATCTGAATACCCATCTTACTCTCTGCCTTCCCTTCCAAGAAGAAGTCATTCCCATGAGGCCAGTATGCATCCTTCCCATGCACGGTTTCTACAGATGGGCATGCTTGTTTAAAAAAGTTTGCATGAATGATGTCCTAGTGCATGTATCCTTTTGCACCTTGTACTTTTTTTTTTTAAGATTTTATTTATTCATTTGACACACAGAGAGAGAGATTACAAGTAGGCNTGAATGATGTCCTAGTGCATGTATCCTTTTGCACCTTGTACTTTTTTTTTTAAGATTTTATTTATTCATTTGACACACAGAGAGAGAGATTACAAGTAGGCAGAGAGGCAGGCAGAGAGAGAGGAGGAAGCAGGCTCCCCGCTGAGCAGAGAGCCCGACGCGGGCCTCGATCCCAGGACCCCAAGATCATGACCTGAGCCGAAGGCAGCGGCTTCAACCCACTGAGCCACCCAGGCGCCCGCACCTTGTACTTTTCATTCAACATTATGACTTCAAGATGTACCAACCTTGATCCATATTGCTCTACTTCATTTACCTTGACTGCTCTTGACAGAGTACCAGTCCCCTGGATCTGGAGCAGTGGCTGGGGTCTGGGTGATTTGCCCCATTTCTCTGGAGTCTTTCTCCTGGGGCTTGGGTCAGGCACTTGAAATCAGGCACTTATAGACTCCTGGGCTCAGAGTTCCGCCAGAGTTGGCCCACACCCAGGGGTGCTATTGCCATGGCGTCCATACATTTCACCCATGAAAGGGTGTCAGGAGAGGAGCCCACCTTGCAGCCATCACAGCAGTGTGGATCCTCTTATAGGGCAACTGGAAAATTCTAGACCTGGGGAGGCTGGGTGGCTCTATTGGTTAAGCTTCCCATTCTTGATTTCGGCTTAGGTTGTGATCTCAGGGAGATGAGATCAAGCCCCGTGTCAGGTTCCACACTCAGTGTAGGATTTGCTTGGGATTCTCTCCTTCTCCCTCTGCCCCTTCCCCAACTCATGCTAAATAAATAAATAAATAAATAAATATCTTCAAAAAAAAAAAAAAAAGAAGAAGAAGAAGACAATTTCAGGCCTGAGCTTTCAGGGATCCTCTTGTTTCCTTTCTATAAACTTGAGAAAGGAAACATCACTGACATCAGCAGGAGCAAGTGCGCTGCCAGGATGTGGCTCTCAATTCATGTAGCTATGGAATTTTCATTCTGTCTTTTCAGTTTTCTGCAAAGTAAGGCTCAGACACAGTGAGACTGAGTGCCCTGTTTACTCCAGCAACCTTTCAGAATGGGCAAAGGCAGATCTAAGCAAACCTCTGAGTTTGTACCTTACCTGCAGACTCACAGCATCAGTTGCATGGGACCCAAAATTTTCTCGTTCGGGTAACTTAATGTTTGGGTTTCCCATTTCTACATCCCATCCTTCCTTGTAGATTCAGAGATTCACTGAATTAAATTGAGACATATGTTTATTGAATGCTTGTTCTTTCTCATGTTTGTTGAACACAGAGCACAAAACTAGGCATATATGTGGGAGGCAGGTGGCAAGAAATGTAAATGTTAATACAAATCAAGTCCCTCTCTGCCTCCACCCAGGAGCCCCTGCACCTTGAATCCATACCTCCCTATACAAAGCGGATTCTGATGCATGATAATAGTCCTATAGAGCTAGGGGTAGATACACAGGGCCTCTAGAGGAACATGATTTAGGGCATCTGGGGATCTTCTTGGAGAAAATGGACTTAATCTGGGTATAGCCCAACTTAACCCATAGAGTTGAAACCTATTCACTTCCTATGGCAGACTTATTTGTTGCAACCCTGAGCAAAATGGTCTTTAATATTTGCTGGGGCCCTCAAAGAGTGTGCCTACTGCTTAGAACATAGTTAGGAGCACAGGGTCTTCCTTAGCACTTTCTAGAAAGCCATGTCAATTGCTGTTATGAGCAGGGATGAAGGGAAATGAAAAACTAACCAGGCCAAGATGTAAAGCCAGGCAGGTGTAAAGACCCTTTCTTCACCATTTATAAAGATTGACTGATAGATTGATTGATTCAGAGTGAGGACCTGGGGAGGGGCAGAGGGAAAGGGAGAAAGAATCTCAAGCAGACTCCCCACTGAGTACGCAGCCTGATGTGGGGCTTTGTCTCAGGACCCTGAGATCATGACCTGAGCTGAAATCAAGAGTCGGATGCTCAACCGACTGAGCAACCCAGGTGCCTCTCTCTGTTCACCATTTATAATGTGGACAAAGGCTGAATGTGCTCCAAGTGAGCAGGGCCAGCAGTGACAGAACACAGAGAGGCAGGACACAGCCTGAGCCTTGTAGGCCAAAGAACAGTCCAGACCACATTGTTGACCACATGACCAGATGAGGGAGGTAGTCCCAGAACGCACTGTAGACACTATCCTTGATCCCTCTGAGTTCAGCTTGCGGCAAGATCATGGGTGAAACTCGCTCCAGGGCCAGGGGAAGATATTTTCTGCTTTTCCAAAGGAGAACCCCACAAAACTGGAGATTAGGGAGATCCTTGAAATCTCAGTAATAATTATATTTTGCCTGTGCTTCCATCAACATGGACTCATTAGATTCACAAAAAACTCTGGGATTTAAGCCACATAGTTACTACCACTAATTTTTTTTTAATAGAAACTGTTCACAGAGACATTCGAGTCAGTCCTCTGATAAGCCAGGGATACAGTTCCCATCTTCTGATTACAAATCCAGGGGAATTTCCACTGTGTCCTACTGTCTGTCTCCCACATATTCTGCAAGGTACAAAGCCTAGCAACAATGTTGTCAGAGGAATCAGCTCAAGGATTTGACAAGCATTTCTCTTTAGCTTGTAAAATAGCACTTCCGACAACCATGCCAGAGGGTGAGGAAGAATGCATATTTGAAAAAGAATACCTCCACCTCCACGATTAGAGAACAATACCACATTTAGCTGCATTTTTCTCAAACAGCAGAGGAGCATAAAGAAATCATGTGACAATGAGTAATCCAAGTGTATGGGGAGAGATAGCTGAGTCTGGGGATCTCAGAAGTAAGAAGAACCTAAATAAACTCTTGTGGAATGCCTTGGGCTACCAAACCATTAGAGGTTGACCTCAGTCTAAACCAAGTCACACCCTTCCCGCACCATCTCCTGACCCCTTTGCTTGTCATGCACTCTGATCATCTTTTGTCCCAACTATTGATGCTAGCCAAAGGTCTGGCAAGCCCCATGTCCCTAACGGAAGCTTGCACTTTCTCTGTGATGTATCTTTTGGGGGCACTTTTTGGCTAAATTAAGTCTGAATGCTATCTGTTTCTGTCTTAAAATATTTCTCTAAACCAAAAATAATTTTATTTTTAGTTCTAAGGTAGCCATTCTTTGACTTCAGGAAATAGAAAATGGTATCATTTGCATTTGGACTGCTTTGATGTTATAAAGCTGATCCAAAAGTCCTCCAGTACCTTGCAGATAGTAGAAGGAAAGTGCAAAGGGAGTCCTAGGTGCCCCTGCCCCTGCTCATCTTCCGCCTTCAGCACCTTCTTCAACTCCTTGTTCAAGTGTGTAGCATAATGAGCAGCTAAGTGAGCATGTTGTCCTTGGATCATCTATGGCCCCATTTGCCCTACCCCCACCTGCCTTCATCCCACCTCATAGGAAGAGGAGGAGGCGGAGGAGAGTGTGCTCATTCTTCCCCATGAACTGGAGACAACTTTGCATTTCCCATTCCTGGAATGAAATAGTTGGAAATATTCTATGGGGGGGGGCAGATAGTGGCATGGTATGAACCAGAATCAGAACCAGAACTCTGGTTCTGGGGACAGCTGCCTGAGACTGTAAGTCATAATATCAGGCACTCTGTAGACGCAATCCCCTTCATGATGCTCCCCCCAGGATAGTCGCACTAGGAAATACTGCCATCTGGTGGGAATCTTGCCGCTTTTCTTCTTTTCCTGGTTTCATGCCAAGGAATGGGGATTGTCCCAAAATGGACAAAGGACTGGGCGCTAGAGTTCTAAGGTCTTCTAGATCTACCAAGGCTTGCTGTCATTAAAACATGTACCTCCTTAGAGCAGGAGAATCCAGGGCTCAGGTTCTGTGCTTTGCGATCAAGTCTCTCTCATGCCAACTTTCCCTTACACCATAATGTATCCCACCTCTGTGTCTTCCCCAAGGTGGTGCCTCTGTCTGGATGCTCTCTCTTCTGTGGGCATAGATCCCTCAGGAACAGCTCACTGTCTTACTGTGTCATGGCCTCCAGTCTTGGTATCCTTCAGTTTGACTTCCCTAGTCTTTACACATCTGATAAGTCATTTTATAGTCCCACGTTCTCTCTCCACTCACCTGGTACATTTTTCTGCATTTAGAAGATGCCCAGTACATGGCTATTGATTGATGTCCAGCTTATATCCTTCCAGTTATAATAAGCACATTTCTTGAATTGGGAGTCTGGTTGTACCCAATCCTTCAAAGCAGAGGAGAAACCAGAGACCCCTTTCAATTCCATTTTTACAGATGAGACTGTAAAACAGAAGATTCTAATTCTGTTTGTGGACTGATGTAAGCAGACCCCTATGAATGGAGAGGTCTTGGGTATTTATTTCTATAGATCATTCCAGGTGCATGGGGGTGGGGCAAAGTGGGCAATATGAAAATGTGATGGCCCTAGGGGATACCCAGCTGTGCGGTACGATGGAAAGATTCTGAGTCCTGAATCTGTTTATTGAACACTCGTTATTAAACCCTTACTATCAAACACTGAATCTTTCTTCCCTCGTCTATAAAATGGAATTAATAATTCAAGATACACTTGACCAGCAACAATGTCTTGACCCCAACACCCATCTCTAGTCACATAGGAAAAGCTCAAAAAATATTTGTTGAAAGAAAAAAATGCCTAGCTTAGTGTTGTTGTGGAGGATGAAGTGAGAAAACACACAAGCAGTGTAGAAACTGAANAAATACCTAGCTTAGTGTTGTTGTGGAGGATGAAGTGAGAAAACACACAAGCAGTGTAGAAACTGAAATTCCATACACAGTAGGATGCAGTGGGGATGGATGGGACTCTCAACATCCACGTCTTCCTCCTCCTTTTCCTTCATAATAAGACTCCCCGTATTATTGTTCTGTTTTTCTTTGTCTGCCGGTCTGTCTCTGTTTGTCTGCCTCTCTCCATCCTCCGTCACGGGCTTCCACTTGGACGATGAACTATGTAAGGTGTGAGGAGCCCAGAGATACCATGAACGACACTCAGAACCTAGTCCCTCTTTTTTTAGGCTCAACCTCAGCAAGTTTATATTCTGGGAAGCAGGTCTCAGTGGATCCAGCCCCTGCAACAGCAAAATACATGATGGCCGCTCCTTGTTTTTTCCTTTTGTAAGTAGGTCACTGCTGCCAAAACCTCTCAAGGCCTACTTCTGATGCTTCCCTGGGCCAATGCCACATGGCTTCTCCAGCACTTTCTCTCTCTGCTCCAGTGAGCAGCCCAGGGCAACTCAGAGCAGGCTGGTTTGCAAGGCTGCTCTTGTGTGAGGAGCAGAGGGGCAATGGGAGGACAAGCAAAGCTGCCTGGGAGCCGGGTCCAGGGGAGAGATGTAGGCCACCTGGTTCTGGCCCCAGAGAGACCCCAGCTCTCACTCAAGTTTACCTCTGCGGTGTTCAGTCTGCTCGACTGTAAAATGAAAGGCTTGGATTTGAAGAGTTCTAAGCTCTTGCCCAGCTCTATAGTATTAGGAGAGACTTGGCAAGCACAGACAGGCAGATATTTGTCCCCTGAAAACCTTCACTTTCCAAGAGGGAAGGTGAGTATCTGCCCCCTAAGCTCCTTACAAGGAACGTGAAGCTCTGCAGATCGGGAACTTACCACGTGTCAGGCATTACAGGAACAGCTTTATATATACTTAATCTGAGCCTTCTAACAAGCATATTAGGCCAGTATTATCATCCCTGTTTGATTAAAAGGGACAGAGATTCTGTTCTTTAACATGGTTAGCCTAGTTAGAAGGAGGGAGAATTATTTTTAAAATGCAAGACATTCTGACTCTGAAGCCCTGCTGATAGCACGCTGACATGTTGCCAGGGAGAGCCCTATAAAAAAGGAATAGTGCCTGTATTAGTCAGGATTCTCTAGGGTAAGAGAACCAATAGGATTCTTATAGCTATAACCATGAGGAGATTTGTTATAGGAATTGGCTCACACAGTAACGGAGGCTGAAAATTCCCACAATCCGCCATTTGCAAACTGGTAGAGCGAGAAAGCCAGTGGTGTAAATCGGTCTGAGTCCCAAGAATTGGAAGTGTGGTGGGGAGAAGCTGGTGGTATAAGTTCCAGTCTGTGTCCAAATGCCCTAGAACAGAGCAAGAGAGTCCTAGGGAAGGTGAAGATGTCTCAGTTCAAGCAGAGAGTGTGAATGCACACTTCCTCCACCTCTGTGTTCTACTGGGGCCTTCAGTGGATTGGGTGATGCCCACTGCATTGGTAAGGGTGATCTTCTCTACTCAGCCTACTGACTCAAATGCTAATCTCTTCCAGAGACAGCTTCACAGACACCCTCAGAAACCATGTTTTATGAGATGTACGGCGATCTCTTAGGCTGGTCATGTTGACACATAAAATTCACCATCACAGTACCCTATAGACATGGTGGCATTTTGGTTTATCACACAAAAATAAACACCATAATGATACTCATGTTTATCCATCCAGTTCTCAGTCATTTCATTTATCCTATATTGTCTCATTTCATATTCACAAGCACCCATGAGGAATGTGGGATTACCCCTGCTGAGAAATGAGGGGGGGTTGAAAACAAGGCTGCAGAAAACTGACTTGCTGACAGTCACTCAGCTGGTAAATGAGNATATTGTCTCATTTCATATTCACAAGAACCCATGAGGAATGTGGGATTACCCCTGCTGAGAAATGAGGGGGTTGAAAACAAGGCTGCAGAAAACTGACTTGCTGACAGTCACTCAGCTGGTAAATGAGGGAGCCACTAGCTAGTGCCTTGGTGGTCTGACTCCAAGTCAGGCTTCCTGCTACTAGGCCAATTTGGAAAAGATGGAGCACTAAGTACCCTTTGCCCTCCCTGTCCTCAATTTCCCTGTTCACAGTCAGGATAATGGAGGCATAAAGAGTCTGCATCATCACTATTCCAGAATAAAGACAGTATGTGTCAGCACAGAAGCCAACCTCTTCCCTGCTTCTAGTCACAGTTCTTCCTTTTGCTAGAGTCAGATTCTTTCCCCTGGCTCACGAAGTCCTGCCAAATCCACTCCCAACTCCTGTCTCCAACCTACTTTGGCCTCATGCTTGGACTTGTATCTGAAAGAAAGAAAAGTGTACTTTTTTTTTTTTTAAGATTTATTTCTTTCAGAGAGAAAGAGAGAGTGCACGAGGATTTGGGGAGAGGGACAAAGGGAGAGGGAGAATGGAATCCCAAGCAGAGGCCCTGCTGAGCACGGAGCCCAGGGTCAGAGGACTGCATCTCACAATCCTGAGATCATGACCTGACCTGAAATCAAGGTCTTTTAACCCTACTGAGCCACCCAGATGCTCCAAAACTTGCAATTTTTAAAGATGTTTATCAGTCTGATAGATTAAAAAGGGATCATTTGTCAAACAATAACATTATCATTGCAATCTATTATTAACACTGTATTAAAAGAATAACTATGCATTCTGTAAATGCACTACAGAAACACAAATCCTTTGTTCCAGCTGCTCTAAGGATCTGGATTAGGGGGATCAGATCTCTCATCCCATTGGCTCTGTTACCAAGTTCCAGCTTCAGCCCCTGGCTTCTTGCCATCAGTCTTTCTGTCTCCTACAGAAGTTCTCTACCTTGGCCACTGCAGTCCCTGTGCTCCTGAAACAAGACCAGAGGATGGGAGAAGGCTGGCCAGGAAATCATACTGCAGGTCAGTGCTCAGAAGATACAGCTTCTGCCTTGTCTCCTCACACTTGCCGCAATCAGCTGGAGGGCCCTGAGGCCAACCGCCAATACAGCCCCTTCTTGGGAACTGTCACTCCACACTTTTTCCATCTGAATCTCTTTCCTTTCAGAGCTCTTCCCCAGAGGCCCATAGATTCAAAACTATAATTACAAAAGCAATAACAAAGATTAGAAAAATACTTAAGAGTTTATGGAGACTTCCATGGAGATGCCTTGATTTTGTCTGCACCACATCTTTCTAAGTTAAGTACAGCAGGGTTATAAGAGGCCTCCCTTAACTTCACTTTGGAGTCAGCAATCTGAAGCTCAGAGAGCCTGAAGAATGTGTATTCAAGTGACAGAGATGGGACCTGAGCCCAGACTTTTTTCCTCTAAATTTAAAGTCACGTGATTTCCATAATAGCAGTGAGGATTCATCAAATTTCCATAGTTTCTTCCTTTGAAAGACCTCCTAGATTTCAATTCTTAAATATATCTGTATTTTTTATCTTCCTACCATCCCTGGTCATTGGAGAAGGCCATATCTCCACATTTTACAAACAAAGAAAACTAAGGCAAGAAATAGAATCTGGGGGCACCTGGGTGGCTCAGTGGGTTAAAGCCTCTACCTTCAGCTCAGGTCATGATCTCAGGGTCCTGGGATCGAGGCCCGCATAGGGCTGCCTGCTCAGCAGGGAGCCTGTTTCCTCCTCTCTCTGACTGCCTCTGTGCCTACTTTGGTTTTTGGTTTTGTTTTGTTTTGGTTTTTTTTTTTTAAGATTTTATTTTTTTATTTATTTGACAGAGGGAGAGAGAGAGATTACAAGTAGGCAGAGAGGCAGGCAGAGAGAGAGGAGGAAGCAGGCTCCCTGCTGAGCAGAGAGCCAGATGCCCGTCTCGATCCCAGGACTCTGAGGTCATGACCCGAGCCGAAGCCCTCTCTGCCTACTTGGAACCTCTCTCTCTGTGTCAAATAAATAAAATCTAAAAAAAAAAAAAAGAAAGAAAGAAAGGAAGGAAGGAAGGAAGGAAGGAAGAAAAGAAAAGAAAAGAAAAACCAATCTAAGACTCACGCAAATATACAGACAACTCATTAAAAAGATACTGTTGGCATTTGCTCTGCCCACCTTCCAGCCACCATGGTATCTCTCTCTAACTGGGGTTTTATGGGAGGATTTTCAGTGCACCGTGCCCATTTTCTCATCCATGATCTTTGAGTTTGAGTACCTAAAATCCAGTGTTAAGGGGTGATTTGATGTCTGAACTTCCAGGGAAGCATAGGGGAGGAAAAGTTTTCTTTGACTCTCTTCGAGTCCCTGGCTGGGTCTGAAAATTGAACTGAACAAAGACAGATGAACAGGAGAAAAGGCATATAAATTTCATTAAATTTATATATATTCCTGGGAACCCTCATAAGATAATGAAGATGTGAAGAAATGACTAGGGTAGGAAGATTTTAGACAAAGAAACAATAGATTTATGAAGAACTACAAGACAGAAGGTTTGGGGTGGGGTGGTAATGTGAAGAAGTAACAGGAAAGACAAAGATTCGTTTAATGAGGTTTGTCTATGTGGACTTCTTGGCCCCAAATCCATCTCCATGATAGGAATGTCCTCCATCCTCTTGGTACAAGGAGAGCACCTTTCACATAGGCGATTTATGCCCTGTTTCAGAGAAGAAGGGTGGGATGCGGGAGGCCAAGTGAACCTCCTGCCTCTGCCTTTTCTCAGGCTCTTTCATTTGAAGACATCCACTATGCCAAGGTGCCACCTTTGGGAGTAGCGTGTCCTGAACCCCATCTGAAGCAAATCAAGAACCACACATTTGAGACTCCACCCTCTCAGCCACTATTCAAACAGGTACTTGTCAAAACACAAGCAGAAAACCATGAAACGGCTTGAAGAAGCATAGAAGGATGAACTTTATATAACCCACCAGTGATTTCCTCTGTATTAAAAATATCTGTCAATGCCTCAGCTGTTATAATTCCTCCTCCTCCTCCTATTACTGCTGCTACCATCTACAGAATGGCAGGAACTCTACTATGACTAAGCATTTTACTTATATCTCATGGATCCTCACAAGAACCTCATCAGTTAGGGATTTTTGTCACCATTTTACAGGGAAGGATACAGAAGCTGATAGAGGTTAAATAGCCCGACGAGGCTCACACACCTCAGATACAGCAGGGGGCAGCATTCAAACCAGATCCGTGTGACTCTGGGTATCAGACTCCTGGGTGACTCTCTGAAGAATGTTCTCTGGGGCTGTGATTTCAATTTGATGATGTCCAAATGTAACAATATTTTCAGGAATGATTTAGGATCCACTTGTATGCACAGCACCTTTTCTGAGTAACAGAAAGCAAACAAAGTTGTTTATGCCATGAAACTGAGCCTAAGAAAGTCATGAAGTTTCGGAGGTAAAAGTTTAGAAAGAAGACACGCCTCTAACACTGGGAAGTGTCTCCATTGGAGCCAGATGGGCCCAGGTTAAGGCCTGACTCATCCATTGATTGGCAACATGGGCTCTACTCTGAGCCTCAGTTTGCTTATCCGTAAAATGGGACAAATAATGTCTATCCTTTGAGGTTGCTTGAAGACAAGATAAATTGCAGAAGCACCTAGCACTGTCTGTGGCCAGAGTAAACAACCATTCCTGTTAGAAATTTACTGAGGGCCTGGGGGCTGGGAATCCAGTGACGGACTGAATGAAAATGGTCTCTGCTCTCACTGAGTTCACTGTTTAGCATGAGATAAGTAGTTGTTTATATTATAGCAGCTCACCAAGGAACACAGCATCAGACACATAACTAGAGGACAGAGGGCTGCTCTGTACCTCACAACCACAAGGAACAGCCTCTCTCATGTAAGCTCAATGGGCCAACCAGAGTCCTAGCAAATGAATCTATGAATGGTTTAGGAAATAAGCCACTCCATTAGGAGTTAGACTAAAAGCCTGGGTGTCTTGGTCTCTCTGAGCAGACATTCCTTTATTTGATAAAAGAAGTAATGTAGATGAATTCTGTGAGATGAGACAGTCATATCAGTAAAAATAACATCAGAGCTGGGACAAAATGGAAACATTTGGTTCTGGCAAAGGAGCTAAAGGAAACATGGTGCAGAAGCAAGTGACCTAGACTTAAACAGGAGAATTGGACTCGGGACTCGGACCAGTGCCTAAATGGCTGTGTGATTAGGAGAGACCCCTTAGCCCCTCTGGGTCTCTTCCCTAGCTGTGAAACTGGCACAGAGCCCTGAGTTCCCGTCCACCTCTGCCATTCAATGCTTCAATAAATACAAAATAGATAAATAATTAAGGTTAGTTTTCATAGCATTGAGATCAGCTCAGTGAACATTCTGGGCATCTAGTAAAATTAGAGACTAGATCCTAGCCTGACAACATTTCAGAAGGTGGATTTTCTAAACACGGCCCATCACCAGAGGATTCCTGCCTTACTGACTGGGGCAATGATTCCTGTTTCCAAGTATTCTTGGCTCACTTCCTTGTGGGCAGAATTGTTATTTCTGGGCTAGCTGTGCTTTTGCTGCAGTCATGTGACTAGTTCTGGCCAATGAGTGGGGACTGAGAGAACTACACCCCATTTCCAGGTAAGAGCATTTAACTATGGAGGCAGGACTCCTCAGAGCTCACCTTCCCTCAGCATGGTGACTCACAGTGTTCAAGATGGTGGCTGTTTGGGGAGCCTGGGTGGCTCAGTGGGTTAAAGCCGCTGCCTTCGGCTCAGGTCATGATCTCAGGGTCCTGGGATCGAGCCCCGCATCGGGCTCCCTGCTCAGCGGGGAACCTGCTTCCTCCTCTCTCTCTCTGCCTGCCTCTCTGCCTACTTGTGATCTCTCTCTCTGTCAAATAAATAAATAAAATCTTAAAAAAAAAAAGATGGTGGCTGCTTGTCACCCTTTGTCCCTGAGTGACTAAAATAAACAAAGCTGGCTGCTATCCCATGATGGATACATAATAAGGAAAAAACAAATCCTTGTGTTTTATGCCATTGAGATTTGGGGGTTATTTTGTCCTGCAGCATAATCTAATCTATTCTTATTGATGCATTACCATATTAATGTTTTGCTGATTTAATAGCTTCATGCAATATACACTAGAATTCTGTACTAAAATCCTTTTCATTTAAATATGGCTTCCTTCCACCTGATTTGACACCAGTTCATCGCCACTACAAGGGGCGCCATTCACCATGCTCCTGCAAGGGCCATTCACTTGGAATGCAATGTGACAAGCAATTCTTTACTTGTAACAGTATAGGGGAAATAAACTCACCCCACCTAATGTTTTTACTTCACTGATATTCGGGTTAATGGAAATAATCCTTTTCACTTACAAAGTATTTTGTAGTTTTAAAAAGCTCTTGCATTCAAAATGTATTATGTCACTTATGAAATAGTCACAACCCTGTAAGGCGGATAGTACTTGCTCCATTTTACAATCAAGGAACTTGAAATATAGCTTAAGACATTGCTTGATGCTCCTAGCTAATAAGCAGCAACATTGGGACTTGAACTCTTGTCTCCTAACTCCATGCGTGGGACTAACTCAACTGCCACCTTTTCCTTCAGCATCTTTACTCTGAACAGAAGTCTCTTTTTGTTTCCAACTATTCTAATCAGGTTTCCCTTAAGTGGGGGAATACGAAACCAATTGGTTCCTCATCATTATTAGTTTTTTGCAACTTGGTTGTTCAAAAGAAATTGGGGCTGGCAGAAACCTTGTACCATGTACCCTCAGGGCAGTGGAGTCACTCTGGCTGTCGGACTAAAAGAAAGTGGCCTGACTCACTGGAGGCTGGCCCTCTGGTCAGTCTAGAACTCCTGCACCCTGCCTCGGTTGTCAGTCCTGGCCCTGATTTTGGAGAAGCTGACAGTCTGTGTGACTCATAATCTCACACTCTGGACTTGGCACCGTAGCTTGCCTCTGCAGTGTGGGGACAGGGAGCACAGCAGGGTGGAAGCCTCTGGTACTGCCCAAGTGCTTCCCCAGAGAGTCTCCTCTCACACTGCCATCTCCCTTTTCTTTCTTCTTTTTTTTTTTTTAAAGATTTTATTTATTTATTTGACACAGAGAGAGAGAAGGGATCACAAGTAGGGAGAGAGGCAGGCAGAGAGAGAGGAGGAAGCAGGCTTCCTGCCTAGCAGAGAGCCCGATGCCGGCCTCAATCCCAGGACCCTGAGAACATGACCTGAGCCCAAGGCAGAGGCTTTAACCCACTGAGCCACCCAGGCGCCCGCCATCTCCCTTTTCTTTCCTTCCATGTTTTCCTTTTTGGTAAGGTTTTGGCTTGGGTCTATCAGCTTCCTTTCCTTAATTGGCTTTATGTGAATGAAACCACCCCATTTTCCGCATCACTGATACCAGTGTCAGCTGAGCTGGGACACAAGGACTCAAAAACCCAGGCAGGAAAGCCCCCCCATCAAGGGTCTTCAGAGGTGACTGACAGAGAATCCCTCTATCTTCTCTCTGATTAATGCCCAGATGGTACAAAACTTCAGAAATCACCTGTGTGGTCCCTGAGTCTCCAAAGCTCTCCTGTGGAGGTGTGCGGTAACACTCACACCAATCTTTGGAGGTGATATGATATCAGAGGGCCTGTGTTGTCCTCATGGCACCATAGAAGGCATACCAGGCAAACACAGAAGGGCATATCTTCCTCTTTAGTATCTGGCCCTGGGACCCCAGCTCCCACAGAGTGTCCATCCTCCTCTCTCCTGAGATCAGCATGTCTAGCATAGATTCTCTCCCAGAAGAGTGGATGTGGATGACTCTTTTCAAGAACTTTCTTCCTCCAAGGAGGGTCTGATGCTGAATTCTCACACCGGAAAGGAGTAAGCTTTCAGGCTGACCACTAGGAGGCCCAGCTGCTTCACCCTCTCAAGGGCTTAGCTCAGGGCTGGAAAAAGCAGGTAGTGGAGGAAAGAAGAGAAGCTGCCTAGAGGAGGCATAACACTCTCCTGCTTCTTCTCCTCTCCTTCCAACCCACCGCTCCTTTGCAAAGCTGAAGTTAGCTCACAGGGTTCTGGGCAGGTGTAGGCACAAAAAGCAGGCAGGACCTTGTCACAGGGGAGTTTCGTATTTTCAGACTTCCATTTCATACCTACCTGACCAGCAAAATCATCCTATTGTGCATTTTCATCTCTTTCAGTGCTTTTTGCTTTTTCGCAGAAGCAATTTCACATAGATTTGTACTGTTATTTGATCAGTGTCTTTCTCCCTCATTAGACTCACTACATAAAGTCAGAGACCATACAGTTTTCCCTAGCCTAGAAAAGACTAGGCACTCAATAAATATTTGTTGAATGGATGAGTTAATCTTCACTGCTGACATAGCAAGAGAGAATAAGGTTAAGCTATAGCAAGAAGGTTAGATCAGCACTACTCCAGAGCCCACTGCCTGGTTTTAAATCCTGGCTCTGCAACTCACTTCCTATGAGCCCTAGGCACATATTGCTGCCTTGCCTCATTTTATAGTTCTCAGTGGTGGTAACAGACTGCTAGTATTGCTCCATATGTTTGTTCTGAGGGTTAGATGCGATGATATATGCACTGCTTTTCAGACGGTCTCTGGGCAATATGAATAAATGCTCAGTAACTATTAGCTAGCTATAGTTTGCTTGCAGATGAAGGGTGGCTGAAGGAGAAGTTTTTGATTTTGCTCTTTGCAAGATACAGGAGGAAATGTGTAATATATTTACCCAAGGAGCTAGTTTTGAGATTTAGGCAAAAAAGATTAACTATAATTTTTCAACAAAGATACTGGCCATGTCTAGAAGTAATAACTCTATAATAACATGTTTCTGCTTATTATACTAGGCAATGACATTATTGAAGGAATCAGGATGTCAACCATGGAAATCTTTGGCAGTAGATAACTGATCATAAGTGCCTAAGACCAAAAAAGACTAAGTGGGCATCCCAATAAAAGCCTATTGAAAAAACCCCTCCAGTTGTGATGTATAGTAGCCTGATAGAGATCACAGAGCTCTTCCAAAGGAGAGTCCAGGTGAAGTACAGTGGTTAGAAAAGCACAGATTTTGGAACCCAAATCCCTAAACTCACATCCCAGGTAACCCATTACTTGGTTACTTAAGGCACATGTGTCTTCATTACTTAAGCTCTATGGGTTTCAGCTTCCTCATCTGTAAAATAGAAATGATAACAGGATACCAGTTTTCTAAAGTTATTATAAGGATTGAATGTATAATATCATACAGTGAATATTGCATTTAATATTAGGTTTAATTAAAATGTATTTTAAAAATCACCATTGTGTAACAAAAAACCTGTTCATAGCCACTGGGCAAATGATCACCCATTTTTCCCAGAAGGGGAGATAATCTGAAGTAAAGGTCTACATAAAATCATAGGAAGTAGACAGCAGTTTGGCTCCACAGTTAAGGACATAGAAGGGCCAAAATCAGAGGACTGGTGACAAGGAGGCTCAGGAAAAAGGCCTGAGGAAAGAATGAGATACAGAATGAGTGAATGCCACCACAAGGCCCCTTGTGTGGAGCTGATGCTTAACACTCAGATTGACCAGATGACTCTCTCTGGATGTCATTCCACGTCCTTTGTGTTACCAGTCTTCTGCCTTCTCAGCTTCCTTCACCTCCATGTGCTACACATATCCTTTCTATAAACTATTTGTCTGCTTAATTCAGACAAGATGGAGTTCCTATTGCTTATGATGAAGAGTCCCAGCTGATAATGCAAACTTCCCAGACCTACTCGGTCAGAATCTAGATTTTTGGAAGCACCCCAGGTGATTCTTATACCTACTGAAATTTGAGAGCCTTGGCTATTTTGGACTCTGAGACACCTTCCAGCTTTGATACTCTCTGATTCTATGGTTGTCTGGTCGTATGAACTCCTGGGCCCACTTCTTGTTGTCAGATCCACCGGGCAGAGTTTTCAGAGACTAAAACCATCTTTCTGACGTGGAGAGAACAGGGGAACAGAGACCCCAGAACCTTCTTCTTTTACCTCCCCCTGCCCAGCACACCCTTACATCACATTTACATCTGCCATAGGTGTGTTACCTGAGCCTTAGCAGGGAATTGACACTTTCTTAGTAGAAGTAACTGTTTTTCCAGGATCCTTGACCACATTGCAGGGGGAAAACATGATATTCTAACTGTTCCTCATGGACAACTTTTTAGCAACTTTCCAGCAAATTCAAGAATGATGTTATGGAATATGCAATGTTGGTCTCCTATTTCAAATAAGAGGCACCATCTTCTCATCTTTCCCAAATGAAATAAGGGAAATCAATAAGTTCTACAACATCCAAGTTATTTCTCTAATGACCAACAGAATTTTTTAGCAAGATAGCAAAAGATGTGTAACCCCTTGTGATGGTAATGCATTGGCAGGCTTCTCTCAGTCTAAGCGGATGGGCTGAGGTCCAGCATGGCCAGGAAACCTTAGACATAGTGGTGGTGTCCTGGCCTGAGGGAGTCAGGCCACAGGCCAAGCAGGACCTGGGGAGAACACGTAGGAAGGGGAGAACTGTTTAGGGAGGACATGAGCAACTGTGCTGAAATGGAGGTGAGCAAAGAGGAAGGGAAATGGTTCTCAGACAGAACAGCTGATAGGGACCTGGGAACATTCTGATGCCTCTTTCCTGGCCGAACCTCACTGCTGGTTTCCCTGCCCAGATCTCCCACATGCCCTCCTCATCTGTCTTCTTAAAATACCACTTTTATCAAGTTAATTCCCCCTTCTTGAAAACCTCCACAGCGGCCCTCATCTATGGTACAGAATGAGTTCAAAACTCCTCAGTCAGCTGTTCAAAGTCCACCACAGCCTGCCTCAACTTGTCTTCCCAAATTGGCTCCTACAATTCCTACGAGCCGTCTCAAATACTCACAAAGCTTCTGCTCAAGCAAAATGAACCCCTACTGTCTTCTCAGTGCATTTCCCACATACTTACCTCCAGGCTTTTGTTGTCATGATTTCCTCTCCTGCTACTGAACTCTTCTCTTCCCTGACCTGGCCTTTCCTTTCCAACTTTTCAAATCCTGTGCTTGCCTGAAGGTAGATCTTCATTGCTCTATCCTGACCTCCTACCAACATGGATCTTTGCTCCTTCATAGTCAACCCTTAAGAGCTGCCTGGGTGGAAAGAGACACACAATCTGGAGTCAGAGATCATGGGTTCAAATCTAGTTGTTCCAATTATTAGCTCTGTGATTTCTCTAAGTATTTTTGGCTCTACAACTTAGGAAGTTTTCCCTATGATTGTGGATAATTCACATAAAATGTCTGCTGTGAAGCATGGCACACAGTAGGTGCACAGTAAGTAGTAGCTAGTCGTGTCAGTAACATCTACCACCTTGAATTCCTAAATCTCCTTTGTGTAAGGGTGGACTCCCCAATTTGACTCTTGGTGTCTTCACTGTACTCCCTCCACCATGGTGGCTCACTTCAAAGTTCTTAGAATGTACTCAGAAGATATTTTCTGGGGTCTGTGGGTATTTTTGCTATAGTTTCATTGATTTTTCTTAAATAAAATAAAATAAAAGTGATGAATCCTGAGACCAGCTTCACAGAGCCTGGAGACAAATCCATATAATGGTCTTAGGATAAAGTCAACATGTGCTTCTGAGAAGGGAAGCCCTTGAGAGTTACAGTCTTGATCTGAGAGCCAGAGCTTTCTCTGCAGAGCTGCCTGAGAACACCAGCAATTTGCTAAGGAAACCACTTGGTTGTCAAAATACACCCCAGCTTCTCCTGTCAGAGGTGTCAGTCAACATCTTAGAGAATGGCAGAGCAAGCTCTTGGGAGTTCAAAGCTGATAAATGATTAGTAAATGTCATGTAGCCCTAGGGGAGGGTGCCAGTGTAGATGGAAGTCACCTCTATTTCAAAGCAATGGAAAATTGTGAAATTTCCAGCTTTCTTATATAAGCTCATGTATCATATTTTTAAATTTATGAATAGTAAAGAATTACTATAAATCCACCTGTCCCTACCACACCACAATAATAAAACCTCTCCTTACACTAGAAATGATTTCCTATGCTTTTTTTTGTCTTCAAGACCAATAATCTTTTATTTTATTTTATTTTTATTATTATTATTATTTGCCCCAGGGGTATGGGTCTGTGAATCATCAGGCTTACACCTTTCACAGCATTCACCAAAGCACAAACCCTCCCCAATGTACATAGCCCGTCCACCCTATCCCTACCCTCCCACCCCCCAGTAACCCTCAGTTTGTTTTGTGAGATTAGGAGTCTCTTATGGTTTGTATCCTTCCCCATCCCATCTTGTTTCATTATTTTTCCCTCCCTACCCCCCACGACCCCCCTTCCTGCCCCTCAAGTTCCTCATATCATAGAGATCATATGATAATTATCTTTCTCTGATTGACTTATTTCGCTCAGCATAATACCCTCCAGTTCCATCCACGTTGTTGCAAATGGAAAGATTTCGTTTCTTTTTTTTTTGTCTTTTTTAAAAATTATTTTATTTTTATTCTTTGCCCAAGGGGTACAGGTCTGTGAATCATCAGGATTACATCTTTCACAGCATTCACCAAAGCACAAACCCTCTCCAATGTCCACAACCCATCCGTCCTATCCCTACCCTCCCACCCCCCAGTAACCCTCAGTTTGTTTTGTGAGATTAGGAGTCTGTTATGGTTTGTCTCCTTCTCCATCCCATCTTGTTTCATTATTTTTCCCTCCCTATCCCCCACAACCCCCTACCCTGCCCCTCAAGTTCCTCATATCAGAGAGATCATATGATAATCAAGACCAATAATCTTATTACATCCTTTACCCCATCCAGGTATGCTTTCTCTCTTGTTGCTACTGATTCAACCAATCAACCAACAAGTATTTATCATGCTCCACTGTGTGTCCAGAACTCTGTCAGGGGCCAAGGAAGATAACGGAAGAAAACATAGCTCTGTCCTCAAGGAGCAGTTTAAAATCAAGTTGTCCTGTCAAATCTGCATTACCCGAGACCTTCTGCTGGCCTTCATTCAGCAGTCAGTCAGCCAAGAAATATTTATTAAACATTGCCGTGTGCCTGGGATACAGAGAGTGAATGAGCCAGACAAGTTCCTGGTTCTCTATAGCTTACATTCCAGAAGGAGAAAGAGGCAGTGAGCAAGTAGACAAGTATTATATATTCAGAAATGGTAAGTGCTATAAAAAAATTAGATAAAAGACAGGTAGATAGGGTTGGAGGGGCTGGAGGTGAGAGAAAGCCTTTCTGAAGAGGTGGCATGATTAATTTGTCGAAAGAGCTAAGATAGAAAAGAGATATTTAGAAAGCCCTTCCAGTAGGGGGCTGTCTATAAATCCTGGAGAAACATAGAGGATTCAAGAATGAACTCTAGGCCTCTTGGTCAAGGGCTCTACTTTATTCATAGCACTAAGCACAGTTCCTGATACATAGATTGAATGACAGTGATGTGTTACATTATTCACAATCTACTACATGACGAGCAGTGGACTGGGTACCTGCCATGTGCTCGTCATTCAATTCTCACAACCACCATATGAGGAAGGTACTGCCATCTCTACATGACAGACACAAAGAGATTTTCACAGAAAATAAGCTAGAGTGACAATGCAAACCCCAGCAGTCCATTTCAAGACCAGCTGCAGTCCATTTCAAGACCAACTGGTCTCCTACACTGTGACGCTTGTAGGCATGAATGAATGAATGATCACTCATCCACGTGATCTTTGAGCTAATTAATTTCTAGGAGGGATACAGAGGTGGAGGCTACATGTGTCAGGCTTTGGATTGTTGGAATCCATATAGTAAATTGCACCTGGTACAGAGCTACACCCAAATGTTCACACGTTTCCCAATATCCAACCAAATAGCCACTTGTCTGAGATGAAAGGCAGTCTGAGAGAGGTTTAGTTTCTGAGGTTGGACAAATCAAACTGACATTTCTTTTCTTCTGGGGAGCTCATTAGTTCATAAGAAATTTTTGTGAACTGGTAGATGGAAAATTTTTTATCACGATGAACTAACCACAGTACTGAAAAATAATGTGTAGTGCCTTGTGATGAGCAGGAAAGAATCCCATTCTCAATCTATGCTGGAAACAAAGCTGAGATACGGTGAAAGCCTGTCACCCATTTAGGCGTTACATACACTGCATCAGGACAGCATTATTCCTGCTCCACAGCACTGACAGTCCACCCACGGCCCCAGGTGTTCTACCCCTGTGTCTCTGCTCCCACGGAGGCTTCCTCATGGAGCCCTTGCCATTTCCCCTACCTGGGTACATCCCCGCCATCCTTCACATCCATTCCAAACAGCTGATTCCTTCATCTGTTTTTGTCATTTGTGCGCTTAGTTTGGGCCACTTCATAGATCATGGGCAAATAATTCCTTCTAATTTGTCTTTTTACACCGTCTAGCGCCCCCCCCCCCACGCAGGAGATATTAGTGCTTACTAAACATTGCTGAAATGAATTTGGTGTTGCTCCCACTTGGAAGAGGCAGGGCTTGTTCTAAGCTCCCTCCTGGAATTTTACAGGGTACTAACAACAAAAACTGACCCTTGCTGAGGGCTTACTGCCTAACAAACATCTATGTTGTTTGTTACATTTGCCTATGACAACTCTAAAAGAAGGTCATATTGTTATTCCTAGTTTATTGTTGGAAAAGGCTGCAAGCCACTTAGAAGGGGATCACTTGCATTTGTTCACATAGCTGATAAGTGGCAAAACTAGGATTCCAACTCAGATCTACCTGCCTCCAAACCTCTCACTTAACCAAATGCTTGAGAGCCTCCTTACCTCCTTGGGTATAACATACTCCCCAACTGCTCTCTGGAGGCCCTAAGTTCTCCAACTCCCACAATTCTTTAATCCATTCTGCCATCCAGCATTCCACTGCTAGACTCTGGCTCCTGTCACACAACCTTCTGCTTAAACTTCCATTTTCTAGCCTGTGAGACTGTACTTAAATTGCATTTGACTTAACTAGTTCACACCAAAGTGTGAGTGACCGCTAGCCACTTAAAGTTCAGTGGGAATTTGACACTTGATACAAGGATATCTATCAACTCAAGGATATCTATGAGTCTGAATGTGTTTCCAAAGGAGAACTGCAAAATGTCTTGAATGATGACAATGTTTCCTAGTTACACACATAGCCAAGCTGACTCTTTTGAACATTTAGTATTTGGGTATCAGAAGGTCTGTACAATATATTTGCTTTAGAAAACTCCAGTGAGTTCCTGGTCAGACCTCATTCGTATACTTTTTATCAAACAATTCAACACTTTTCTTCATGATTCCATCACTGTTCCTTTTTCCAGGTTTGTCTCTCAAATTCAGTGTCCATGCTATACATCCCCTCTGCTGCCCAAAGCAGGAGGGTGGTCTAGGCCCAGCATCAGAAAGGGTAAGGGGTGATCACTAATTCACAGCAGAGACTTAATCCTCAGCTTTGCCCTCCTGGATTTTTCCCAGAAAAGACCTAACAAACCCTGCCTTGCTGGGGGTGGCATCAGAGCAACCCCTTCAAAGCTGCAGAACAAAGGCCTCTGGGTGGCTCTGGGAAATTCCATGCTCCACTCAGATTCAGGTCTGGTTTGGTGGCCTCCAGCTGTCAACATCTGGAATCCATTTCCTGCTTGGAAAAGCCACCCAGACAGAACTGCCTATACCTATAATTGGGCCCACTGATGTGGCCAAGGGAGCATGGGGACCCCCTGAGGGCTGGGAGGGGATTGGTCAGTGCCAGATTATCCAATAAAAGGAGTTAACCTGAGTTGAGGGCACCAACTCAACAGGAGATATCAAAAAAATTTTAAAATAACACTTGATATTTCAGTGAAAACATCAAGGAAAATATTAGAACTTTTGGGAACTTTCTTAAAGTTATGTTTTGCTTAGTATTGTTTTTATTTTGAATTACATATGGGGCAGTACCATATTATTTTCAGTGCTTAAGACTTCTAAATATTTTACCCAGTCCTGGGCCAGGGATTAGACAACTGTATTGTATTGGACTGGGGTTGACGACATGGATTAAATGCCACACAACACACCCTAATGTCTTATGTATGCTTAAATCCCAGCACCTAGCACAGCACAGCTCAGAAAATGTGTGATGGCCTGACTGCATTTGGCCCTGTAGACACCATCGCTACCAGTATGACAGTCAACCAACCTGGCAGTCCAAGGCGTCCCATGAAAATGACAGTGGAGATTGATGGAAAAAGAGACAGTCACCACTCCTCCCACCTCCCACTTCCACGTGGGTGACCATTCAATTCATCTTCCAACATGGGAAGTTTTGGGAGTAAGGGAGATGGAGTGTTGGAAATAATAATATTTCATCAATCAACAACAGGTATACATTGGTTGTCCTTGGCAGATCCGATACATAGTCACTCTCACCAACATGTTTTTACCCACAGTGATGTTTCTTGTCTTCCACCTCTGTCCCTCAGTCCATTCTCTCTTCTATTCCCACCCTGTGGCTCTTCCCTAGCTCTGAAACACTCCCTTGGATCCTCATCTGGAGAGTGCTCCTCTTTCTAATTCTAGGAGCTCCAGCTCACATTGAGTGTCTTCATGTACCTGGACTACACACGTGGTGAGTGAAAACAGAACAATGACAACTGAAAATGCAGCCATTCTTCCACAGCTTCCTAGATGCCAAAAAAATGTATAGTGACTGCTCTACAACATTCGGTGTGGGAGGCTGAGAATGACTATATTTTATTGCATTGCAAAACAACTTTCCAAGGGCTTAACCCAGCTCCCTAACCATAGCAGGTGCCTCATCAACACACTATATATGGAGATTATGATGAAGCTCTTTATATGTGCAGTGTCCTGGGGGCCTGGAACCTATTTCTAGGGTACATGCAAGATGCCAGAAGAGGAGTCAATTCAGTCCAGAAAGCCATATTATTGAGTACTTGCTGTATTCCAGGCTAATTCTAGGCACTGAAATGAATCAGAAGATGGTGGCCAATTCCTGCTCTGAAGGAAGGGTTTGAGCCTGGGTGGAAGAGAGGCAGGTAAACAAGTACGGAGGTTTGGGAAAATGTATTTACAATATGAACACCAAAGAAGGGAAATGACTGTGGGCTGGAGGAAGTGATGATGGCTCTTTTAAGGAGAAGGTATTTGCACTGTTCGTTGAAGCAGGAAGAGAATTTCAACAAATAAGAGTCAGGTATTCCAACCAAGAGGAAGATATGTTGCTGGTATTGGCTGGGGGCATGACTTTATCCCCTTTGGCTACAAAGTGTGAGTGTCTCTGGAGGTACATGATGTAAAGAAAGAAAAGGCTCAAAGGAAGATCTAGTATCACATTATGGAAGACTTCCAAGGCAGGCTAAAGGGACTGGAATTATTTTGTTTAGCAGTCCTGAAATGACTTGATCACATGCATTGTCCTCCAGAGAGATTAATTTGAAGGTCACAAGTAGGTAGACTGGAGGCAGACATGAAACGCCAAAAGAAAGACCACAGCGGGGCTACTACGGCCATTCCAGACTCCATTTTAAAACTGACGTCCAAATGACATGGAATTTATAGGTGATTTTATTACAATCAAAGAAGAATGAAAAAATAGCAAGAATATAATAATAACATGTACTCTATAGAGAGAGAACAGTAGAAGCATAAACAACTGTCGGTTGCCAACCTCATATTCTGTGAGAAATACAGTTGACCCTTGAACAACATGGAGGTTAGGCATGCATCTGAATCTCCCATGCAGCTGAAAATCTACATATAACTTTTGACTTCCTCAAAACTTAACTACTACTACTTAGCTATTAGCCTACTGTTGACCAGAAGCCTTACCAATAACATAAACAGTCGATTAATACATATTTTGTATTTGTATTATATGCTGTATTCTTACAATAAAGTATGTTAGAGAAAATGAAATATTAGTAAGAAAATCATAAGGATGAGAAAATACATTTATAGTTCTGCACTGTGTATATATATATATATATATATATATATACAAAAAAATCTGTGTATAAATCGACCCTCACTGTTCAAGTCCAGGTTGTTCAGCGTCAACTGTACTTCCTTGCAGTTGGATGCCTTGGCCACCTAAACAAGAGGGACTGTGCTTGGGACTGCTGGCTTCAATTTTCCAAGTGACATCCATTTTAAAAATGCAGATTATTGCAGTAATAGAAAGTTTAATCAGCTGGGGAAGAGAGTAAGCCTGTTTCCCATGACGGGCATGGATTACTAAGAGGTACCGATTCAGGTCTTAGTGATCTCAGTTGTTTATAATACACGCCAAAGGGACAGATGTTTGCACTCCTTGGGGAAAGCTGTTGTATAAATCTTCAGTTTTGTTATTGCTGTAATCTGTAAAATTACAATAAATATTACATTGCAATGGTGTCACGTTATAGGCACTCAGAAGTTCCAAAAGAGCAGGACTTGCATTGGAACACAGTGGATACACCACCAAAAACAAACCCAAAGACTCTTAAAAGTAGACTTCAGATGTTTCACTATAAAACTGAAAGCAAGAGGGGGGAAAAAAGGGCAAAGCTCATTCCTTCTATGTAAAAGTAAACATTTGGCAGACATTATAGATCTCTTGCTATATTAGAGTGTATGGCTTGATGCACACAAAGGCCATGTGCAAGGAGCTGAGAGCCATGGCCAGACACAGGATGTCATGAGCAGGCCAGCTTGCAACCTGACAAAGAAGACTGGGCACAAGGGATAGAGTTACATGTGATGTGACAGAACTGCGGGACTTGGTAGGAGGGCTCACGGGGCAGGAGGACTGGGATGACTTATTCTTTTTTTTTTTTTTAAGATTTTATTTATTTATTTGACACAGAGAGAGAGAGAGAGGTTACAAGTAGGCAGACAGGCAGGCAGAGAGAGAGAGGAGGAAGCAGGCTCCCTGCTGAGCAGGGAGCCAGATGCGGGCCTCGATCCCAGGACCCTGAGATCATGACCTGAGCTGAAGGCAGAGGCTTTTAACTCACTGAGCCACCCAGGTGCCCTGGGATGACTTATTCTAATACATTACTTATACTTAACAAGCACTAAATCTGTGTCCTTTCCCTCATACTGCTTCTGAAGATCACTTCTTCTAGAAATCCTGGCTCAAATAACTCCACTGGACTTCGATCAATTCCTTAAACTTGTAAGTGTAATCTTTGTTCTCAAGGGCATTTTTAGCTGATTCTTTGGTTTTCTTTAGTTTTGTTGTTGTTGTTGTTGTTGTTGTTATGACTTTTGCAGGTATCTCCTCATGTTCAGGCAGGAGTTGCCTGCCCATGTCAGTCTCTGAGTGTCCTGAGGGCAGAGTTGGGTTCATTTCTGTCTCCCATACAGTACCCGGGGCTGATGGCTTGCACCAGCAGACAGATGTGAGACACCTGTGGGAGGCAGAAGTGACTTCTCCCGGGTACAGAGGACCGTGGTGAGGAGAGGGAGACACTGGGCAAGCCACCTTGATGGCCAGTGCTTGTCTCCAGTTCCTCCACCATCCACACCTCTCCACTTCTCCCAAAGGAGGGCTCTCACACACAGAAAAGCGACCAAATGCTTCCCAGAAGGAAGGAAGGGTGTGGGAAGGCTGAAAGGGGAAACCTCCCTGTCCTCTAGAGCCCTTCAGTCCTGGAAGAACCACAGAGGAGCAAGATCATGGGCACCCAAGCCATATTCATCATCCAGGTGCCAGTGGGGCTGTCCTTTTGCATGTCCAGGCAATTGCATGCTTTGCACATGGAAGTCTGGCTTTCCCACCATGCTCTCTTCTTGACCCCACCACATTCCTTCTTAGGTTTTGCCATCACCATTCCTGGTCTTTGAATAGTTGTGAGGAAGTATAGGTGTTCTAAGGCTTCTTCTTCTTCTTTTTTTTTTTGTAAAAGATTTTATTTATTTATTTGACAGAGAGAGAGATCACAAGTAGGCAGAGGGGCAAGCAGAGAGAGAGGAGGAAGCAGGCTCCTCACTGAGTGGGGAGCCTGATGCGGGGCTCAATCCCAGGACCCCGAGATCATGACCTGAGCTGAAGGCAGAGGCTTAACCCACTGAGCCACCCAAGCGCCCAGTTCTCAGGCTTCTTGCCTTCTTGCTCCTCACCTCTCATGTGGGGCTGGCCTCAGTCCACAGCCTCAGATTGCTCACACCTGCTTTTTAGCACAGACTCAGAAATCCGCTGGGGTCTCCTGTTAGTTGGCCAAACAATTAAGGGGGTATTTGAGGATCTTTGCCTGCCCCAGCTCCCACCAATTTTTAAGACTCACATTTGAATCCACCACTGGCCATCCAGCAGCAATTTGTGTAGTTCTTCCCTTGGGGAGATGGTCCCACTGCATCTCTTTTGGTGCGCTGCCTGAAATAGCAGGGCCATGTTACTGCTCCTTGGTGGTGAATGGCCATAGATGGTGTTGGGATTGATAATCCTGCCTGAAGCTGTCCAGTGGGCCTTTGCTTTCCCTGGAACTCTGCTCCACCTGAAGTTTCCACCCCTGCACTTCTCCAAGAAAACATACACTCCCTCCTAGAGCCCCCATAGTCCCCACATCCCTGTCCCCATCTCTTCACCCTATTTCACGCCTTCTCATGCTTCCCCTACATGCTGCTCTTCTTGAACCATGCTTCTCTCTCCCCCAGTCACAACAATGTTCATTTTCCCCATGACCCTCAATTTCAAAATGACCTAGCAAAATATTCATTTGCTTACTTGATTGCTGATTCTCCCCGCTAGACTAGAAAATCAATCAGGGAAGATCCCTTGCCAGTTATTCCCAGAGCCTAGCATGGTGCTGCCTCAGAGTAAATAATAATTGGATGACATTTGTTGAATAAATGAGTGAATCAGTGAATGGATGTATTATAGTATCAGGGACACTGATGAATGATATCATCAGGGATGATAAATGTTTGATTCCCCCCTAGACAGTGACATGCTTATCTATAGGAGACTGTTCATTGCAGTGGTATATGTCCATTGCCCATACAGGTTTGACATTTGCTATAAATACAAGTCGAGTTGAGCAAAATCAAATCACAGGAAACAAATAAGTGTTTCACAAGCATGACTGGGTACCCAGGAGGCAACCCTCACAAGCACACGGATAGACATAAACTGATGTGGCAGGGGTGTGTCAAGGGAGGGGGAAGGGTGGGGGGAAGCTTGAGAAATTTCATGCTGAAGAAGCAGAGTGGAACACAAGGAGAAATCCAACCTAGGAGTCAGAGAAAACAGTTCCAGTCCTACTTTACATTAGCAATGGGTGTGAGATCGGGAAAATCACCTCTTCTCTCTGATCTCAGTTTGCTTCTTTGTAATGAGTGGGACAGATGAGATTATTTGTAAGGTTCCTTCCAGCTGAAACATTTGCATGGTGCAAAGTTTGACATCAGAAAATGAATACCAATTAAAAGGGCAGGTTACAAGCCTCTGGTTTCATCTGGAGGCCTGTGGTCTGGAGCTGCTTCACTCCAGGCTGGCCGCACCTCCCCCACCATGCACACTCCTGTGCACGCCATAGGCACACCATGCACACCAAAGAACATGCAAGCCCAGAGTCCATCTCTACAGCCAGAGAAGAGCCAGGTGAAGAGGGGTGGGGAAGTGTATCCTGATGACTTCTTGTGTGATGTCATGTCTAGGAAGAGACTAAGGACCAGAAGGAGAAGGAGGCCCAGTCTCCAGCAGTATGGGATTGCTCAGGGAAAACCCACTGCCCAGAGTCCTAGGCAGAAATTCCAATTTGACATTTTCTTCCTCCTCCCTAGAAATGGAGCAGCCTGTCCCACAACCACTAGCACAGTCTAATTTTTCGTGAGGAGGTAAAGGTGAGTTACATCTTCTTAATAAGGCCTTCCCTGGTCTAGGAAATCCCAGCATGAAAGCTCTTTCCCAAGCCAGGGGTCAGCATTTGCAAGAAATACAAATTCAGTGGGGTAAAATCAGATCAGGGAGCCAGGTCAGGCATGACTGGATGCCCAGGAGGCACCCTCTGTGTGACAGATAAACCGATATGACGGGTATGTGCAGCCTTTGAGCTGAGGCTTGATTTGACATTTTTCAATGACTACATTTCAAATGGTTATATGAGTACCTACAGTGCAGTTTCCATTTGCTTCTTGTTCTACAAAGCCTACAAATTCTATAATATTTACTATCTGGCCCTTTTCTGAGCTTTTGCCAACCTCTGCCTTGCACAACTTCTGAGTGTCCTTGCCAATGTCAAAATTGGGACTCCTACTATAGCCCTGGAAGCAGCACCAGCCTTGACCTCTGGACACCACATAGAATGATGGCGGTGAGGACACAGCAGTCACTGTCTGGCCCACTACTCTCATCTCCCTCATCCCCAATTCCCTCCCCTCTTCCCAGACACCTCCCAGGCCTCCAGAAGCTTCTCTTTCCTACCCTATGCTTCCTCACCCTCTCACACCTGACCCATAACCCTTCATTTTGAGACTCCCTCCAAGAAACATGATCACATGCTGTCTTGCATGACTTGCTTTTGTTTTACATGGGTTGCTTCCCTAGAGGAACTGGAAACATGAGAAGGCAGGGACCACATCCTAACATTTGTCCCAGTATCCCGCTTACCCAACACAATGAGGAGTGCTGGGCCTGGAGTAGATGGTGATTAGCCATGAGCTCCTGAGGTCCAACAGCAGAGAGTGCTTGAACATCGCCCGGGCTCATCCTCCACTGTGCATAAGCCTGCCATTTCTGGAGGGCACTTGGAGCAAAGTGTCCCTGCTCCTAGAGAAACACTTTGTGCCATCCCCTCCAAGCCCAGAAGCGCACCTATCCTTAATGCTAGAATCTTTCAAAGGCCAGCTCTGTAAAAAGATTCCTCTCGGACTGATACTCTGCTTCATTTTCCCTTCCAGGGGGTGTCCCAGCCAGGCTGGGCAAATCAAGGAGCTAGGGTTCTTAAAGCATGTGAAAAAATTTGTTTTTTGAATCTGTCATTGCTTAGGGTTCAGGAAGCATGTGTACAGGAGAAGAAACCAGTAGGTAGAGAAAAAGAGGAAGCCTGATGCTTTTCAGTAGAGAAGCTGTCCTTCCACAAGAGCATGACATAGAGCGTCATCCTGTGCTCTGAGCTGTGGGGGCCAGAGCTGGGAGATTATGAGCCCAGTGCTGGTTTCCTGCTGTGGGAGCCAAGACACAACATCTGGATAAAAAGCTTGGCTGGGGCCACTTGATCTAATCTCCTCAGGAAAGCAAAGGCTATGGAAAATCAATGACAGCAGAGAAAGGGAGGGTGGGAAAGCATGAAGGGGCCCCTTATCTCAGAGAGCCTGGGTAAGAGCCTTGACATTCAGGTTCCTTTTTTGCTAATCATGTGAACAGGCAGATCAGGATGGCTGGAGTGAAACCATGAGACTTTTTTTTGGGAACCATGGCAACAGGTGTCCTGAGAAGACGGAGATTGAAATTCTTGTGCTGTCTAGTGGGTGTCCACCTGGTGCCCTAGGGCAGGTACCATGGCACTGAACTCTGGGATGCAAGGCAGCAGCAGGGTACGAGGGTACCCAACCCCCCTCTAGAACAACCCTTATCCCCTTTGTAACCCTGCTTTGCAGGATCCCCTTCTCCTACGCAAAATATGGAAACACTCTCTTTTCTGTCCCCCCCTTGTATTAAGACTGAAGCCACTTACTGGACATTTCAATGAAGCAGTCTGTTCTATTTGGACCAACATTTATTAGGACCAACATCTATTAGGCCCCTGGATACATCTAAGACCCATGGGTTGCTCTCTCTTTGAGTCTAAAGAAACTGATTTTCAGATCAGAGGTGGTGACATCTCTTTTGTCTTTAAGGGAGGGTGGAGCCCAAAGGAGGATCTGGTCCCAGTCACCAGGTGTGTGCTGAGCTATACACATTAGCTTTAAAGCCAAAGAGGGCTTGGAGGTGAGACTGTGGAGTTGAGCTTTGGCAAGATGCCCTGTTTTTAGGCAGATTGTAAATTATAAATAAATAGTCTCTGTTCTTCTTTTGCTTCAGCTTGTAATGAAAAACAACAGAGCCCTGCCTGCACAGTCCTTATGTTTCTGCCTCAGATTTGCTGTTAACCGTTCCTGACTGGAAATGACTCCAGGCAGTCACAGACACTGGCTTTTATTATTGTGTCGGCATCTTATTTAAATCCACTGTCCCAGACGTCAATTTAGCAAAGCCTCCCTCTCCCCACGGAAATGTGGATGCACCCCCTCAGAACCCACCATTAAGTTCCCTGTTGTCACAGGGGAGGTGTGATTGTGGGTCATGTCTTTGGATTATTTAGATTATTTAGCAGCAAAAGCCAGAGAGCGGGAATCCGGAGCCCGGGAAGGTAGCTAATCCCAGAGAGAAATTGCAGCCAGTGTTATACCTACTGTGATGTTCACCACAACCATCCAGGGAATGAAGAGATTCATTCTGAGTTTGGAGATTTACTCAGCACAAGGCCGCCATCTGTTGAAACTAGGCTTTAACGTGGACGAGAATATCCTTCTGTTTGGCTTCTTTCTGCCTCTGTCCACCGGAAAGTCACTGCATTGTCTTCTGCCACACCATGGTCAAGGGGGGGAGAGTTTAACAACCAAACACTGCTCCCTCCCTCCTCTGTGACTTTCACACCAGGGCTGCACTTCGGTGGACAGGTTTAACGTCTGGGAGAATCTGTCTTGTCTCACAGAGCTGTTGAGAGCCATGTGAAGAAGGGCTTCAAGCCTGCAGGCAAAGGAGAATTCGGAAACGCAGCCCCAAGAGATGGCGGTGGGGCTGTGTGGGGGGGGATCTGATCTCCCCTTGCCTTTTAGCTGCATCCACACACAGGGCTGAGTTGCATCTGATACCACACCATCAGGCAGCATGTCAGAAACAGCCTGAGACACACAGAAGTCACCCCTCAGTGTGGGTTGCACAGAGAGCGCCCAGCAAAAAAGGAGCTGACAATCAAATCATCACTTTTCCAAGTAATCCACCCCAGTCAAGGTGGTGTTTGCTCTGACTTCAAAACCAGAAACAGCAAAAGCTCTTTTTAAATTTTCAAACAACAACAACAAAAACAAAAACAAACAAAGGAGCAACTAACAACTTGCTGCAACCACATAACATTTTATTTCCTGGGATAAAAATAAAGAGAATGAATTATCAGAAGTCTTTCTTCAACATCATTAAAATGCTTTTCAACGAAAGTTACAAGAATTGTTTAAGGCGCACAGAAAAGGTCAGTTTTGCCTTTCTTCCAGAACACTCCCTGCCCTAGACGCAAAACACCGATACCACATCCCAGAAAGAGAGAGACTTACAGACACAGGAACCAGAACAGTCATAACCAGGGTCTCTGGCTCTAACATAAGCATCATAGAAAAAAAATCACAACAACTCTCTCTTCCATAAATATAGCATTCCTGGAAAATATATCCAAAATATCTCCATCTGAACTACAGTACAAAAATCCACGCACCGGCCATAAAAATAATATTTTCTCCTATACACAAATAAAATCATATGTAAAGCAAATTTGGAACACAGGGAGGGGGTTACAAAATCTCTTGGGATCTGGGCTATTTAAAGTCATTTTTGTTTGGGTTATCCCTCTGCTGGGTATAGGGAACTGGCTACAAATACATCCATTTCGCAGTGCTCACCATTTCAACAGCTCCTGCGTCATGGAATGTGGTACTTTTTAAAAATAGGCGACCCTTGGTGTCATGGAAAGAAGAGGAAAAATGGAGAATCCAGGGAGGGAGGGAGAGAGAGAAGAAGTGAAAGAAGAGGGCCAGACTTCAAGGTGGGCTTGAAATACTCTGTGGTATAAAGTAGACACCCAGGCTCGATGTTACAAATTGGTGGCTCCCCCTTACAAATCCGTTTCCCGGCTCGTGTCCAGGCAGAGGGCATAGAGGGACCTTCGCAAGTCCACATTGCTTTTGGCCTTGAGGTTACACTTCTCCAGGGGGCAGCTGCCCCTTCGGGCTCCGTCTGCATTCTCCAGGGACACCCCGGCCTTGCAGAGGGACCCCTTGCTCCAGCTGGTCTTCCGGGGGCCTCCGCTGTCCAGCCCTGTCCCATGGCTCTGGCTGCCCTGCTCTTCCTTAAGAACTGCCTGTTCCTCATGGTCCGTCTCCCGGTGGTAGAAGTAGTTGAAGTTGGAGACAATGACAGGCACAGGCAGGGCGATGGTGAGGACCCCAGCGATGGCACACAGCGAGCCCACGATCTTGCCCCCCACAGTGACAGGTCTCATGTCCCCATAGCCTACCGTGGTCATAGTGACTACTGCCCACCAGAAAGCATCCGGGATGCTGGAAAAGTGAGTCTCCTGGTTGTCAGCCTCTGCGAAGTAGACGGCACTGGAGAAGAGGATGACTCCGATGAAGAGGAAGAAGATGAGCAGGCCCAGCTCCCGCATGGAGGCCTGCAAGGTCTTGCCCAGGATCTGCAGCCCCTTGGAGTGGCGGGAGAGCTTGAAGATGCGGAACACCCGGACCAGGCGGATCACTCTGAGGATGGCCAGGGACATGGCCTGCTGCCCATTCTGGCCGCCTCCCCCTCCACCGCCTGGCTGCTGTTCTGCCAGTTCGGTGCCCAGGGTGATGAAGTAGGGGAAGATGGCCACCACATCAATGATGTTCATGATATTCCGAGAGAACTCGGCTTTGCTGGGGCAGGCGAAGAAGCGTACAAGCAGCTCGAAAGTGAACCAGATGACACACGTGGTCTCTACAATGAAGAAGGGGTCAGCCAGGGTCCGAGGCAGGAGAGGTGCCACCGTAGGGCCAGAGGGAGGCGCCAGAGCCCCGCTGCCATTGGCCCCCCGGGCGGGCCCAAGAGGCTGGTGGGGCGCCGGGGGATGGCGGAGCAGCTCCCGTTCATCCCTGAACTCGGGCAAGGTCTCCAAGCAGAAGGTGATGATGGAGATGAGAATGACCAAGACGGAGACGATGGCGATGGCCCTCGCGGACCCCGAGCTTTCTGGATATTCAAAGATAAGCCACACCTGGCGCTGGAACTCGTTTCGGGGCAGCGGCTTCTCCTCTTCTTTAATGAACCCCTCGTCCTCGCGGAAGCGCTCCATGGCCTCGTCCCCCAGCTGGTAGAAGCGGATCTCATCTGCGAACACGTCCAGGGAGACGTTGACCGGCCTCCGCAGGCGGCCCCCGGACTGGTAGTAGTAGAGGATGCCGTCGAAGCTGGGCCGGTTGCGGTCGAAGAAGTACTCGTTCCTCAGGGGGTCGAAGTAGCGCAGGCGCTTGGCGGGGTCCCCCAGGAGGGTGTTAGGGAACTGCGCCAGGGTGCCCAGCTGCGTCTCGAACCGCAGCCCGGAGATGTTGATCAGGACGCGCTGGTGGTGCAGGGACCCCACGCTCAGCACCTGGTCCTCCGCCAGGCCCAGGGCAGGGTCGCCTTCTCCCTCCTCGTCCTCCCGCGGCAGCCGTCGAGGCTGCGGAGGCTCCTGGGGCAGCGGTGGCAAAGGCCGCCCTCCCGGGTCCGCTCCCCTCTGCGTGCCACGCGCCCTTGGCCCCCGCTCCTTGGGTCCCTCGCTGAGCCCGGCCGTCGGGGGACACTGGAGCTCTCCCCCTACGGCCTGGCCACAGCCTGTCCCGGCCTCACCTCCTCCTCTGACAGTCATGGCACCGCCGTTCTCCAGGGGCACCAGGGCGATCTCCATGGCCAGGGAGCAGGGGGCATGCTGCGCCCCTGCCGACCGGCGTCCGAGCCCTCCACTCACGCCCCGCTGGGCGCCTCGCCTCCGGCTCCTCGACCGCCGTCGGCCTGCCCCTCTGTGCGGCGGGCTGGGGCTGCTGGCGCGGTCCCCTGGCTCGGTCCTGACGTCAAGAAGCTGCTGCCCTGCTCTCTGCCTCGCTCTCCGTGCTGGCAGCCCGTTACCAAGCAGCCAAAAGCCTCCTTCCAGCAGATGCAACCTTCAGCCGCCCCTCTCTGGCTGCGGGGCGGCGCTAGGCCGCCACCCTGCGCGGCTCCCCCGCCTCTTCCCTCCCCACGCCTCGTCGCCTCCCCTCCTCTGTCTGCCGCCCCCTCTCCCGGGTCTCGCGGCAGCGGGTGTCTCCCCGGAGGGCACAGCTGGGGCCCGGGGCGAGGGGAGGAAGGGGGGCTGACAGGGAGCAGCCTGGCGGAGGGAGAAAGGAGGGAGAGAGTGGAGAGGCTGGAGGAACAGGTTGTACCGAGAGCGCGGGAACTCCCAGGGCAACCAGATGAGAATAGCTGTGGATTTCAGTTCACCTGGGAACCTGCTGAACGCCAAGTGGACTCCAGGGGAAATGAGTTGCCTTGGGTTGGACGGGTGAGACCTGAGATAACTGCAGTCCTTTTACAATCCTCCTTTGGAGGGGTAGCTAGCTATTGTCTCTGCTTTCGGAAGAATTACAGACAGGAAGGGGCTGGGCTATCGGTCTTGGGGATCTAGAGATCTAGAGATACATAGAGCTGGAGATACCTCCAGACCAATGGTGGAGAAGCCTCTGTCTTGCCATCTTCCTACATGCCCACCGGAAGGTGACAGGCTGAGAGCTGACAGCAGCCCCCTGCCCTTGTTGCCCTGGGACAGCCCTGATTCTCAGTCCAGAGAAGTCCTGGCCCGTGGGACAAATTCCTCATCTGGTCTCCTATCCCTGAGAACGTACAACTGCTAGCTCTCACAAATCCCACGTGTAAAAACCTGTCAGGGAGAAGTGGAGGAGGAAGAAAGAGATCCTGGGGAGAGCTGTCCCTTTCTGGTGTCTCTTGGAGCTGGCAACTGCAGCTTTGTGTAGGGGTTTGTGTAGGGGGGGAGCGGGAGGGGTCAGGGAGGCTGTGAGATCCCAGGGCTGGAGGACTCCCAGGAGTAGAATAAGAAGCAATGCTTACTTTGCTCCTAAGATGTACAGGGAGCATTCTCAGCACTGTACAAATACTGACTGGTGTACTCCTACAGCACCCTATTTTCTCGATACTATTACTATCTCCATTTCATAGGTGAGCAAAATGAGACACACGAGGTGACTAAATTGCCCATGGGCATACAGGTGGAAAGTGGTGAGGCTGGGATTCAAACCCAAGTGAGCAGACTTTGAACCCTTGCTCCCTCCACTCCACTGCTCTATAGAAATGCATAACCCCCTTTCCAGGTACAAGTGCACCCTCCCCCCAGCATCTGGGCTGAGAGTTTTAGTTTTCTCTTGCAGGAGGCAGGAGGGTGGCTGAGTAACTGCTAAGTCTTCCAGGGTCAGGAAATGGCCCCAGCCCCTGGGGGGTTTTAGGGGGCTTCCATGGACAATGGAAACATCTTCCAAGGCCTGTCAGCCAGTTCTAGACACACCCTCCAGGTATTTGTTGGTTTTAAGTTACCATAAAGTCATGGTTTTTGAATGTTCAAAGTTCATTCAAAGCTTTTGAATGTGTTTCTGTTTTGTTCCTGTATGTTGTTTACTGTTTATATATGTGGATGTCACAGCCTCCTGTCTGTGAATATATCTGCACAGGAGGGATGTTTTGAAAACATGCTATGGGGTGCATGGGCATTTGTTGGAATAGCAAAGTGTCCACACACAAGCTTACGTCAGGGTTGGAGAAATAGGTGGGCGTGGGGCCTTTTTGTGTGTTGCGTGAAGGTGGATGTGAATTGGGTGTATGTAACTGTTTTCATTGTGAGTGACTCTGTGCATGAGGTTGGCTGTCCTTGCAGATGTGCATGAGTGAGGAAGGGGCAGGAAAGGGAAAATCAGTACCTGGGAGCACCCCTGTAACCAACCACAGGGCCTTATACTCCCCTCCCCAGACCTCTGCCAACCCTGCTCCATCTGCCCTGGGGTTTTATTCTTCTCTGCTTCGGAGGCTGTCAGTCAGGATCGGGTCTACCTCTGGGAGCCTGCAGCCTACAGAGCTTGTAGAGGTGAGCTCAGAGACCCACAGAAACTGAGTCTTACTTAGGGACTCACTCATCTTGTAAATACAGGGATACCATCTTGGTTCACAGGAGCTCTGCTTGAGCTCCCTCTGGGAGAGAGTTCTCTGGACCTTGTCTTCCAGGGGCCCTTAGAGACTCTGTTCCCTGAAGAATAAGAGCAGAACATAAACAGTGCTGGAAAAGCACACAAACCAGGCCTCCTTGATGTGGTATTTTCTTAAATCTACTGTCCACACATTTACCAGCTTTGATAGGTTTCTTACAAAATTAGCTTCAGATGTTACATGTGGCTGCCAGGGGGTATACTGGGAGGACATCCTTGAAAGAAAGAAATTGCTTTTCAGCTTCCAGGAGTATGATTAGCTGAGAGCTTCTGGCCGTTGGCAGCTTCAGGCCCTTCCCGGGCAGACCTCTGCCAGTGACCGAACACCACAGTTTTCTGCCCAGTGCAGAACCCTTCTGCTGTGGCATCTTTGCTCTGGATCCCCCCCGTTGGGTTGGCCATGACACTGTAAGAAATACGTTGCAGTCTGAGACTGTTCACCCCTCTTCCTCCTCTCTTTCTTCTCATGGGTGTCCTTGGGTCAGCATCAGGGGCTGAAGACTTTCTCTGCTGGCTTCCGTAGGGTGCTTTTCGAAAATCTTTCTTCTGTTTCTTCCCAGTAAGCTTCTTACACTCCCACACTAACTGACAAATCATCTAACTGAAACTTACCCTCTGCTCTACGAGACTAATCCTAGGAGATAAGCCCCTCTAGAGAAGAACGTCATGTGTACCATCACCTGAAGATCTGATTCAAACACAGGCTCTGATGCAGGGTGAGCTTAGAACACAATGCAATCTCCACAGCTACGCTGATGCTCCTGTCCAAAGATCACACTGTGAGCCACCTCCTCTCAGACAAACCCTAGACAAGGTCTTTGAAGGAATTATTTGAAGCACCTAGATTATGTCCCCCTGAATGAGCTATACAGAGGAGACAAATGGGAAGTCTTCCCTTAATTCATAGGACTAGACCTAGCAGACCACAGGAGGACTGGTAAGGTATATAGAACAAAGAAGAAATGAATATTATGAGAAGTAAGGCATTGATGGGAAGGAGGGCTGGGCTCAAAGAGGAAGGAAAGAGAGAAGAGGAGGAGGAGGAGAAAGAATCCTAAATACCACCTTTATTAATCCATTAGAAAATAATTCATTGAGTGTCTACGATGCACAAGGCATTGTTCCAGGTTCTGGGAGTATACTGATGACCGAGGCAGACATATTTCCTAACCTCTGTGGAGTTCTATCTTGGGGAAGACAAAAGCCACCAAGAGTCTAATTTTACACTGGCTGCTTAACTACAATTTTAAGAGGTACAATCGAGAATTTAGGGTGTTGTGAGAATAGCGGGGAGCCTGACCCCATCTAGGACCCGGAAGCTTTCCTGAGGTGGTGATGGGGAGGACAACTATTCCGTGTGGATGGAAGAGTGTGTTCCAAGGCCATAGGGCTGGTATGAGGAACTGAAAGTTAAAGTAGTTGATGGGGGGCTCAGAAAGAGTTCTCTGAGATCGGTCTAGAGAGGTGGAGGAGATCCAGATTATGAAAAGGTTACTAGGTCGTGTTTCATGATCTCCCTAGCAAGATGCCATAATACTTCCTTTCTTCCATGCTCAGATACTTTGCTTGTGTCTATTAAAGCAAATGTCCTGTGGCACCTGGGTGGCTCAGTCGGTTAAGTGTCTGCCTTTGGCACAGGTCATGATCCCAGTGTCCAGGGAAGGAGTCCCGCATCTGGCTCCCTGCTCAGTGGGGAGTCTACTTCTCCCTCTACCTCCCCTCTGCTTGTGATCTCTCTCTATTGGATAAATAATTAAAATCTTAAACAAATGTGCCAATAAAATTCTAGTCTATGCTCTACTACTTGTTTTAGCCTTTTCTCCCCTCCACTTCCACCAGAATATATATATCTTAACTTTATCTCTGTTGTGTATATGTCTATTTGTCTTCTTTCTCTTTCTTTCTTTCTTTCTTTCTTTCTTTCTTTCTTTCTTTCTTTCTTTCTTTCTTTCTTTCTTTCATTCTTTCTTTCTTTCTTCCTTTCTTTCTTTCCTTCCTTCCTTCCTTCCTTCTTTCCTTCCTTCCTTCCTTCCTCTATCTATCTATCTATCATCTATCTATCTATCTATCATCTATCTATCTATCTATCTATCTATCTATCTATAATACGTAGGCAAGTAAGCAGGTAGATGGATAACTAGAAAATAAAGAGAAATAGAGAGACCTTGAAATCAAACATCATACTCTACTCATCCCCAATTTTCCTTGCACCATCAAACATTCATCTTATGAATTTCAATAAGTATATTTTACATGTAATTAAACCAAGAGAAAGGAGTTCAGCCAAGGAGCGGGAAGGGAGGTGAAACAGGGATAAGAACTGAATGTGAGTTCTGAGATAAACTAAATACTCAAAGTGACTGTGGACATGGAACCCAATCAGAAAAATGTAAGACTTATTTGGGTGACCAGATGGGGGAAGTGAATTAAATCTACTTTGGCCCTTTGTTCAGATTATATGTGTTACTTATTACTACACAACCCACCTCAACTTTGTGAATAAAAATAACTTTGTGGCTAAAAATAGTTTAACATATTGGACTGTGTGAGTTAGTTCCCAAGCTGAGAGAGCCTTTGAGACCTAAAGTTACTGTAATTCTGTTTATTAAAAAACACTAAACCATGGAGCCTAAAAATCCACTGAATGTTCATCTGGATCAACAGAAAAGCCTCCACCGCTGGGCAAAATATAAAGGAACAGGAAGAGGTGAAAATAAAATTCCATTCTAAGTGTGCCACTTGTCATTCCTGTCAAACATCAGTCTTTCTTCTCCACCTTGGATGGGGTTATGAACATGGGAACCTCATCAAAAATGTGATGAGAGGGTCCTAGCAAGAGGCCAGGCTGACAAATCAGTAAAAGTGGTAATCAGTCGGTCCAGGGCTCAGGGCTCAGCTTCCTCTGCTCCTCCCTTTGGAGGGTGAGAGGTTCTTCTTCTGCCAAAGGGACCAAGGGACCACATCTCTGAGTATCCCCAGGCCCTTTGCATGGCTGGGAGATCTTAGATTTCTTAAGGAGAAGAGGTACACTCTGAGTCATTTCCCCAGCCCCCCCCCTAGCACTCTGGTGAGCCAGTTATGTTGAATTTCTGTCATCACACCTGAATCTCCTCTTTGCTATAAAGGAAATTGAACAAAACCATCTCCTCCATGAGGGAAGCCGTCACCCTCAGACTGGGAAAGCTTGTCTTCCCCTAACCTTCCCCACAACCCCTTGGTCAGCACCTTTCTAAGGAAACACAGAGGTGCTGGGAGTCAGGAGAGAGGGTCTCAGGGTTCCTTAGGCTGTACCAGGGAGAACCAAAGAGGAGGCAGCATAGTTAACATGAACCAAAATACATAGTTTAAAACAAAACAAAACAAAACTGCTGCACCTGGGTGGCTCAGTGTGTTAAAGCCTCTGCCTTAGGCTCAGGTCACGATCTCAGGGTCCTGGGATCGAGCCCCACATCAGGCTCTCTGCTCGGCGGAGATCCTGCTTCCTCCTCTCTCTGCCTGCCTCTCTGCCTTCTTGTGGTCTCTCTCTCTGTGTCAAATAAGTAAATAAATAAAATCTTTAAAAAAAACAACTAAGAGGAAAACTTGATTAATGAGTCCTTGATAGGCTAGGTCTCGCTGCTAAATGTTACAAAGTATGTAATTCTATGGCTCATTACTATTAAATAACATATCATAAGAACATATTATCAAGCAATAATGAGTAATAAAGTATTAATCAGTGAAAGGGTAAAACCATCTCTCACCTAATCCTCTCTCCCAGATGCTTTCTGTTTCTAGATCTGTAGTGGAAAACATCTTAATGAGGGGAGCAGCTGTTCTTCCTTCCCTCCTAGTCCCTTCTCACTTGCCTCTCAGTCCAACATCTTGGGAAGGAAACCTTGGAAATGACCTTCCTTTCCTTTCCCTTTTGATGGGTGGAACTGAGGTGGAGTCAACAAAGCAAACATACAAAACAAATGAGTGTGTGTGTTGCGGGTGTGGGGGAGAGAGGATTTATCTGCTGTGTTAAGAGGTGGAAGCAGGAGAAGACCCTGGATGGCAGAGAGGGAAAGATTATGCCTAAACTGACCCAGATCCTGCGAGAGACCTCAGACCCAGTGCTAGGATTTCCTGTTTGCAGGGATTAAGATGAGAGGCCCTTTACAAATCAAGGCTCACATCTGGAGCTTGGCTTTTTTCCCTCCCTCCCTCTCTCCCTCCTTCCCCACATTTAATCCAGGAATAAATTCATTAATGGGTCCACTGCATTTTCAGAGGCCAAACATAGAAAGGAAAGTGACCTAGATGCACAGGGGCTGGGAGGTTCAAGGGAGGGCTCTCCCTGGTGAGTAACCGTTTCCCTCCCTCCCCCTTCCCTTCTCCACTGAGGAGCTGGTGAGTTATAGGTGCATCCTTGACTATTTTTCTCACTCTCTTTTTTACCTTCAACACACCCCACTATGGTATTCACTCATACAACATGAAAGCTTTCTGACTTTGAAATTATGAACCACTAGCTTCATGTGTTGTTAGGGTCAGAGATATTTGAATTGTTTTTACTTCTTCAATACTACCTGCAACTTTCATTTCCTTGCTCTCTGACTGGACATCCAGATCAAGGAAGGCATTAGTTGAGAACTTTATATTTAGTGGCTTTTCTAGCTAAATTGTTGCTAGCATTGCATAAAGGTATGTTATGAATTCAGGTTATGTATCAAGATGTATGAAAAAAAGTACTTTATTTTAAAAGTGCTAAGCAAAGGTAAGACAGTTTTGTAACTACGGAAGGAGCATTCTCTCTAAGTCTGGAAAAACATGTGGTCACTGTACAATTCATGCAGGCCAGACAGCACCCATTTTTTTTCAATGTCCTTTTCAGAATAAATCCTCTTTATTCTGATTTGACAAAAGATGGTTTAGTCATGAAACAAGATTAGGGCTCAGCAACAGTTTCAATGTGGCTGGACCTGGAGGTAGGGGCTGAGATGGGATGGCTTCCAGAGGATTGCTACTCAAACACCAGCTCATGACCAGTGGTATCAAGGTCATCTGGGAGCTTCTGAGAAATGTTACTTGCCAAGCCCCATCTCAAACCTACTGAATCAGAATATCTGGAGACAGAGCCCAGTAATCTGCATTTTAACAAGCTCTCTAGGTGACTCTGATGCTACCAAAGTTTGAGAACTGGTGTCCTAAAGGGCCTGTCTCATTCAGGAGTCTGGTCCTTTTATTAGATGCAGTGTTGCATAAGGAATTCAGGGCCTGGGAAGTTCTCTGGATGAGAGCTTGGAATCTGGATTGAAGTAGATCCCAGCAACACCTCTTCTTCATTATGACACTCAACCTCTTTAGGTCTCAGCTACTTTGTCTGTCAAATAAAGACCATGAAAACTGCTTACCTCCTATACTCGTTTAAAGTATTAAAATGTCTGAAAAATCATAAGCACTAATTACTATTGGTTAATATTTTAATGTTAGCTAGTCTGGGTAATCTGACAGGTGCCAAGTGCAGGTGCAGGCCCTAAGGCATCTGCATTAGTCACCTGTAGCGACAGTAGTGGCATCATTATATTAGGGGCTTTTCTCTAGTTAACCCAGTCATGGAGCTAAGGGCTCCCCATTTGTTGGAAAGTGAACTGTCTCAGCACTGCAGATGCCCTATGTGGTGGGTGTGGGGGTAACCCAGTCATCATCTGGCTCCCGGCCTTCCTGTTAATATTAGTTTCCTATTGCTGCTCTAACGAACTACCCCAACGTAATGGCTTAAAACAATACAAATTTATTATCTTATAATTCAGGAGGTTAGAAGTACAAAAATGCATTGAACCATTTTTACAAAGTCCTCTCTGCCATATAAGGTAACATGTTCACAGGTTCCAGGGTTGAGGACCTGGACATCTTCGCAGAACCATTATAGTCTGCCACACTGTCTCCACTCCACCCAGCGAGACTCTGAGGATGGAGCCTTGAATGCTGAGTGCAACCCAAGCTCTTAGCTAGTCAAACCCTCTCACTGTACTGATAACAAACACCTGGCGGTTTGTCCCAGAGAAGCAGAGACTGAGCAACCCAAGATCCCAGTTTCTAACCCAGGTCCGCGGAGTCCAGGTTCAGTGGTTTCTCCAGCAGACAGTCTCTCTGCAGGAGGGAAAAACCCATCAGTGACCAGTCATGTCAAATCAAAATTCTTCAGACCCAGACTTGCTGGAAGATGAGGGGTGACTCTAAACATTGAGTCATGCCATGAGTATCTCAGTCTCCCTGTCTGTGGAAGAAGAGTTGATCATGTTTTCTGCTCTAAGAGCTAAATCTCTACTCCTGAAAGTCCTCATGCATGGATGAAATATTTGTGAACTCAAAGCCTGATCTCTCCTTAATCACTGCCACTGCTGATGAAGTGAGAGGCAGAGCGATTTCTCACATACGGCCATCACTTCTTTCTCTGGTAAAGACAGTAATCTGGGGAAGGGCAATTATCTCAGCAGAATTACCAACCTTGCAGCATGACATTATCGACTGTTTGAGATTACATAGTATTCATTTGCTGCTATTTTAATGTCTGTTGCCTTCTCTTTCCCCTTCCCCAGCCCGACGCCAAACCCCCACCTCCCAGCCTCTTCCTTTCTTTTTATTAATCTTGGGAAATAACTTCCTTATTTTTAACAGACTGGTGCCACCAGTAGGAATATGATGAGGAGGAACATAAGGACTTTCACACTTTCAGCTGGGACTCAGCCACCGCCCATTGGATTTTTCGACTAAGCTTCAGAGCTTAGAGCTGAGACAGTTCACTTTCCAACAAATGGGGAGCCCATAGCTCCATGACTGGGTTAACTAGAGAAAAGCCCCTAATATAATGATACCACTATTGTCACTACAGGTGACTAATGCAGATGCCTTAGGGCCTGCACCTGCACTTTGTCTCTGCCAACAATGAAATGGCTGGCAAATGCCCCCACGGCTGACTCTGTGAACTGCCTGGCTACTCTCCACTCCCCAGTGTCAGTGTGGTACACTCTGTGGTGTGAAAGCCAATTACCACATTGTAACGATGGCTTTCCTGGAGCTCAGGAACAAGTGGAAGTAGATAGCAGTGAATGAGCGAATAAGTGAGTGAGTGAGTCAATGTGTGTGTGTGTGTGTGTGTGTGTGTGTGTGTGTGTGTGTGTGTTTGTGTGTGTTGGCTGAGGTGGAAGAAGAAGGTGACTGCTAACAGTGTCTTAGGCGATGTAATAGGTGTGATATTGGAATATAGACAACCAAGACTTTGGGTCTCACTGTGTACCTCTATTAGCTCGTGGCTTGGGCAAGTAATTTAGCTTCCATAAATATTTTTCAACATTTTTGTCTGTAAAATGGGAAATAAATATTGACTCCATAGGTTATAACTGGGTTCATTTAAAATAGCAAACTGCATTTAAGCTGGTGTCTATTATGTAACCATAATAGTTAACATGTCTTGAGTTCTTATTAGGTGCCCAATCTTGATCTACATATATGATCCTTTTACATACATGGCATTTTATCCTCAGTCACAACCCTATGACATAGATGCTAGCATTAATCTTAGTTCACAGATATGGAATCTGAGAGTTAATGCAATTAAGCAAATTTTCAAAGGTTTACTGAGAAGTAAATATAGAGCCCTGGTAACTGCTGGTTACTGTTATGTCATTATTAGGGTATCTCCTCTGAACAAAGGAATAGCTGAGGGAGTTTTTCACTGGGCCTCTTTTCCTAACTTTCTATACTCTATGCTCACTCTGCCTTTGGCCATGTCAAGCCCCTGTTAAATCCTATTGGGGAAAAGCAAGTGACAAATGTGTGAATGACTAACAGCCGTGAAGAGTTTCAGGTTATTGCTTGTTAGCACATAAGAAACTCTGAAAAAGTTGGGATGTCCAAACCTTGTCAAAACCAAGTGACTCCATGAGGCAGAGATTTTCTACCTGGTGGTGCGTGATTTCCCAGGTTAGGACAGCCAGATTGCTTACTCAGAGGAGACAGCGCCCCCTGTTGGCTCCCCCCTCTACCTGCACCAGTCTGGTCTGTGCAGCTTGGCTGAGATCAGAGTGACTGAGGGTGAGAAGAAAGCTCTGCAGAGGAAGGCTCATACCACCAAGTCTAGATATTGAGTTTCCAATATCAAAAGAAGGAGCCTTCTTAGAGGCCATTAGCACTGAGCAGACACTGGAAATAAAGAAGGGCCTGCTTTTTGAAACAGAACTAATAACTGTTGGGAGCTACAGCTGGACCATGCCAAATGTCCCCTTGTGATGGATATTTTTAAAAACCTGAGCTTCTCCAGAACCTTTCTTTTGGGGAACTCCAAGCCCTTGACTCCATCATTCTCTCAGCACTCACAGGAAATAGTTAAGGGAAAGATTAGGATGAGAAATCCAAATCACTGAAGGGGTGTCGTACTAGATAATAATAGATGGAAAACCTGGCTCTATAAAACTTACTGGCTGTGTGACCTTGAGCCAGTCACTTAACTTCTCTGTGCTTTAGTTTCTTTATCTGTAAAATAAGAGTAATAATAATAATAATGGTGTTTAACCTCATTGGGTTGCTATAAAGATTAAATGAGTTAATATTTGTAAACTACTCAGACACATGTCTGGCACATGGCAGACATTATATAAGTGTTTATTAATAAATGAAATTTTAAAGATGCCCAACATTCCCAGTGAGGTGCAGTCAATGCCAGGAAGAGAGCCCAGCACATTCCTCTTTAGAAAGACTATAATTAGAGCCAACCAAATGATGCAGGAATTTCCTGCGAATTAGGGAGCTGTGGTGGCCAGCAGTGTGGTGGTGTGGAAAAGTCAGAGGCTTTGGAATTAGACAAATCTGGATTTAAGTCCCATTCTATCACTTACTCTCCAAAACCTTGAACAAGTTTCTGGGCCTCTCTCACTGTTCTCTGTAAAATGGGGACAACAGTGTCCAGCTTGCTGAGTTGTCACCTGGATCGATGATATATAGAAAGTAAGCGGAATCCAGCATGCCTTCAGTCGGGAACGTCTCTGTGGTCATCGTGGTCCTCATCGTCATCTTCACCATCATCATCATCAATCTACTATGTAGGAAGAATCAAGAAAACAGAGTAGTCTTTAAGTCAGTGATTCTCAGCATGGAGTGTCTAGGGGCGTATGTCAACATTGAAGGCGTGCAAGGTCAGTATGAAGGCTGGAAATTACATTCAATAAAGTGTCATTTAGTATTTGGAAAGTGAAAAATAACAGTATTGTTTTCAAAATGCAGACCAAATAGTGTGAGATTCAACACATCTCTCTCTGGAGGAAATTGACAAATTCCCCAGAAAAATTGCCACCCTGGAGACAGAGTGTTGGGGAATGGGTTGGGGAGATTTTATTTCTCTAGCTGGTGCTTATAAAGACCAGACACTCATATTTATGATGGCTATGAACTTTTTGAAGCCTCACAATGAACTAATATATGCAAAATGTTAATTTTAAAACACTGCTGGTCACTAGGTTTGCTTTTCAATATTGAGGCTCCAAATGCAGCAGCATTTGTGAGAAGTAGTCATCCTCTTCTGGACCTAGATATGTCTAGAGCTCACATTCTTGCTCTAGAATAGTCGTTTTGCTTCTAGTTCTTGGGCATGTCTCCTCTACCCTGGCAATCCTTTGAGACACAGCTGCATCCTCATCCAGTCCCTGGGAGGTCTACCCATGTCACCTCTGATGTGTTTCCCTCCTTTTAGCTTAGAAACACTTTGTAGCCTCACCAGGGCTCTCACTCCAGCCTTCTTAACTTTTTCTTTCCAGTTGTGGGGATGGGGCATGAGAATGCTGAGTTTCCCTCCTTGTAGGTTTACACAGATTTAGCAAATATATAGGACACTCAGTTACATTTGAATTTTGGATAAATAATGAATACTTTTTTTAGAATAAGTATGCCCCAAATATTGCATAGGATATTTTTATGCTAAAAATTATTCATTGTTTTTCTGAAATTCAAGTGTAACCGGACATCCTGTATTTTATTTAGCAACCCTACCTCCTAGGGTAGGGCAAAGTCATAAGAAACTCAACAAGCTGTCTCCAGCTCTCTCCAGCATAGGCAGACCATATGATCATCTGACCTCAAGGCTGATGCATGTTGTAAGCACAGGAGACTACTTTATGTGCAAATACAGGAAGCCCGACCAAAGGTGAACAAGCAAAGCTTGTGATAGCAAGGAATCGACCATCATTACTTGCATTTTGCCAGAGACTCAAAGGCAGACAGAGGTAGGAAACCCTGGTGGTGGGAAGGAAAGTCTTTAGGTGTGCTCTGATTAGAGGCTGTTGGTGTAGGGAAGCTCTTGGTATGCTAACTAGAAGCAGGGCACCCTATGTAATTGGTCAGGAGTGCATATTTAGCTTCTTTGGTTGATCCTAAGTTGGGAACAGGGACAAAAATTAGAGAAGCTGTCAGTTTTTTTAGTCCTAGTGTTTCGGGTGGTTGTTTTAGAGGTTATTGTTGGCTTCCTGGACCAGTTGCTAGAGATAGTAGTCTTACTTCCTACCAGCCTGACTTGTAAATAGCAGGCTGATTTCCTGGGCTGGGTACGATCAGTCATGGGTTGGTTTCCTGGGTTGGTTCTGCTGATTGTGGCTCTGAGTTCCACTTTTATATAAGGTCTCACCATTGTCATTTGTGTATCTAGTGTCGAATCTGCAAGATCTATCACATCCCTGGACTTCAGCAAGGTCTCTCCTTGCTCATATTTCCAAACAACACAGGATGTCTACACTCACATCTAACTGCATGGAATAATCTCCAACTATTCTCTCCCTGCTTGGTTTTATTCGATTGGGTGAAGGGAGAGGAGGAAAACGAAAGAATAAAAAGAGAGAGAGAGAGAGAAAAGAGCCCTGCTCAATCACATAAATATTTTCCAATATTTCCCTATCTATGAATTGTGACTTTTCACCTTAAAAGCCAAGAATTTCAGTTTGCTCTTCTCAGATGATTTTATTGGTGATCCTAAAGCAATGAATGTTCCCTTATCTAGCTGTCCTAATGAAGAAAGTTAACCTCCGTCTTCAGACAGCCCCAGGTGGTCCGGAGTTGGGGGTGAAGTTCACCATCCTGGCGCTGGAGGGTGCTCTTGGTTCTCCCAGGAGGCACTCTGCAATAGCTGCTGGGTCAGTCTCCTTTGCTCACTCAGTTCTTAACAGGGTACAGATACTGCTGAAACACAACTTCTCTCCATTCTAAATTCAGGGCTCTCTGTGACTTTGTGGAGCTTTATACACTGCGGGGGAATGATATCAGCCAGGGTTTGATCAAAGAAGTTGACCACTAGGAGGTATGTATGGTAAGGACTTAGTCATAGGGCCTTGACCCTATGCAGTGTGGGGTTGGTAAAACAGTCTCTGTAAGGCTATTGTCTTCAGGTCTGGAGCTGGAGCTTCTAAAACCATACCTGTTTTCTCCTTTTTTTGCTCCTAGAGAATCTGAAGACTGCAGATACCCTTTCTCCCCTTCCTTTTAAAAATAGGCTATTTTAAACAAGTTTTTCCTCCATGTCTTTCCCTTCTCCCCCTCTTTTCATCCTGATAGCCTATTTGATATTTTGCAACCAGTGAGCTAAATGGTAGATATAATCGCCATAGCAGTACCCTATGTTTGGCATAAAAGATAAGAAAGAAGGCACAGGATGGGGTAGAGAGTGGCCATACAGAAGCCTAATGTCAATTTTTCCAGTAGGATGAGCTACCAGCTAGGACTCAGGATCTGGGATATCTAAACTGCCCTGTTCACAATAATACATTCCTTTCATGTTGACCCTGACCTAGGGGACACAGATCCCAGGACAGGGAGTTGAGAAGCCAAGGCCCTAGTTGTAACTCTCTTGTTAGACTGATTCAGGGCAAGGTCTTTTCATCTCTTTCTTCACTTCTCAAATACGTCTTTAAATACTAAGGTCATTGGAAACGTGACAAAGCTGTAGTTGGGTAATCTTTACTATTCACAACAAATCAATCCACTTTTTTCTACATATAAAGATTGCCATGAAGCCTCATCCTTAGATTCTCACTTCAAAAAGCCTTTGCTGGGCACCTGGGTGGCTCAGTGGGTTAAAACCTCTGCTTTCGGCTCAGGTCATGATCTGAGTCCTGGGATTGAGGCCCGCATCGGGCTCTCTGCTCGTCAGGGAGCCTGCTTCCTCCTCTCCCTGTCTCTCTGCCTACTTGTAATCTCTCTCTGTGTGTGTCAAATAAATAAATAAAATATTTAAAAAAAAAAAAAGCCTTTGCTAGGAAGAGAAAATGAGTCCATGGTCTGGGCAAAAGTTAGCTCTTAGACATGGATAATTTTTAAAATTTATCATATTTGATTAATTTTTTAAAGATTTATTTATTTATTTATTTATTTATTTGACGGAGAAAGAGACAGCCAGAGAAGGAACACAAGGAGGGGGAGTGGAAGAGGGAGAAGCAGGCTCTCTGCTGAGCAGAGGGCCTGATGTTGGGCTCCATCCCAGGACCCCGGGATCATGACCTGAGCCAAAGGCAGATGCTTAACAACTGAGCCACTCAGGTGCCCCATATTTGATTAATTTTTAAGAAAATGTTTCAGATTTACATTTGGATGGCTCACTTGTAATATTCTGGAAGGTCTCTTCAAACCAAGGAATGGAGTCACATATGAAGATTAGATTCAGAAGGGTGGGGGTCAGTCCCATTCTCACATTTGACACTAAGTATAAGTCTTTGTTTAAAATCCTCTTTCACCACCACCCTTGGACAAAACTGGCTTTCTTCCTAATTTGTCCTGGATCAGTGGAAGTGGCTAAAGGTTCAGCTTTTTAAGTATTCACAGGGTCCTTTCAGTGCAAATCATATCTGTTGTGTGTCAGATCCCTAACATGGAGCTCAGCACTAGAACACAGTAAGCCCTCCATATTTGTATATTGCATGACCAAGAGGTCAGTAGTGCAGTGAACTGTGCCACCCATGTCAGTAATGAAGATGTGATGAGCAGATCAAATACTCTCATAATTCTCAGAAAAAAGAACAGCCTGGATGTCCTAAATTTGTCATAATAGTAAAATTTTTATGATTAAAAAAAGAATGGGCATTACAGAAAACAGGAAAATACAAAGAAATTCAAAACATCCATAATTTCACCATCTAGAGATGATCGCTGTTAACATTTTTATATTTATATTTTATATGTAATTCTTTATGAAATTGGGATGCTCTTACATTTTGATTTACTATTGTATTGCTAAGTTATTAGATATTTTTAAAAGAAGGGGTTTTGTGGTCACATATTATTTTTCCAGCTCTACCAGAGTATATTTTTTAGAGCTGAGAACACCCCTTCCTGAATTCTATACATGAAAAAGACACTGAAGGATGATGTGAATTGCCCACGTCCCCTAGGACATGAGAGGGCAAAGGCAGACTGAACTCAGCTGTTGCTTCTGAGAATCCAGCGCTGCATCCCCAGTGAATTCTCTCCAGCCTGTGTCCCCACCCTTATGACGCCCTGTGTGGACTGTTGGGAATGGATCTTCCCTTATTTTATTCATAAACCCTTGTCCTCTCTCTCCCTGTGAATATACATATCCTTCAAGTCAAGATCCTCTACTTCTTTGGTGGTTTATTCTCTCTTCTTCCCACCAGTATCTGCAGGACCATCTTGCTGTCTACCTAAAACTTACAAATCCATAAGATCTTATATCCTGATTGGGAGGGCTTGAATTCCAAAAACCCTAATTAAAGTCCACCTTTGTAGCAGATGTTTTACCCTAAGACTACCCAGGGACAGTAATCAAAGTATCATCTTCTTTTAGAAGGGTTTCTCCATTTACACAGAGAACCCCAAAAAAGAGCAAAGGGGAGGGTGATGGAAGAGGAACACGGCTTTCCTCCTAATTTCTGGCTCCATACACCTGTCCAGGCCCAGCATGCTCGGCAGAGTGCACAGTGGGGTGTGTGTGGCAGCGGGCAGTGAGGGGAGTGGTCACTGAATTCTGAGCTAGAAGATGACCACGAAGCTCCTCCATCTTGGGTGGGTTTTATTCCTTCCATTGTGCTCTGATTCGTGGGGTGATAGCCAGGAACCCAGACAACCAACTTTTGTATCCTCATGTCAGATGCAGCATGGGCCCCTCACTTCTGCCTCTGGGACCGTCCCACTGGCCCCTCTGGGCCTCCCTGTCTTGGCACACGACCACTCTCCGGGCTACAGCTCAGCCCTGCTATGTATTTAAAAGTGCAACCAGCGCCCTTGCTTATCATTATCTTTAAAAATTCATGGAAGTAAACTACAATTTTAATTATGGATTTGGCTATGTTTTGACAAATACAAATAACTTTGTGTTTTATAATATTCGCATAATCTTTCTACACTGATAAACAGTGCCTGCACAGTACTCCCAAAGCAGGTAGAGTCATTATAACACAGCACAGGTTAAAGAAAGGAAGGGCACCTTCAGCTCACCAAGGATTTTCCCCTAACCCTCTCTACCACACTGCCTCACACCAGCCTCTCCCCAGCCAAAACCTTACCTCATTCAGACGTGACCTGAGACATATCACTTCCTCCTGTGCTACTTAATCAGGCAGAAACAGCTACAAAGATCTGGATAAACATTAGCTCTGAACTCTTAGAATGATGGTTTTTTTTCCCCTTTGTCTTGGCTGCTAAGCAAATGAACAGACTTTACCCTTGTGTGTTCAAGGAGAAAAAAAAAAAAGTTTGCTAAAATAGGCACCCACCTCCGAAGGCACTCAACCTGGGCATGGAAAAGTGTGTGGGATGTGTTCACATCCTGCATAACTTAGAGGAAATTTTCTTTGAATACACTGTCCACAGGATGCAGCCCTGCCTGGCCTTGAGTTAATTAACTAGAGTACCTGATGGATAAGTAGTCCGCAAATAGCACTGCATAAACTTCGACAGTTCTTGAATGGTCTCTACTGGTGAGGCATCACAAAATAAGGATTTATTTAGTGTAGAAAAAGAGCTAAGGAGAGATATTATAAAGGAAACACAAGCATCCTGGAAGCACAGAGACAGCTCGCAGGCTACCTGCTCCCCAGAGCCTCTCCACTCCTAGATTTAAGTGGCTCAGCAAATGTTTGCTTCTGCCATACTGTGTGATCTCAGCCTTATATTCCCTTTTGCTGGTTCTTAGTTTCCCTCTCTGTGAAGTGGATGGTTGTATTCATTTTACCCATTTCTCCTTTTCTCACATCCTCCTGCGAGGCCCTTAGTGAAACATGTATTCAGAGATTTGTCAACAAACTTCCACATCTCCCATTGCAGATAAAAGAAGTATTGATCCCAGTTGACTTTTATTACCATGTGGTACTTACAGAGACTTATAGAAGAGACAAGCAAACAACACAGAGAAAAACTCAAAGGGATCAAGCATGTATATTTGAAAACAAATATTTAGACATAAACACATAGCCCATTCCATCAGCCCATTCACACACATAGAATCATACGACAATATATCTACAAGTACAGGTAGTAGTGAACAGACTAGAAGAGACACAGGGACAAATGTTCACACAGCTGCACTAGAAACCAAACAGACCCACACTCACTCTTGGATATTCTTATCATCATGTCCCATGGCAAGGTGAGCTATCAAGCCAGCCATGACTTCTGGCATGTTGCCAGCCCTGATCTTCACCAGAGATCATGACTGCCAGTGGTGGAATACAAGGACCCAAAGGCACATTTACTGAGGTGCTATGCAAGGAGTGGGGAACCTTGAGAAGAAGACAGCCCCCCCCCACTCCCATGAGGGCTCACATCCAGTAAAGGAAGGAGAAGTACAAATAGTTACAAATCCAGTGAAAAGGGGTGTAACGGAAGTGAGTACAGGAGACGTGGTCCGTTTCTGTCCTCCCGAACGCTGGGGAAAAGAAAGGGGGGCAATTCTCCTCCATCCTTCATAGAATGAAATGTAGGCCCAGAGGTATCTGCTGTCTTCTGCCAACTCTCTGTGGGGACGGCTCTGCTAGCTTCAGTCCTTGGGTCCGGCCCCATAAGCCAACTTCTCCTGCTTGCTCTTCAGGTATGTCTGGTGGTAGCAGTTGAGGAAAAGGCCGATGATACTGAAGGTGTACAGGAGGACCACCATGCGAGCCCATCAGGGCAAGGGCACTCAGTGAAGAGATTGTAGGAGGAGTGGGCAGCAGTGGCCACAAACTGACCCTGGGTGGAAGAAAGCATGAAAGAACATAAAACAGGAGAACACTGAGCAGCAGGGTTGAGGGACTGGAGGGATGTTGCCCTTGACCCCTCCTGTCTTCACCTCCCTGTCTGCCAGCAAGGGACAGGCTACCTGCCACTCAGGAAGAGAAAAACCAGGAAGCCTGGTGAAGCACTGACCCCATTTTATCCTGACTTCTGATCCAGAGAGCCTTCCTGACCCCTCTCCAGGCTCTGGTGTCCAATTTACCCCAATCCAGCCATGACCTGTGAACATTAATGACGAACTCAATCCATCCCAGGCCCATGAGGGCCACCTTAGGTTGCCACCATCACCTAGCAACTATGCTCCCCAAACCCCAGGGCACCCAGTCACCTGGAGGGTCAGTCGAGGATCCCAGGCTCTCAGGATATCAGTGCTTTGAGGTGGTATAGCCCAGCCCCTTCACTTCTTGGATGAGACTGAGGCCCGAAGTGTGGAAGGCACTTGCTTCAGGTCCCACATCATGTCAGTGAGTTAAGGTCAGTTCTACAGTTGACAAGATGGTTACTGACACCCTTCCAAGTTGAGAAACTAAGGAAGACCCAGTGATGAGATTGGCTTTTGTTTATGGCCAGATACCTCATCACGGGTGCAGCTAAGAATAGAACCCAGAGCTCAGCCAAGGGCCCTAGAGCGGATGGGTCTTCCTTACCTGCTGAAGGATGGCTAAATGTCACTTGCACCATAGGTAGAGCTGCACACAGGGCCCCGGGCTGGCCAGTCCATGGTACAGATACATGAAGACATGGACCAAAGCTTCAGCACCTTGATGAAGGAGGCTACAGAGTAGAGTAGGGAGATACAGGGAAATGGTGGGGCTGGACCTAGTGGTTTGTGGTTCTGTTTTTTCCCCATGTTCTCATCTTGTAAGCTGCAGAGAACACTTCTGCACACCCTGCAGAAAAAAATCCCTGGGAAGATCCCATCATTAAGAAGTCTGGCATGAGCCATTTAAGGTCATGATGGTGGATTGGGGTTGATGGGGAGCCAAATTAGAGTGCTTAAAACTCCCTCTGTACTGTCTGGGCAGATGGCCCCAAGAATCTCCAACAGTCCCCTGTTCCATACCTGAGAGAGTGGCTGGGAAGCTCTGATGAACAATGGAGATAAAATGGGAACAGAAACCTGGTCTCATGGACAGAAAAAAGGGGAACCTTAGAACCAAACCATTGTTTATAGGGATACATACCTCCCAAGCTGGGGACCCAGCCCAGCAGAGAAAGATCTGGGGCAGGGGTTCCTGCAGCTGTATCACTTACCTTGACCCTGCGGCACATATCTGACTCCAGCCCATGGGGTGAAGAACGTGGTAGACATGCAGGAAGGTGATCTGCTCTGGCTTCTTTCATAAGATGACAAAGACCTGGAAAGGAAGAAAAGATGGTGTCAGTTCTGGGGACTTTCTTTCTCCACTCTTCTCCTGGGGCCTCAACTGCCAAGGACAGGGTGATTCTGCCTGTTTTACTGAAGGGGAGACTAAAACTCAGGGGAAATAACATTAGTCAAATACCTGCCTAGCATCTACTGTGTGCCAGGTACTTTGTATGTTTAAAATATGATATGAACACTCATAATTGTATACACTTTACACTTATGTCCATTTTACATATGGGAAAACTGAGGCACAGAGAGATTGAACAACTTGCCCAAGGTTATTTGGATACAGTCTGGCTTCAGATACTGGGCTCCTTCCAACATCCTATCCCACTTCCCAGAGAGAGCACTGGGAAGAGAACTCAGTATTAAACACACAGCCTAGGACCCAGGAAACCGTAAGACAAATTTCAAATGTTCTCTGCTCAGACTTCGTTTGGCAAATTTTTGATAAGAAACAGCCCCATCCTTTTCATCACTCCCCCAAAATTATGAACCTTGCCCCAATCCCACTCAATCCCACAAGCTTTCTGGATTCACAAGCAAGGTTTCTTCTCCTCATTAACAGTTAAGAATGGCTCTTTCTTTTTTTTTATTTTTTTTTAAAGATTTTATTTATTTATTTGACACACAGAGAGAGATTACAAGTAGGCAGAGAGACAGGGAGAGGAGGAAGCAGGCTCCCTGCTGAGGAGAGAGCCCGATGCGGGCCTCGATCCCAGGATGCTGAGATCATGACCTGAGCCGAAAGCAGAGGCTTTAACCCACTGAGCCACCCAGGCGCCCAAGAATGGCTCTTTCTGCCTGATGATCCTTGTCACATAATATCAGGGTTTTAAATTTATCTTTCCATTTTCATTTAGAATAATAGAACCTGATTGCCTGTGGAGGCAAATGCATACGTTTATGCAGGTGCATGAATGAAGAGGGGGTTTCATGGGAGTCTGTGGTGATGTGAGAGGTCACTACAATGAGCATCTTCTGCCAGGTAGTGGGACCAAGGTTTTACTCTGAGATCAGCCTCAGACGTGGCCACCTGGGCAAACTCCGAGAACATTCAATCAAAAGGGTGCTGGAGGAAAGGGTTTAAACAGAACGCCTCAAAAACCACCCCAGACACAGCTAACAGAGATAACTCCATACAAGTGTGAAAGATCCAAAGAGACCTTAGCACTTACAGTACAGGGCCATTCAGTGACCTTGGAGAAGCACCACCAGCACACGTTCGCCATCTGCTGGACAGCAAGGAGAAGTTCAGTCAGACCACTGTTGGCATTGGGGCTGCTGCTGGCCAGACAGGGCTTGTTTCAGCCCCAATCCCCACTGTTCCTGTGCGCCCCCTGATCTCACAGTGCCCACCTGTCTGCACAAAGAAGCCTGTTAGCACAGGAAAAGGGGGAGAAGCTACTGGGAGTGTTAACAGAAGGATTCTCCAAAGGTGCTCCAACCTGTAGCCATGCAATCTTAATGAGCACACAGATTTTCTGGTCATCGTGTTTGTTGAAATGCAGATTATTAATCAGTGCACCTGGGGTGGGACATGAGATTCTGCATTTTCAACAAGTTCCCGGGGGATGCTGATGCTGCTGGTCTGGGGACCACAATTTGAGCAGCAAGACTTCAGCCCATCATTCAACATCCCTCAATTCAGAATACAAATCACTACCGGGGTGACTTGTTGAGCCTCAGCTAGATTTTTTTTTCTACCAGAAAGCTTTTTTTTTTCTGTTTCCAATTCAACAGAGAACAGCTAAAGATAATGAAATATCCATCAATTAGCTACCACTCAGTGTTGCCAGCCCCAGAACTAAACACTTTCATACATTATCTACTTCAAGTATCTTCCAGTTGTTTCTTTTTATAAAGTAGGTATTATTGCCTCCATTTTATATATTAAAAAGTTGAGGCCCATAAAAGGTATGTAAGCTGCCCGTGGTCACACAGCAGGGAACTGGCAGAGCTGAGATTCAAACTGAGGTCTTCTGGACTTCTGGAACCAGTCAATTCACTGCCTGCTATCAGAAGTCTCAGGAGACACCCCCCTGATCCAGCTCCAGTTTTTACAAAGTGCATCCTATCAATTCATTCTCCAGGCCTAACCCTGCCCTGCCCTGCCATCCCCTTATCCGGAGCCCACTCAGATGGTCACCTCCTGGCTGACAAAACTAGCGGTAGTTAGCCAGGAGCAAGGTGGCCATGAGCCAGGAGGAAGAAGAGAGAAGGAAAGACCATGTTCCCCCATGAGACCCACCTGGCTCAGGGTCTGTGAGGCTAAAGCCTTCCCAGCCACGTTCTATACACCACCATCCCGCCCCAACCCTCACAGAGACTTGGGGAGTGATTGCTAATCAGCTCAAAACCATGGAGTGGCTAGAACAGAAGCTGGGACTTGCATTTCATCTTGCTGGCCTCTCAATTTTCTTTCATGTGCACAACTATGGACCACACAGCTGCACTGGGCACCTACTATGTGTGAGACTCGAAGTTAGGTGCTGGAATATTAGAAGGACACCAAGCTGTACACACAGTGGCCCTGTTCCCAAGGAGCTGAAATGTTCACTGAAAGGTCAGAAACCATCCTTACTTGGATGAAGAGTAGGAACCAGGAAGTGTTCCTGAATTTGGTAGCAGACTGGAGAATGAGGAGGCCCTGGGCAAACAGAGGAGAAAGTGAGGCAGCTTCATGCTAGGGAAGGAGTGCCTGGACTTCTCTTAACTCCAAGGGATCAGTGGGAGTGCAATGGAGGCTTCCAGAAGGGAAGGAGCAGCCGCAGATGTGCAGAGAGAACAGCAGACTTGGTTAATGAGGGGTCTTTTTTTTTTTTTTTAAAGATTTTATTTATTTATTTGACACAGAGAGATCAGATCACAAGTAGGCTGAGAGGCAGGCAGAGAGAGAGAGAGGAGGAAGCAGGCTCCCTGCAGAACAGAGAGCCCGATGCGGGCCTCGATCCCAGGACCCTGAGATCATGACCTGAGCCGAAGGCAGAGGCTTTAACCCACTGAGCCACCCAGGCGCCCTAATGAGGGGTCTTGAAGACTGTTTTAAGAAGCTTGAACTTTATCACTTAATATTCATGTGACGATGACATGTTGAATAGTACTAAGCACTTCCCCATGCTAGACGCTGTTCTGAGCACCAAGCCACCTGCCTAAAACAAAACAGACAAAAATCCCTACCTTGCAGGACTTCCCATTCTGATCATATAGACCAAGGGAGCTACAGAGGGCTTCTGAACGAGAGGTGGCCATGGGCATGGAAGATTCTCAAAGGATTATGGTGGCAGCAGAGTAATTTGTTGCCACAATTAAATGACAAGCTCTCTGGGGCATGTCTCCTGTCTCACAATTTATCTGCACCTTCCATGTGGTACCAGACAGTATGCTGGGCCTGATTTTTCAAAGAGAAATAAGATGTGGCCCTGCTTTGAAGCACTTGCTGCTTGGAGGGGAGGCCAACAAATCTGTAAATCGTGAGATGGCAGAGTGTTGGTAAATGCTTAACAGGCTTTCAGGGTGGGAGAGGACAGGTGGATTGGTAGTGTTGGCCAGCTTCTAGGCTGTAAATGCTCCCACCACGGCAGATCCCGAGCTACAGGGATTTGTCACCGAGCATGGATCTGGGGAGAGATGTGCACAGGCAGTGGCCTTCTCAAGGAGCCAGCCCTAGCAGAGTGAAAGGCAGGCAGAAACCCAAGGCAGGAAACAAATGACTGACCTTAGCAAGCCAAGGAGGACTTCAGGAGAAGCCTGAGTCTGCAGGATCTGCAGGAATTTGTCAGAGCACCTGGGATAAGCATTTCCGGCAGGAAGCAGCTGTATGCCAAGGCCTAGGGCCCATGGGGCAAGGTTGTGGGCCTGGGGAACATTGAGACATTGGAGGAGGCAGGGGTGCAATGGAGGGAGGTGGAGTGGGCCAGGAAAGCAAGGCTGAGCCCAGAGGACCGTGGGAGGCTTCTACACCCACCCACACAGTCGTCTTACCCCTGCTGCTGGGAAGCCTTCAGAGGGCCATGAGTTCCTGTCGGTGGGTAGGGGTCTGGGAGGATCATTCTGTCCGCGTGCAGAGGATGGACGGGAGGTGAGCATTAATGGGGAAGGGAGACCAGCGGAGAGAGGAGGGAAGGTGGAGGTCGGCTGTCAGGACGTGCTCGTTCAGGCTGGACTGCTGGCCTCTTCCCTTCCCAGCTGGCACACTGAGGCAAAGGGGCTGGAGGTGAGGAGACAAGCTCCATGGCAGAGCACCTCGCCACCTGCTAAGTTACTTGACCCTTCTGTTCCTCCGGGCGGGGCCGGTATGAGCGGGTGAGCAGGTCCTCGGAAATCGCTTAGAGCAGTGTCTCACCACAGTAAGCACCTTAAAATGCCAGTGATGATGACTACTTGCTCCAGAGAGCTTTTCCTGACCCACAGCTGGGTCTCTGCCCCTCCTGCCTGTCCCCGGCACACACTTTGTTGCCCTGCCTGCCCTGAACTGTAATCACCCATTTCCACATCTGACTCCGCACCGAGAGCAGGGGCTCCTGGGGGGGTGGTCGTGCCTTCTCCAGCAGCCACCCTGCAGGTGCTCACAAGCCTGGCCGCCAGCACATGCCCAGCACACATGCTGACCAGTGATCTGCTGAGAGCAAGGTGTCTGGAAGGATCCCCAGTGTTTGGGGCTCAGAACACTGGGCAGAGATTCACAGAGCCTAGGTAGAAACAGGAGGTGTTGGGGTGGGTTTAGGTGTGACGGGGGATAATGAATTCTATTGTGTTTGCACTGACCTCTACTTTTCCATTTAAAGGAAAGGAATATGGGAGGTGGAATCTGTGTCTCTGCAAGGAAGGCAGGTCACGGGGGACGGAGCAGAGCCCCAGCTCCTACCTGCACAGATCATGGTCTCTTGCACACTCCAAAAAGCAGGGACCCACTGGCCTTACCTCAAAGAATAGGCCCCTGAGAGAGCCACCGGGCCTGTGTTGTAGATGGCAAGGGGTCTTTCCCACCTCAGAGGCTCCCATCCAGATGTGAAGCAAGGACTTGTCACCACCAGAAGAGCGAAGACAGAAAGAAGGGAGACGGGGAGTGGCGAGCATACTAGAACTGGGACTCAGTCCTCAGGTCTAGAAAAGCAAAGGGGCGGGGAGACAGCAGAGCTGACACCATGCCTGCTGACCCGAGCCCTCCCCTCAGCAAATTCCCAAGGCCTTGCTTGTCCCCTTCTCTTGTTCATCAAGATGTCTGACGTCAGAAGGGGTGAATAACCAAACAAAGGTTCCCGTTAAATGACGCCATCCTGTACTTCCGTTTTCCAAGGCCCAGGTGTATTTATTCCTGAGCTTCTCCAGAGCACTGGCCATTGTGAGCACCTGTAAGTAAGAATAGCATTTGTTTCTTGTGCAAACCACCCCCCTCTGCTCATTCTGCCCCTCCCTCACCACACGTCCAGTTGAGAATCTGAAAGGTTCTCCAGCCCCCCGCCCCCCATGACCGCTGACTGTGGGCCTCCCCACTGTTCCTGCCTTTGGGCATTGGGTGACCACCCACCATGCACCTTCGTAGAGACTCCACTGGCCATCACTTTGCTCTATTCCTCACGCCCTTTGCTGCTCCACTTGGGCTCTCCCATCTTTGCAGTGCCCACGAGATTGCAGGGTCCAAGGGTAAGGGATGTGACCATTGTGCAGTGAGCAAGGGGCAGGGGCATGAAAACTCTGCTGCTCCCTTCTTCTCTGGCTCTATGGCACCTGCTCTTTCTGAGCTCCCTGGCTCCCCTTGCCCCTCACCGAGCCCAGTCACACCCAGTCCCTCCAGGGCTTAACTTACTCCTGTGGCCTCTGCGCTCCACTGGTCAGTGACTGAGGCTGCTCTGGCTGGTGGTGGGTCCATGTGACAGGTCCTCAGGGCTTCAGGGTGTAGGGTGTGACCAACAAGTGGCCCTACCTTCAGAAGCTCTCTCTCTACCTCCGTGCTCTGATCTGTGGACGAACCCCAGCCCCAGCCCTGACACAAACACACTCACACTCACACACTTGCTGAGAATCTGGAATTGAGGCTGATGTCCACATCCTGGCTGGACACCCTGCCCCTGTCACAGGCTCAGGGAGAAAGAGGACAAGAGGCAGCCCAGGTAGAAAGAAGACACTCAGAGGGCAAACGACAGGAGCTGTGGCTCGGAGATGGTAGGTGGAAATTCAAGGATGGACGGTGCCCACGTGGAGGCAGATTGTCAGCCCACTGGTCCCCTTTGCATCCCCATGACCCATGCCCTGCTTTCTTCATTCTTAGCACAAGCAGTCCTCTTGGAGAAGATGTGGTGCATGGGACATCATGCCTCCTCCAGGGTCGGCCATGCCTTCTAGGCTGAGGTTCGTTTCCTTCCTCCCTCTGTTACATGTAGGTACATGGACAAGGATTAAGTGTATACCTTCCTTAGCCTGCTGTCTTTTCACCAATAGGCTGAAGGAGCACTGGGAACCTGTGCCTAAAAGAAGCTACTGGGTACATCCTTTCCTTTCTTGATGAGATAGGGGGAAAGGACCAAGTTTAGAAGCCAGATCCCTGAATGAGGGGCCAGCAGCCCATGCCGCAAGCCCCATGGCACTGTGATCCTGGGGTGCTCCTAAAACCAGGCTTTTTAGAACATAGAGCCTCAGTTTCTCCCCTGGCAAGACATTACACTGTGGTCTTGCAAAGACTTGTGAAAAATCATGTCTATGGAAGCTCTAGATTATCCATGCTCAGGGCCCAGAAGACTAAGGGACTTGAAGAACCAGAGAAAGTAACACATAATCCCCATCAGGAGGATTTGGTTTAGAGACTCGGCTGACCATACATGCCCAGCTGTATGTCTGTATGTTCACACGAGCTGCTACAGCCCCTCACACTGCCCTTGCCCTTCTCTCCATCTGGGAATGTTTCCCAGCTGGGTTCCAGCCAGAAGACAAGTCCTTCTTGGTCATACATCACATGGCATTTCCTACAGAATCAAGTCAAAAGGACCCAGCCAGGACTTCCATGTTGCCCCTACTGGACCCTCCCATCCTCAGCTCTCTGTGCTACTTCTGGGGCCGCCATCAATCTGTTCTCCTCGCTCTCCCTGGCACACCAACAGCCATTTCCTTCTCTGAGGTGGCCACGCTTGGTCCTCCACCTCCATCTCCCTGTTGGAGGCAGGCCCCTCCTCTGCCACAGAGGCCCCCTCTAGCCTCCCCCTGCCCATGACAGACACTGTCTGTACCATGGAGCCTAGCCTGTGAGTTCAGTGGTCCAGAGTAAGTGGTAAGTTCCCTCTAGGAAATGAGCCCCTACTACATTTAACAGGCTGATGGGACCCCTAGAGGTAATGTCAGGAAGAGAGAAACAGGGGACCTAAAGGTCATGGTTATCACTCTGCTGACAGTTCTCATCTTGTGTGTTCCTTCATAATGCCAACACTTACACATGGATCTCTTCACAGTGGTTGGGGAAGACTCTTGGAAAATCCCCTATATAGGATCTGAGACGTCACGACACCATGTTATCTCTGGGAAGTAGGTGGCATCAAGAGAATGGAACTAGGAATTTTAGGTGAAACACACTATAGACTAGAGCCTTTTTGGAGCTCAGCATAAATCTGCTGTGAGTGAGGAGTCCACTGGTCACCCACCATGGACTCCTTCTTTAATGCCCCTTGGGTTTATAGATCATAAAGTCTAGGGCAAGGCTTGTCTTTCCACATCTCACAATGGTCAAATAAGATTGTGACTAGATGTCCACACAGATCCCTTCTGCACCAAGCCAAACAATAAAGGGCAGATTACCCTCTTGCTCCTTCCTCAACCTATTACCCATCTTGCTCAGAGAGCCCCAGCTGCCCTGAGTGCTGAGCGAGCTGAGTCACCTCTGGGACTGTGAGGTGAGACAGGATGCCTACCTGATGGCAGAGGGCTAGGAATTGTGCATGTGGGAGCCAACATTTGCAGGGAATGGTATAATTACACACCTATATCATAACAATGGCTGCCACTAAGCCATAGCATGCCAGCCACTGTTCTTAATACCATATATGCACTAGCAGGTATAATCCTCACGACCCCATGAAGCAGGTACTATCGACACTGCCTCTTACTAATGAGGAAACTAAGGCACAGAAAGGTTAAGTAACTTGTCCAATATCACACAGCTCCTAAGTAGCAGGGTCAGGATTTTATCCAGGCAGTTTGACTCCAGAGCCCACACACTTAACAAGTGTACTATACTGTCCCTTCAGTGTCTTGATATATTGCAGCTTGTTTCATTATGGGAAGAATCAAAGTGTGGCCCTCAGGAAGAGGAGGTCCCAATTTATCAAACTCAAAATACAAATTTTCCTATTCATTCTCACAATAATCCTGTGCAAGTAGCAATAAAAGTGTCCTTCCTCCCCCGACCTTCCTTCCGTCCTAATGCCCATCCATTCATCTAGATCAGACCAGGGGCTTCCAGACTCTTGGAATTCAAAGGAGGGACACTTCAGCCACCTCTGTGTGGGGAAAGGGAGGCTCTGGTAAAATGGCCAGGTCCCCTTCAATTTGAAGCAAAGAAGGTTCTTTCCTCTCTTCTGTCAATCTCTCTCCCCCTCTCCCACCGTCTCCTCCTCCCTCTCTCCATCTTTCTTGTCCCCCGCCCCCCCAGTGGGGGAGCCTGCACAAGATCTTATTGGAATAGAAGAGTACCACTGCTTTTTACAAAACATTGAAAATGACCGCCATAGATCATGGGAATTTTACCCTCAGCTCCAGCTGGATAACTTGGGCAGCAATACTTTGTCTGTTGCTTGTGCTGACAGGAGCACTGGCATCATCCCACCCCCATCTTCTGTGAGGGGCACCCCCAGAAGCAGTCATGGGACCTTTTTTTCCTCCAGTGCAGAGATGCCATCAAAGGCACCACCTTCTGGCTCCACATACCATCCCTACCCGGACTCCGGGTGATACCTTCTCACTATCAACCCCAGGAAGGGCTGTGCTTCACAGGGCCAAATTTCAGCTATGAAAGAGAGATTCCCAGGTGCTGATCTTGCCTCTGACTTTATTACAGTCTTTGCATGTCATGCTCTCTCATAATAATGTAGTTTACCCTTGTGTTTCATTAATACTGTTGTATTAATGTTCCCACATTTCTAGAGTGGCATGCAGGAAGCTGTCAAAATAAATAACCAGGCATGCAAGCCCTTTTCGAGCATCCGTTACCTACTGCTGTGGGTTTGGTGGCCAGAGTCAGGCCAGTGCCCCTCCACCATCGCCCACGCAGCCTCCCCCATCCGGCTCGTCTGGTTCTGCCGACTTTGTGAAAGCCCCTTGACGGCACACACCTGGCTGAGCTACATTTCTCTGTCATAACTCGGAGAGACTAGTTCCAAATGTAAGGGCCTGACCCCGAAATGGAGTATCCATAGGAATAAAGACAAGATGAGGGGAAATCTGTGTGTGCACGCATACACACACATGTGCCCACGCAGCTGTATTAAACATGGCAGGAGCCAAGTAACTTTCTTTCCGTCCATATATGCCTTGACCATGGGGTCGCTCCAACCACACCCATTTCTTTCTGCTTTCCTTCTGCTGCTCTCCCTTGTTTCCCTTGCAAGGGAAGTCTAGGAAGTCTGGAGAGGGCAGTACTGGGAACAGGGGTGGGGAAAGGAGTGGCAGCCCCCCTGCACAGACAACGTGGGGAGGAGGGAAGGAAGGTGCACGGTGGGCATCATGGGAGGATGCACATTTGGGACGCCCCGGTATGGGCAGAGATACCGCTGTCCACCAGCTAGCTGAGCATCTGCCTGGACCTCAGGGAGCCTGACACGTCAGCACAGTCCTTCCCTCGTGCTGACGAGCAGCAGCCCCACAGGCTTTGCAGGTCAACATTGGCAAACAGAGCTGCGCTCTGGCCCGGTTTCTCACATTGCCCCTAGACGTTTCCAGCTCTGACGCATGTTGGGGGTGTACAGGCTGTGGGTTACACCCATGGCCTCAGGCAGCCTCCCCTCCACAGTCGAGCTTGAGCTGAGAGAGCTCATTGTAACATCGCACACGGGTGCCTCGGCAGGGCGTTCCTGCCAGCCTCACAGATGTGGTAATAGGTCCTCGCACAACGTGGGCCGTTACCAACAAGGATAACTAAATCATTCGCTTCATTAACAACAGCGTTTGGCAGATAATTGTGCACAAAGCGGTTATCAGTCATGTGCATTCCAGGAAGGAGTGTGGTGGGCTGATTTTCAACAGAGCTTCCAGGAGACGTATGAGATGGTTGAAACCACCAGTGAGTGCTCCCCCACCAGAATGAACTGCTCTTGTCAGCCTGTGGCTTCATGGCTTTATGGCCAGAGCTGGAGAGAGAGAGAGAGAGAGTTCAGGCTTTCTCCTTGCCCAGAGATTCCTTGGGTGACCTTGGCCTTTCTCTCCTCTTTAGTGGAATAAGCTCCAAATTCCACCATGCCCTTTTCTGCCTCACTGCCCATCTGGTCTTCACAGGCTCCCCCACCACAGACATCTTCTGAAATCACTGATTTTGTCATGTTAGTAGCCTGCTCAGGAAACAAAAGAAGTTACTCATTGTCTACAGGTTTCAAGTTCAGCTCAGATTAGTACTAAAATCCTCCCTGAATGCATCAATTGATGAATAATAAGGGGTAGGGAGAGCCACACTCTGGAATATTATTCAGCCATAAAAATGAACGAAGTACTGATTCAGCCCACAACACGTCTGAATGAAAGAAAACAGTCACAAAAGGCCACTTTCTGTGTGATTCCATTTATGTAAAGTTTCCAAAGTAGGCAGATCTACTAGAGAGACAGAAAGTAGATTAGTGATTTCCAGGGGCTATGGGGCAGAAGAAAGGGGGAAACTGAGAGTAACCGCTGGTGAGTATGAGGTTTCTTTTTGGGGTGACAAAAATGTTCTGGGATTCGATCGTGATGGTGGGCACATCACTCTAAATTGCCCAATTGTACATTATTAAACAGGTGAATTTTCTGGCGTTTGATTTCCAAAGTAAAAAAACCTCCCATGAACCCAGGGCATGGGGTCAGGCAGGGGCCGCCAAGTGCTGGCGTGCAGGGCCAGGGACACCATGCCCAGGCACAGTCCTGGGAACAGGGACAAACAGACGCCATGGATGTTTATGTGTCATGCTCCCTTCAAAGGGTTCTTTGGGTGACCCCGTCCACAAAGCTAGTGCCTGGTAGTGGCTTAGGATTACAAAGAAAGCACTCATTCTTTCTAACATTTCTCTTACTGGGTAGGTACCAAATTAGCTCAAAATTCTGAAATCCCCTTCTCCCCCCAACCTATTCTAATTTGCAAAGGTAGTTTCTGGGGCATTCCAAGGTATTGTAATGTGGACCAGCAGACTTCCCTTGACCAGGTCCAATGAGATGTTTTTTACTAATTACTAGAGCTCATCTCTTTATCTTCAAGTCCTGCCATCCTACCTGATTAATCACTTGTCCAGGATTGAGACTTTCTCAGGCATAGATTCCTATGTCCAGATCTGTCAATTGACAAGGGTTTGTATTTGTTATTTGACTATTTCTGAAACTACTACTATGGTTATTATTCTCAGGGACTGTGGGATCAAAGAATGAAGATATCATATGAAGGAAGAGACATTTACAAAGAAAGAAAACCGACTTTGGTGACTCTTGTGAACAGGATAATATGGAACTGTGTGTGTGGTTTTAGATCTATTTGCTAAATAATTGTCCATATTTCTTCACAGTCACTCCTTGGGTGACTCTCTGATTCTGTTTCTCCATTTGGAAAATGGGCAGAAAATACCCATTGGCCTAGAATTCTTACAGGATATTATTCCCTGATTCCATAACTGACTATTCACTCTTTTTAAAAAAGATTTTATTCATTTATTTGTCAGAGAGAGAGAGAGAGAGAGAGAGAGAGTGCACAAGTAGGGGAGCAGCAGGCAGATGGAGAAGCAGGCTCCTCACTGAGCAAGGAGCCTGATGTGAGATCCCAGAACCCTGAGATCATGACCTGAGCTGAAGCAGACGCTTAACCAACTGAGCCACTCAGGCATCCCTGACTATTCACTCTTGAGAAAAACTCTTAACTGTTACTTTCTTCTCCTCCTTCTTTATTTTATGTATTCCTATTAAATTTTACTATTTCCTGTACTGAATTGGAGAGGGAGGAAAAGCCACCTATAAGCCCAGTTTAGTATTTCTGAGTCTTTTTCAAGAACAAGCTGGGGAAGGAAGGAATTTGAGCTCATGGAGCAGAGTTGAAGACTGTGGATTTGGGGTCCCTGAAGTGTAGAAGGAACTAGGACAATGTTTAGGAGGCAAGCTGGGCCTTGACAAGTTGGTACCTGGGTTCTGGCCCCAGCTTTGCCTTTCAGCTACCCAACCATCTTGAGAAGATCATTTTTCTGGGTCTTAGTGTCTTTACTTTTGGAAGTAAAGTGTCTAGAAGAGCTGATCTGGTTGGCATTGGATCATTTCATTAGGTCACATTGTTTACTCCATACTAACCAACCAAGAAGTTGGCTTTTCAGACTCACTGCCAAAGAATGGCAAGCCAAAGAGCTTATTGTCAATGACTGTGCTCTGCAGCACTGTCTATGGAGCTGCACCTGGCTAACACTGAGGTGTGTTAGGTAACCCTGGGGAGGCGTGGTCTCCCATCTGCATTGACCTCTCTGAGTAAACCCAGTCTCAGCTGCTTTGTGTGTTGCCATGACAGAGATCTGACACAGAGAGGGCAGGTGGATGAGGCATGAATGCCAACGGCAGGTGGATGTGGCCTGGGGCTGCCCAGGGCCAGGTCAGACTGCCAGGAGTGAAATCTGAAGACCCAAGTCTCCAAGGGCCTGGGTCTGGGATGCACTGAGGAATAATGTTAAGGGCTCCTTGTAAGCAGGGGCTACATGTGCACCTTCTTGCTATGGCTAATGCTAGGGCTGGACTGCAAAGAGAGTGCCTGCTCTTTGGCACTGCTGCTGGAGGGGAGCCGGGGGCATCCACTCAGAGAAGCCCTGGCACCACCTCCTCACATGTGTTATAAACACCTCCTTTGTTTTGGATATTCTGCTTCTGCACAGAGACCCTACAGAAATGCTCACAAGGTCCGCTGAGGAGGTCCCCGGAGGTGAGAGTTGTAGGGTGGGAGCTGAGGCAATCTGGGAGTCCACTGCTAGCAAGGGCCGAGTGGAATGGCAGAAGGGAGGAGGGCACTAGGGGAGTGGACACCAAAACCCAGCCAACTACAAGGAAATGGAGCCACATGGATGGACCTACAAACCATAGTACTAAGGGAAAAAAATAAAAGGCAAAATTAGGTCTATAGCATAACCCTGATTATGTAAATTAAACATATATGCCAACTCAAGAGAACAATATAGCTTGGAAGAAAGTGTACTTAGAATGTTTGCCTGTGGGGGTGGAGAGTGGGAATGAGAATCAAAGACAATAAATACAGACATACATAAAAAATAAGTAAAACAAGACAAGGGCGGTTTAATGACCCGAGGGGTATGATTAACCCACCTCTATACTGGAGATAAAAATAGAAAATAAAAACAAACAATGACTTGACAGCTGGAAGTTATTTTTTGGAGCTTGTGTCTAGGACCTGGTGACCTTAAAATTTGATGTGCTCACTGTCGCAAAACCTTAGTGCCATTCTATCCTACCCCTCCAATGCCACCAATTCTCTCACTGATGACAAACAGGAAAGTGGAAATAAACAAGGAAATTTACAGTGTTTCTCGGTGTGCAGACAGCCTCTCTGCTGGGATGGCTCCTGCTCAGAGCAATGAAGACGTGATCCTGCCAGTCTGATACAATTTCCTGCCACACAAGATTATGGAGCCATCAAATTCCCAATTCAAAGTCACTCCTAGGAAGGACAGCAACAGCAAAATGCACCCTCATTCCCAAAACTACTGAAGAAACAACCCTACTGCTTTAGGAAGTGCTCCTCACATCATCATCATGGGTGGCCCCAAGTGGACATGGTCAGAGATCATGTCCTATGTGGCTCCCTTTCACACTGACCCTGGGTTTGGCCTTGTGACTTCCTCAGGCAAATGCAATGCAGTCAGAGTTTTGATATGGACAGGAGCATTGGGCCTCAGCCTCTTATAAAACTCTGGGAGCCCTGAGCCACCACAGAAGACGGTCAAGTACCCACTGGAGACACCATGAAGAGAGAGATGTCCGATCAAGCACCCCCCCGGGGGGGCCAGCCATCCCAGCAGAGGTATCAGACATGTGTGTAAAAAAGCCACTTTGGACATTCCAGCCCCAGCAGCAATCACATAAAGCAGAAAAGTTGCCCAGCTGGATCCAATTAACCCACAGAAATCATGAGAAGTAATAATGCATTGTTGTGTTAAACCACTAAGTTTTGGGGTGGTTGTCTTTTTATAAAAAGGAACAGAGATGAGAGCTGCTGGCATGAATCGGGTGCCTGGTTGGTGTCTACTGAGGCAAGGGGAGGGTTGAGAAGAGCCTCCACCCATGCCCAACAAACTAGAATGAAAACTCTATGAGTGGGTGGACTTGCCCGTCTTGACCACTGTTATGTCCCTCCCACCTGGATCCACCCTCATCCCCACCCACAGAAGGCACTCCATAGAACTGGGTTGAAGGAATGAACAAATGAATGGGTGGATGGAGCTCCAAACCTGGGTCCTGGAGTGTGTCCAGGGGATGACCTCCACGTGTTAAGCTAGTTTGGATTTGTGCTGCCTGGTGTTGCTAAATCTCCAGGTTACCACGCACACCTTCACAGGCAGCATCTCAGGTCAGGCGGCGTCTTTGGCACTTAGCCCTGGGCTGCCCATGCCTTTCCCATTCTTACCACTAGAGGGCAGGTGCATCCTTGGATTCAGCCAGCCAGTTCTGCAGGCTCCAAAGGCACCTTGGGCTTCCCTGATGAACAGAATACTAAATGGATCTGCCAAGATACATCTAACTCAGAGATCACTAGAGAGGTACTGGGTGAACAAAGGCATACATCGCCAGTCCTATGACCTCACTGTAGCCTCACTTCTGCTGCCCCTGCAGTGGGGATCCTCAGACTAAGGGCTCTGAGCCCCTTCTGTGTTCTGATTCTAGGCAATATCACCTTGGAGTCAACTTTTTGCACCCCACTCTCCAAATATTCCAAGCTGGAAAACTGCTGACGAGCAGAAGTCGGTCTGAGGAGTTGAGTAAAGAGGAAGATCTTAACATGTGCCTATGGGTATGATTGGGATAAAGGCTGAGTAGGACCAGGTAGTCCTGGGTGCTTGTGAATATGCCTCACCTTAGCTGATCCTTAAGGCACTTTGGAGAGGTGGGCATTATTACTATGCAGATGAAGAGACTGAGGGTCAGAGTGGTTAGTTTGCTCAAAATCATATGGCTGATATGTGACTGAGCTGGAACTCAGACACAGGGTGGCTGGGCTTAAAAATTATGCAAACTCTGTTTTTCCTTTTTAAAGGTTTTGTAAGGACTCACATAAGTATCTATGGGACAACTCATAGGCCTTTCCCTTTGGTCTTTCTTCCTCAGCCTCTCACTCATTTTGATTCAAAGCAACAGTCCCTAAGGGGGCAGGGCAGAGTCCCTACACCAGGCACCGTGGGGAGGCAGCAAAAGTGTGCATCCCAGGGCAACAGTCACTGGACATCTAAGGGACAGAGCAGCGCACACAGGTGCCAGGTCCTAACAAGGCTTGCATCAGGAACGTGTTCTGCACTGGGTAGTTCTCCCTCCTTTCCTGCTGCCTGTAGTGCTAGCACCCAGGCTCATATTCCCAGGAGACACAGAGGGGATGGGGCTCACACTGGGCCTGGCCAGAACACAGCAGACCCCTCTCCTCCTGCCAGCTGAGTGACAGACACCTCTCTTCCTGAGAAGACTGTGCCCCATGTTCTTTACCTGCAACATCTGTCTGAACCTGGCTCAAGCCATCATAATTGCATTTCGTTCTCTTGCCGTGATTGCAGGAAACATTTTGTAGGAGGATGCTCCTTTTTCCTGGCACTCAGAGTTCCCAAACCACGAACAGGACACAACACTCTTCTCCCTAACTAACTGGGGCAGAGGAAGGAGGGAGGCAGCATCTATGTGTTTTTCCGTGCACTTTGTTAGGTGGACAGGCGCACACAGGTACATTACCTCTTGGTCTACATATCATTCCTGAGATAAACGGGGTCCTGCTGCTGTGCACAATGCATTTTAAGGATGGGGGAGTGCCTGGCACAGTGTAGGTGCTCTGTGAATGCTGGCTGGACAAAGGGGCTGCAGGTATGTGGCTCATTTTTGACAAAGTATTGGCTAGGGGCACCTAAAAATGCAGACCGTCCTTGATGGTGAGTGTGGCAATGTTGGGATCTGCCTCCTCTTGCCTCTTCAAGGGGAGCCAGAGGACTCTCTGCTCCCAGTAGAGGCAAAGGCAGCATCCCCGCGGGGTGGGGGGGGGGAGGAAGAGAATGCAAATGGGAAAGCCTGCCCAGGCAGCCTCAGCTGCAGCCCTCCCTCCCTGAGGGAGTCCCCTCACAAGGGCAGCGACTTGTCCTTCTCTGTTAGAGGCCATGGTCATTGAAGAGGTCTGTGTCTTCCCTCTGGATGGGGAATCAAGGTGACCCTTCCAAGTCTCTTTCAGTCTGCGATTTCCATATCCAGTTGGAGAGCTCAGGTCTCTGCTGTGGGCCAGGAAGGGAGGAAGGAGGAACCTAGAAGCAGGTAAAAGGAGCTCCACCTTCTGTGCTTTCGGGCCTCTGGACCACTCCCAGGATGGTCACCATTCCAGAATGGTGCAGAGGACCAAAAGGCATAGGCCTACTGTCCTGAGTGTGAAGGGTGAGAGCAGAGCCTCCAGAGAGAGTGCATGGCAATCGTGCCCTTGTCCGTGGTGCTGGGCTCCAAGGTGATGGGGCACAAGTCACTGCAGGGATGTTGGTGCTAATACCACGACCCGGGGGCCAGGTTCTGGGGAAGAGCACCATTCCCAGCCATGCGGCCACCAGGATGCACAGTGCTGGGGGGTCATACCAGCCCCACATGGTCCTCATCCCCGAGTCAGAGACATGACGGCCTGGGTGTGAACCAGATGATCCCAGGGTCGAACTGGCCTGGAGTCAGCAACAGATGCTGTGAATATCACCCACAGTCCAGGGCAACCGATTAGCCTGGGACCCAAGCAAATTACGTCTCCTCGGAAGCTTCATCTATAGGATGGGAAATGCCGGTGTGCCGAGCTGCCCTAGTAACTGGATGGCACTTAGCGCAGACATGCCACAGAGGAGCTCACCCACCACAGGCAGTCAGTTTGGAAGTTTGAAACTTGCTGCAATGAGATAAACACCCTTTGAGTGAGGCCAAGGGAAGAATGACAGGGTATTTTAGTTATTAAGAATAAAGCAATTCTCATCCATAGGGGTTTCTTGGACTGGCCGTTCACGGTAAGCATCACCCACAATTTACTCCCTCTCCTCCCTGCCTCAGGGTGTGAACTTAAAATTCCAGAATATATAGCTGGATGAGAACTTATCCAAGCCCTTCAGGTCCAGTGACATGCTCACAGAGCACAGGGGTCATGTTCAAGGTCTCACAGCCACTAGGGGCGAAGGGGAGACCAGGACCCAGTCCTGTTGAGTCCAGACACACCAGTCTGACTTATCACAGTTCTTTCTCTTTCTCTGTCTCCTTCCTGCCACTCACACTTCCCAGTCCCCATTGTAATGGTCTTTTCTCAGAGCTTCAGAAAGCCTGAGAAAGGAAAGATACCAGAAAGAGGACAAATTAAAAGTTGGGAAGCAGAATCGAAATTAACATTTTGCATGAGAAAACGAGCTGTTTCATTTCAGATCACAAATCCCAGACAGGTGGGAACTGTGTTTCCTCTATGTCCCACTCTACCGTAATCAAGTGCACAACCAAAGTGAGAGTGACCTGATAGCCATCAGTCGGTGGTTTTCCCCTCATCTCCCGTGCACACGGCTGGGGGAGGTGCCCCCTCCTCTTCCCCAGAGAGAGATGTAAGTAGAGAGATTGAGGGAATTAAAGGAAAACATGACCAGGGCCTCCTGGGCCATTCTGAAAAACTCCCTTTTACCTTAGGTTTTAGGAAGGTGAGACCCCAGAAATAAAGACACCTGTCTAATGTCACAGATGTTAGTTCCTGTCCTAGGACTGCAACTTGGCTTTCCAGGCACTGTCCCACTGAACAATTACTGTGGTTTAAGTATGGTTTAACCCAGTGTTCTTCAAACTGCAGACAATGACCTCTAGAAGGTCATGGAAGAAATCAGGTGGGCTGCATACTTTTTAAAAATAAAATTAGACCACACCAGAAAGAATAGAATAGGATAGAATAGAATAGAATAGAATAGAATAGAATAGAATAGAATAGAATAGTACAGATAGAATCAGAAAACAGTAAGACGGTTGTTTCCCCAGACACTTGTTTCATAAATATGTGTGTGCAGATACACACATATGAATATACATACATACGGGTATAAATGTGTGTGTGCAGATTTACACATATGAATATATACACATGTATAAATGTGTGTGTATTCATGGCATCAGCATGTAAAATATTTCTCCTACTACAGACTGGCATCAAAGAAAGTTTGAAAGTTACTAGTTTAGCTTAGAAGTAAAGTATACAATACTGCTTTAAATCATGGTTCTGATACTCCTATTACTGGGCTTTTAGACAATTGTTTCCACCTTTCTGAACTTTGGTTTCTTCATCTATAAATTGAGAATAATGATAGATTTATATGATTGAGAAAATTAATTTGAAATTACCCATGTAAGATGCTAAGCACGGTTCCTGACACAAAGTAAGTGCCAAGAGTACTGAGTATTAAATGTGCATGTGATATTTTATACATATCCTGCAAGGGCTCATATTCCAAGGGTGACAAAGAACCATAGCAGTCAGGCCAAGCAGGAAGCAATCTGTGGAGAGTAACAGAGTGACATTATGGGGAGGACACCTGTCCAAAAGTAGGGCCCTGTACCTGAACCCTTTCATTACCTATTCAAACATGCATGGGTGAGCATCAGCTAATTCCTGCAAGACACACGTGTATTTACAAGACTCATCTTTACCTTTGCAAGAAGATTGGCAGTTTGGCGTCTCCTGAATAAGGACCGAGCAAAAACAAGAGAAAGCAAGTCCTGAAGATAAACTCTGCCTCCTTCATAATTCCACAGGGGGCCAGAACCACTGTCTTCCTAACTCAACTCCTTCCTCCTACAAAAGCTGGAGGGACCAGGGAAATTCACCGCCTTCAGAGATCCTCAGGAGAGAGCCGAAGGGCAATGAGACAGTGCTGCTGTTGCTGCTCTTTAGTGTTTGTTTGTTTGCTGTTCACGAATAAACTTCTTCTGGCCCCTTGAGGAAGGATGGGTTTGGGTGGGAAGGACACAGAGCCTCTCGGAACCTTTTGCATCCAAGGAGTGAGTGGGTTTTTATATTTAGCAGATGACTCACCTTCAAGCACATTAGTCACCACCTTCCAGCTCTGATCTGGCAGGCTGGATGCTGGGGATCTCAGTGGGGGTGAGATCAGAGAGGAGATCGGGAGAAGAGCAAAAGAGCTCGGGGAGCTGGAGTCAGGAAGACCAACACGAGAGACAGGGTGGTAAAGACAGAAGCAGAAGGCCCTGAGAGAAGCCCAGCTGAGTCGTGCCCAGCCAAGAGGTTCCATGGCACCAGGATTGTCTTGCTCAGGTTTGCTGCAAACACCCAGCCGTCAGGGAAGGAGAGCAGAGGGGGGCAGGACCCAAAGCACCTGTCTCTGAGGCCATGCCTGTGGCCTGGCTCGCATGTCCAGGAGCCCTCCAAATGGTCCCCTCTGGGCCACACAGGAAGCTTGCCAGCCTGGGCCCCATCCATGGCCTGGGGCCCATCCATGGGCTGGCCACAGCAGTGACAGATGGCTGGAGCAGGGGTTTTCACAGGGTGCTGCCAGACCAAGCCCAGGCCATGCTTTAGCAGGGCAGAGAGGGAGAACCTCTGAGAAAGACCCTCTGTCCCAAGAGGGAAAGGAACAGAGGAGGTGAGAGCATTTCCCGTCTAGGGCAAAGGCTCTCAAGTGCAGTCCCCGGGTTCCCCTGCCTGGTGTCTGAAGACCCTGGGACCTTGAGAACAGTGAAGCCTGGGCCCCAACCCAGGCCTCCTCCACCTGACTCCCACTGGGCTGGTCCAGAGCATCCGCTTTTGCAGGCCCTGGTGCTTCATGGTCACCTTAAGCACCCAAAACCTCTGATCTGGAACTGGAGTTCAGCATGCCAGTATCCTGATCCTGATTCACTGTGGAATAAGGGCATGCTGGTAGTCTTCTCTGTGCCTCAGTTTACCATACAGAAAATGAGAAGCTCATTTAAAGGATTGTTTGAAAATTAAAAAAAGAATAAAACAAGCAGGAAAGGAATATGAAGTCAGTTTGTTGTTTTTCTTCTTCATATAAAATCTAAATACTTCTTAACTAGAACTGGGTCAGGCCGCAGGGGAGGAACACTACACCTGGCTGGATCCCACAGCTCCAGAAATGGTGAAGATCATCTCGAAGTGAACTCCAAGGGGCTGGTGTCCAATAGCCGAGGGTGGCTGGTTTGGGACTCGCAGGCTGGGATGCAGGGGACCCCCTCTGCCCATCTTGGCCCATGGGTCCAGCAAGTTAGGGGTCATGTTTCCACCATGGGAAAGTGTTGCTTCCATCTGGAAGGTCAGAGGACTTGCTCTTTCAAACCTCTCTCAGGACAAGTGGGACCATATCATTGGGGCTCTGGGTGGAAGTGAAAGCAGCAAAGAATGGGGGACGGTGGAGAGGGGGCAGGGAGCGGTGTGGAGCCTGCCTGCTGAGGGCGTGAGCATCCACTCTTCTTTCTCACCAGCACCCTCAAGGTGGGTGACCTCGCCCCTGTGAAGGACAGGAGACTGGACTGAGAGTTAACTGACCTGCCATATTGTGGTGGCAACACCAACAGTCAGGACTTGAATTTGGGTCCAGAGCCCATGTTTTTTTTTTTTTGTTTTTTTTTTTTTTTTTTTTTTTTTTTTTACTTCCCTAAACTGCTGCTTTACTTTGTCACCAGGATCCCTGGGTCACTTAACAGGTCTGCCACATTCTGGACAATATATTCAGGACATCCTTTCACCTTCATGCCATCCCCTCCTCCCTTCGCTCTTCTACCCACAGTGGCCTGAATTTTAGAAAGGCTCCTCTTGGTTCTCAATATGGCAATTTCCACCCCCCTGGTTCTTGGGCCATTTCTTCTATTCTATTGATGGTGTCTTTTCCAAAACCACATAAAGCTCATCTTCGAGACCCCAATGCTTCTTCACTGTCCCATGGCGGGGCCTGTGCTGCCACAGACATCCATGTCTCTAGAGCTTGGAAAGGGTTCTTTCTGATGACCTTGGCTCCCTGAGGGCCAGGATTGTGCCTTTCCATTTTTATGCCTCCCTCATTTAAAACTTCATACCTAGAAATATAGACCCTGTTGACGGGTACAATAGCCATGAAAAGGAGCCGTGGGGAAATGTCCCAACATAGACCCACACACCCCATCTGGAGATGCAGGCCAGTTCTGTCCTCAGTCTGCCTCCTTCCCTGAACGACTCTGCCGCCTTCTGCTCTCCGTGGAGGAGACTCAGTTGAGCCGCCTGTCGGGCCAGAGCCCTGAGCCAGCAGCTGCAGGAGGAGGCTCCAACAGGAATAGAAAAGCACGGTCTTGCTCTCAGCAAGTATGTGCAGTGTCCTCTCTGTCTCTCTTCTCACCAACCAGACTGGAAGGTCCTTGAGGACAGGGCCATGGGCTTCTTTTGTATGATATGTCTGTCCAGCAGCAATGAGATGAGTACGTAACCACGAAGCAGGTGGGGGAGATGGTGGGAAGGATGCTACGGGAGTCCTCCGAGAGCCTGGCTTATGCTCCTGAACTCTGGTAGAGAGTTGGCAACTCTATGTAGAAAATGTTGAAAATAGCATCACTGACACAAAAACAGTTAAGAGAGTGAAACAAGACAGTGCCTAGGAAAGTGTTTAGCAAAGTGTTGTCTCATAAAAAGGCACTTTATGAACTAAATTAATTATGCTAACGTGAGCAAGGTGTATAAAAAGAAATGAAATTTGGGTAAAGGGTATATTAAATGCAACAACCACCTATTACATGCCAGGGTCCATACAAGTTGCTCTGCCCATGGCACCCTGTAAGCTCATAGCGACTCTACTTTGCAGATGAAGGAACCTAGGAACAGAGAGGTCAATTTTTCTACCCAAAGCCACACAGCTAGTAAGTGGCCAAGTCCTGCTTTGAATAGACCCTTGTCTATCCCCAAACTTAGAGCTTATTCCTTTATACCACAGTGCTTCAAATACTTGGAAAAGTTTAGGGGATAAAATTCCTTTTTCAACTTAGTTTTTGAGAAGATGGTGGGAGGCTAAGGGAGGGAAGAAGAAAGAGAGAGCTTCAAGACAGCCTTAGGACACCCCTTTAAGAATGGGTGGCTTAACTCCAGAGAGGAGGCTGAGCAGAGCCAGACTGTCACAAGAAAAGCAGAGGCTTCATCAAGGCTGAGCGTATCTAGCAGGCCAGCAGGCAAAGACTCTAATAGCAGTAAGGACTGGTTGTGCCCGGAAAGGTCCTCTGGTGTCAAAGATTCCACTTGGCTGGGAGACCAGGCAGAGGGAGGAAGGTCCTGGAGGAAGCGGGAGGTGGCAGTAGTCCAGCTTCGACTGCACATTCTGTGAGTGTGGTATACATGCCCTGTCCAAGTAGTGATTTAATGTCACAAATATGAAGTCCTTAGAACAAGGGCATCATGATCCAATCCTCTTGCAAATACACATCACTTGGAGCAAAGATTCCAGGAAAGAATGATCTTTCCTGACCCCTTAAAAATTCCTCCCTTGAGGTTTAAAAACTGTTACTGTCTGGAAGACATAACACAACCAGTTGAAATTTCTCCCATTGAAACTGATGTCATGAAACCCACAGGTGAAAACAGATTCCCAACTAATGTGTTTTTTGGTCCAGTGGCATCCTGAAGCTGGGGGGCTGTCTGATCACAACACCTGGCACTTACTAGTATGGCCAGTGCCCTTTTCATGATGACTCCTGCATTCCCCACCAGACTCTGATTTCCCCTGGAGGAGCTAGGGAAATGGTGCTTCTCTGTGATTTCCAGTGTGCCCAGCAGAGCCCTTGACATGTAGCAGGCATTTAATTATATTTATTGAGAGTCTATTATGGGGATTGCCATTTAGCTTTTTCAGAAGCACTGGAAGACATAATAACACTTTCTTATCATTTATTGTTTTTTATTTACTAATTTGTGATTAATTAATAATTGAAAACCTAGCCCTGAAAACAGAATAGTCCCAGGAGACTGGTAGCTGGGGATGTCTTAGTTCTCATCTTCTAAGATTTGTCCCTCAAATACCTTATTAGCTGAACATATCAAGCTTGAGTTTATGACGTTCTGAACAAAAGAAAGGGAAGGAAAGGCATTTAAGTAGCCTCAGCTCTCTTGTCTCAAGTGGATTCTTTGAGGTTTTGTTATGTGCTGTGGCTTGGCAAACTCAGGACTGATTGAATATGGTTCTGTTCTTAGAAATGTAGATGTCCACGATTCATGGGAGTCACTGTCCCTCTTGCCACCGTCATCTGGATCTTCCTCTTGGTGGGTTTTCAGCTACTTGGGGTCAAGAAGGTAGCTTCTCAACAACATATTCTGCCAGTTCCTTCCTCCTTACGGAGTCTAGGAGTCTGAGGGTAAGAGCTACAATCCATCGGTTTATGATTTATTGGTATTTCATCAAATTGTCTTCTGCCTTAAAGGCTACTAGGGGCTTAAGATGTCCAAAGAGCATGTTCTGTTGTCTGTCTGCTTCTTCAAGGCCCTCTCTGCTCAGTAACAGGGTACTCTGCTGGCTGTAACCAACCCCATCACACCAAATGAAGACTGGAACCCATGTGGTTTGGGACCAGGCAGCCCCTCCAGGATCCCGGGCAGAAGATCCAATTCGGGCAGAAGATCCAATTCTGCCCCTTCCTCACTCTGCTGTGTGACTGGGGTGAAAGTCTGCTGGATTCCTGCTCTTGCATTTCGTCCCTGGTCCAGCAGAGCCAAGTGATTGAACAACATGACCCTTGCCCACGTGGGCTCCATAGACCTGCATAGACCACTTATACCTGCAACTTTCAGAGGAACACCAAATAGACACGCCAGATGTAGATCTTTCCCCACTAAACTCCAATGTTAATAATAAAGAGGATATTGGCTGTGGCATCAGAATTCAGTTTTCCAGAAGGCTGTCCTGAGCACAGTCCACATTTGACTCAATTTCAATTTCAATTTCCTGCACCTTATATAACTATATGTTCCTTTGGTACACGCTGGAATAATAAAAGCCAAAACAACAATTGCTACCATATGCAGGATACTGCTATGCTCCAGGCAATTTACCTACATCATTTCCAACTCTCATTATAGCCCTGTAGGTGAATATGATCATCTCTGTTTTTGCAGACTGGTAAATAAAAGAGAGGTTAAGAAAATTTAAGTCATGTTGTCTAGAGTCACATGTCCTGTAAGTGGCATTTAAAGCTGAAATCCAGTGCCACTATATGTCTCATTCCAAAATCTATGTCCTTTATGACTTCATGAGCCTCCCTTAAAATAATGAGCCTTAATCGTTCAAAGCTAGATTCAATTATTCATGATATTTACCAAGGTGGAAAAGGGGTTAACAGGTTACAGTAGCATGGCACAACCAAAAAAAAAAAAAGACAAGAAAAAAAATTTTGGTTAACTTTCAGAAAGTTCATAGTTCATTAGCCAGAATAGCACGGCTCCTGAAGAATTCAAATTTAGTTCCTCAAGATGTGACAGCTATGTAGGTTGTCACAGGGATTTCAGAAGGTTAGAGGCTGCTCGTACCTGCTCTGAGCTGTTTTCTCTTTCTGAAGCTTTGAACCCTCAAAGGCACAGATGTACATCTGTGCATATGAGTAAGTATGTGTGCATGGATGAATGTGCACCTGCCCAGGACATGGGGGCTGAAGATGATAAGAGCAGAATTTCAGGCACAATACAATCACATGATTAGTTTGACCAAGAACAAAGAAATGGATCATATTCCAAAGGACCAAAAGGATGAATTAGATAAACCATTAAGCAATTGATGTGTTTCTTGGCAATTGAATAGCATAGTGATAAAAGCAAAAATAAATTGACTCGTACCCATAGAATTGGCTGTACAAACAAGCATGGCCTCAATGACAAATATATATCTAGAAATGGAGCAAGCAATGGATTGTTTTTCTTTTAGGAGAGGGACACCACAAAGCCTTTTGTGCAGCATGGTCTTAGTCAGTGAACCCATTTAATTAGGTACTCTGTGGATGGCCTTTCATATTTCCCTCCCACAGCTTGGCTTGTCCATATATCACTAACAGTTGCCTTGCTCAGGAAGCAGTCCTGCTCATCTCCACTCTGTCCCACAGGCCTTCACAACTCCAGGTGAGGATCAAGGCATTCATGGAGCCTGGAGGATATGGCAGCCTCCATTCCACAGACATCTAAGATCTCTAAATAAATGCAATGCCAGCCAGCCACCAGGCTTTCCTGTTTGGTTGTACAAAATTAGGGAAGTGTTGGACAGATGGATGGATGGATGGATGGATGGATGGATGGATGTGTGGATGGGTGGATGGGTGGATGGATGGATGTGTGGGTGGATAGACGGATGTTTGGGTGGACCGACAGATGAAAGAACAAATGGATAAAGTAAACAATAAAAAGATTAACATAGAGTACCTACTTGATGCCAAAATAAAGTATGGGAACTTTTATATAACTTATTTATGGGCTTATGATATAGAAGACCAGGATCCAGGTGCTTATAAAGAAGTAACACCTCAAATTAACTGTAAATAACTCCTGGTAAAAGGCCCAGCCAGAGAAATTATATTTAGAGAAGAGAATATAAGGAATGGTGACATTCTACTCTGCTGGGCATTCCAAGTTTGAGCCCATATCAAATGAAACCCCAAGGGCATTGGCCCCTCAGGAGTTTTGAGGACCTGTCTTCAACTAACCTGCAATTGAATACTATGCCCTCAGCTTCTGTTAAGATTTTTTGTAAAAGCCACTTTTGAATTTATTTGTAAAATTGGAAAAATTGTTCACTTTGTCATTCAAGGTCACACATAAAAACTTTACATTACATAATTTTGTCCTCTTTCCCTTTTTACCTTAGCTGGCAAGAAGCTCTGAGACAAACATGATGAACCATTACAGTGACTAGATTGGCCTACAGCATTAGCATAATTTTAAGTCCTGATACACAAATACATTCCTGCTTTAGAAAGCGTATTCTTCCTACATCTATGCCTTTATCTACATCTTGTATATCTTTGTATATACATATTCTTGTATAACCTTGTATTTCTGTGAATATCCTTCATTGTGACCTCAGATCCCCCCTTTTTTTTGTTAGGAAAAAGGCAGTAGACACGTCAAAATATATTCATAAAAGCGTAGTATTTATATATTGCCAGCATGTTTACCTTTAGTGGAGGCTGAGAAGAGTAAAAAGCACAAAACAAGACTAAGCCTCCAAGGGCTTATATATTGCCAGGAAATCAAATTCATTTGACTGCACACAGTCTTGCACACCCAGCCACAAATCTGTACACCCATCATGGCCTCCTTGGGTATCCACAGAGGCACACATGCTCACACTCTCTAACCTGCCCTACTAATCCACTCCCTGCCTTAGACCTGAGGTTTAGTAAAATCCAACTCAGCATGCAGGTAGATGAACAGATCACTTGCTTACATAGAGTAATGAGTAATTGTTTCTTTTAGCATGAATCTTGAGTCTCTCTCTGCCTATGATTATTACCGTCTTTAGTGTGTTTACTCGTAGACTTTAGGGACTTAATTTCTCTTCCTGGCCACCCAGGGTTAGGTGGGGAAAACAATCAAGCATTTCATAAAGCTTCTGGGTGCTTAAAACCATGCTAGCTGTCATTTCCTAAATATCCACTGTGTTCTAATGTTTGCATGGTGCAAGAGGGGAGACTGAGGACAGAGAGGCTAACTCACTTCCAAAGAGCACACAGTCAAGATCCAGGACCGTTTGATTCCACAGCCTGTGTAAAAACACCTGACCATAACTCTGTGATGATGCTAAGAGTGGCCAGTATGGAATTTTATGCAAGGAAAGACCCTGGTTCCCCCACTATTTCACCTGCTATTTCAGAACTAGCTATTAAAACCTCTTCAATGCTGGACACAACAGAGGATCTGACAACAATGTGAAAGGCAGTTGACAAAGGGAAGTGGAAGAGAGAGCAAATTATAGGAATCCTCATTATTATGAGGGGAGAAAATAAACCCTAATTCCTTGCCTGAGGCAAGTGTTCTGGCAGATTCCCAGCTGCGTTACCTATATATCCAGCTCTCCTGGGTCAATCCAGGTCCACTGGGCACTTGTCTAGGGCAGAGCTTCTCAATTTTGGCACTACTGACGCTTTGGGCCAGATCATTCCTTCTGAGGGAGGCTGTCCTGCGTACTGTAAGATGTTTAGTAGTAACCCTGGCCTCTATCCACTAGATGCCAGCAGGACCTGCCTCAGCAGTAACAATCAAAAATGTCTCCCGACGTTGCTAAATTTCCCTGGGAGCAAAATCATACCAGGTTGAGAATTGCAGGTCTAGGGTCCCCGAGAAACCTGCTTCAGAGCACAGTTGCTAGTAGTTGGAGGTTGTAAAGGGTCAGATCAAGAGTGTTGGACCGCTGGGGCCAACAAAGTAATTCAGTCATGGGAAGATCCCCGACAGAAAGGAGGTTTCAGGAAACCAGATCAGTGACCACTACTCGGCCCCTTAGCCAAGCGCCATCTCTCTGTGATGAGCCCCACAGCATCCTGTCCTGACCTCCAGAGATGGGATGTAAATAAATGATATGGACGCTTCTGGGTTACTGGGTGGTTTATAGTTTGGACTCTCCTAACTTAGAACTTGTGACAAATAGGTCAACCTGGGCTGAAGTCTAACTTTTTCCTCAGCTGAGGGAGGACAACCAGAGCTGACAGAGGCACAGGGGCGACTTCCGCCACCACCACACCCCACAAGGAACTAACTGTCGAAGTCCCTGCGTGGCACCCACTTCCCAGGAGCACTTGTGGGGCTGGTGCAGGTGAGACTGTCTGTCAGGGGAGCTCTAGGTATGTTCATGTCAGATGTCATAGAAGGACAGCTCTTGACAAACTCCATAATCTGGATTTCTCATGAATTCAGATTATTCTGCTCTCCCCAGGCTCTTCTGGTCATAACAAGTGAGGCTGGAATGAATGCCTTTTGGAGAAAAGCTGGAATCATTTGCCCCCACCGCCAGCCCCCTCCCTGACCTGGCTCTCAGGGCACAGGCACAGGGGGCTCTGCTGGGGACCGGGTCCTCCCTTGGTGGTTACTTGGTTTTATGGACTGAACCGGGATCCTAAGTAGCCCTTGGCTCATCTTGCACAAACAGAATCTATTTTCTTCATGCCTGGTCCTTACGTGCTCTACTCCCAGATAAGTACCTCAGGATTTAAAAAAACAAAAAACAAAAAACATAAGCAATTTTAAAAAGTCACCTCTGAGTCTGAAACCCATTTGCTTTGGAAAGAATCCTATTGCTTCATTCTCTGCCACCTTGCTCTGGATGGTTCTTAGCCCGGCGGTGGCAGCAGCAGGAATCCTTGGGAACTGGGTAGAAATGCAGATTCTTGGGCCCCACCTGGAGCATCTGAATCTTAGTCTGCATTTTAACAAGATCCCCAAGAGATGTGGGATATATAAGAATCTGAGAAGCATGGCCTTTCCCCAGAATACTCTCCCCAGTGCTCATTACCCCCTCTTCCTGTCGTCTGACATGGGTGTCCTGATTGTAAACGTCTACAGAAGAAGCGGCCCACAGCCCTCACCAGTCTGTTCCAACGGTTGCCCCATCCCAACAGCCACGGAGCTCTTCCTCTTGCCAGCCCTCTGTCTCTCCCAGTGTAATTATGGCTGAATTATGTTTGCCCTATCCTCGGCACATCACTACTTCAATAACACTTCATTTGCTTAATTATGGTGAATCCCTGGCTGTTTCCTGGCTCGTCTCTGTTTTCAGAGAAGAAACCTGAGGGCCTCTGCCTTTGACTCAGGTCATGATCTCAGGGTCCAGGGATCGAGCCCCGCATCAGGCTCCCTGCTTAGCAGGGAGCCTGCTTCCTCCTCTCTCTGCCTTCCTCTCTGCCTACTTGTAATCTCTCTCTCTCTGTCAAATAAATAAATAAAATCTTAAAAAAAGAGAGAAACCTGAGGACTTTATCACTGGAGGTAGCCGTATGTACTGGCCTCAGGCATGAGCCAAGCCCAGAGCAAGCAGGGGACAGAAGTCAGCTGGGTGGACGTTTGGTTCTGTATCCTCTGCTTCCAGAGAAAAGGCCTGGAAGTCTCCAGGACCAGTGGCTCCAGCTGTGCCTGAGATGACAATACACAGACTCTGCTTTGTCGTGTTGGGAAGCCCAGAGCTCAGGAGAGATTAAGGGTCGCCTGGTAGGCCAGCAGGCAGGGGAACACTGCTGCTCTGTCCGAGAGCCTGAGAGCTGTGCCCTTGCTGCCCTCACTGGGGTCTGAGGGGCCACGGGCTGCACTGGGGCTTCCCAGCTCACCACAGGCCAGAGGTCCCTGAAGGAATGTGGTTGAGCACCCCTGCAGCCATGATGCCGCAAGCCCAGAAGGGGGTGTTCTCTGTGCCTTCACAGTCTGAGCTGAGCTTAATTAATTTATTTTTTTTTCACAGCAGATGGGTAATGTGTCGAGGTCGTAACAAGGTTTGAGGGATCCACATGTCACACAATAGCGTGAACACCCAATCATCACGTTTATGAACTGCAAAAGGATTGATGAGCTGGGCTTTAGTGACTCCTGTCTGCCAAATGGGATGNTCACAGCAGATGGGTAATGTGTCGAGGTCGTAACAAGGTTTGAGGGAGCCACATGTCACACAATAGCGTGAACACCCAATCATCACGCTTATGAACTGCAAAAGGATTGATGAGCTGGGCTTTAGTGACTCCTGTCTGCCAAATGGGATGGGATAACCCTGCTCTTTACAATAGTGCAATCATTCTTATAGTCCTATAAATATCCCTTTAAGAATCCCACTCGAGAGCATTGTAAGACAAACAGGGAAACACAGGAACTGACTCTTTCTACTGCTCCGGTGGGTGGCTCACGACCCCGTCTCAAGTACAGCCTCTACCTTCCTGAAGTGATGTTTTCTCCCATGGGACTTCCGCCCATGTAATTCTGCCCTTGGGATCCCTGCCAAGTTTTAGGGACCAGCTCATACTCAAACTCATCTAGGTCACTTTCTGAGGCTCCCTGCCAAGAATTCATTAACCTCTGTCTTTCCTTTAGTGCTCTGTTTGTAAGTCTGGTGTGGTCCTTTCCATGGTTCTGACTTGTATTTGCATTATTTGTGATGGGCAGTCCATTTCTGGACTCTAGAGTTAGCTAGACAGCGGTTAGATACCAGCTTGCTTACATCCCAGCTCAGTGCTTTGGGGCCTCAGCTCTCCAAGACCCAGGTTACTTGACTGTAAAATGGGTATAATAAAGTCCACCTCCTAGGAGGGATGTGAGGAATAAACAATGTGATGCATGTCCAGTCTGTGTAGTGCCAGGCACGAATTGGGAGCTCACTCAGTAACCAGAGCCCTGCTGCCATACTGTTACTCATGATAGTGATGATGTTGGCAAGAAACCACTGTGGCCACTAGACTGAGCTCCTGGAGGGATGGAGCCATTTTAAAGTCACCTTTGACCTGTGCAGTGTCTAATCAAGTGACTTCCACATAGTACCTGATCACATCTCACTTTGAGGTTAAAATGAAATAATTAAGTAGATGAAAGTAATTAGCACAGTGCCGGTCACCAAGGAGCTCAAGAAACTTTAATTTCCCTTTTCTCAAATAAGCAAATAAGTAAGTAAGTAAATGAATGAATGAATGAATGAATGAATGAATGAATAAATAAATAAATAAATAAATAAATANTAAATAAGTAAGTAAGTAAATGAATGAATGAATGAATGAATGAATGAATAAATAAATAAATAAATAAATAAATAAAAGTTTGTTATATTTAAGCTTCAACAGTCTTAATTAGGCTGCTAGTAAAAAGGGCTTAAAGATTAGGGGGTGGTGGAGATCCCAGGAACAAAGAAGTGATTCTAAACAGACCAAACAACCCATTTTTATGTTTTCAGAATGGATCAAATCAAATCTTTCGTGCCCTGGTCTTGCCTCCAAGTTCCTGCGGGAATACCCGAAGGTGGTGAATGTGGAGTCTGGCGAGCCCTTGGAAGGCTGGGATGGAAGAAACAGTGCTGGCATGGAAGGGACGTGCACTGAGTCCTAGGAAGAGCTCCACTGACCCCAGGCGAAGGGGTTCAGATGTTATTCAGGAGACTGCGCACACCTCTGTCCAACCAGATACTTTCCCCAAAATAACCTTTCCCCAGCAATGACCTCCGTGGTGCCTGGAGGTGGAAAGAAACTGATTTCTGCCTTGCAGGCTAAGTCGAAACCAGAGCATCAGGTGTTCATGTGAGCCTGAGCCCACAGTGCACATATCCACACACATCCCAGCCCAGAAGTCATCCCTGCTGCCCTCTTCTGCAGATGAATACTCTGAGCTATGGCACTCACTGTGGAACAATTCCATGACAGAGTAAGAGGATAGCGGGACTGGTAGATGAGGAGAAATATCTCCAAGAGAAGAGAGCTTCTCCTTCCTTTCTCCTCTTCCTCCCCAAGGGCCCCAGTGCCTGGACCTCCCACCACTGCACACAACCCTTCCGAGGTATGCCCTGGTGAACTTGGTCCTCTGAGGGAAGCCACAGGTGCCTTCAGGTACACCTGAAGAAAGAAGGAGGGCCCTCTGAAATTTAGAACCCCTGGGTTTAAGTCCTGGACCTTGTAGGCGGGTATGACCCTGACAGGTCACTGCATTTGCTGGGCCAGAGTTTCCACTTTAAGGAACAGAAAATGGAGAGAGGCCTAGAGGAAGGAGATGATGGCTCAAGGGTAAAGATCAGATAACTACTTGACTGCTTTAGTGTTGCCAGCAACACAGTTATGACACAGACTTATTATAACTGTGGCATATGCTGGTTGGATGCTCACTGAACCCATTTAGTGCACCTGGGCACACAGCTAAACTGCCTTTTCAAGGCCCCTTGCATATAGATGCAATCTTCAGTTGTTTTCACCAATGGGATGCGAGTCACTCCCCCAGATAAGGCAGTTAAGAGTGAATGTGTTTTCTCCATTCTTTCTGCCACAAGCTGGAAGCCCCCACACCCCTGTGTCACCCTACTAGGTCATGATGAGGATAAGTTATAAACTTTTATTGTGTCAGGTCCCTGGGATTTCAAGGATTACTATCAGACCAGCTGGAGTTATGTACTTAAACTGATGCAAGAACAATCCTCCCTTCTAGGAAGGACAAATACATGGTACTCTATTGCAATTATTTTGATATTTGGTGGAAATATTACTAAACTCAAGGTAGGTGGCCTCTCTCCTAGTCCAGGCTCTAAAAGTATTTATCTGTGTGATTCTGAAGTCATTTCCTCCTGTGACCCTCAGTTCCTCATTCAGAGGGTGAGGCTGTTGGATTAGATGGTCAGTATCATCCCCTACTGCTTGAAGACATCTGCAATGCCAAATGACAGGGGTTCAGCCCTGCAGACTAACATGCACCGGTCACTGAAATGGGAGCTAGTGATGCCTCCCAGGTCTGAAGAGCCCTGACCTTCTGCTGGACAGGTCTGGTAAGTGTTATTGGAGACACATCTCAATAGCCTCCTCTGCTTGCAGAGGAGACAAGAATGACAGAGACATTTTAAAGTCCCAAATACTCAATAGTTACTCAACTAATGTTTGCTGAGCAATTTCTTGTTGGTGGCCAAAACAGATGACATGAAAGGGAAGTCTCCCATGGTCCCTCACTCACCTACCCCACTGTTTTCATATACCCTCTGTCTGGCTGCCATACTGCAGGACTCCAGGTGCCATTCACATCACAGCCTATGAACCTGGCCTCCCTGGAGTTGTGCAGTGCACAGCTGCTGCAGCTGTGGGTGCTGGCCTTGATTTCTCTGTGTCCTCGAGGAACACCTCATGCATTCTCACGCCTCCTTGCTTTTGTCTGTGTAGCTTCCTTTGCCTGTGCAGCTTCTCTTTCTTCTCCAGCTGGGGAGCTCTAGTGTTGTTCCAAGCCAGCTTGAACCATTCCCTTCTCTGGGAACCCCTGCTTAATTGTCACTCCTTGCAGAAGAGTTCATGCCGAATCCCACGCCCCCACCCGATAGCATCAGTCAATTTGCCGATCAGTTCATTATTTACATGCCTGTGTTCCCCACTGGACTGTGTATTTCTCAAGCATCATGACCTTGTCTTTGTCATCTCTGAATTCCCAGAACCCCAACAGTGCCAGTTTAATGGTGAATTTTTTAATGAATATTCATGAATTGAATGAACCAAGTTTCTTTTTACTTGCTGCCTTGGGGTCATATAAAGAGAAGCCAAAACATGGATTTGGAAAAAAAATCACAAAATGTATAAATATAAAGCTACTGGGAAACCTCCTCCCCCTCAAAAACATCATCAGTTATCAAGTTATGAAAGTTATGGCTGTGGGTTGGTACTCTGAGATGAGAGCTGCAGTCTGCTGCTTCCCTTGAACAAAGGGAGCACTGTGACAAGCACTGTGCTGCCTGGCCATGCTAAATAAGGCCTAAATTAAGTCAGGAAATGAAACTTCCTGAGGCAGAAGACCACAGGGCCCCACTGCACAGGGCCATGGCCAAGTGTGGTCTTTAGGGTCCCCACTGACACTTGTCAGTTCCCCTGGAAAGGCCACTTCTCTGCAGACTGACAGGTGTGACAATCCCTCTGAATTGGTCTAATAGAGTTTCTGATCCCCAGGGGCCCAAGGAATGAATGTGAGGGCTAGAAATAGAACATGAAATGCATGGGGGTTGGGGGGAATGGGACACTGAACTTAGTTTTCCCTCAAAGTGTTGACGATGAGGTCAGTGTCAGGGTAAGCAGATTCCTGGGAGTGGTGAGAGAGAGGAATGAGTGCGATGGAGGCCATGGCATTGGCCATCAGGCAAACTGTGCCAAGGAGCATCTGAGGGTGTCCCTCCCACCCAGAGGGACTCAGGACAGCCACTGAGAAGACTGGGGGGAGGAAGGGCAGCCTTGCCCTCTCACCAATCCCAGAGGCACTCTGTGTTGCAGCTACAATTATTAGAGAGAGCAGTTTCCAAGTGAGGGCTAACACTGATGAGTGGTTTGTGGACAGGTCTCTGAGAGCTTACACAATCATGTCTACACACTTTTGTCCCCAGTCAATCATTCGCATACTTCTGCTCTGCCTCAAGGCTACTTCAGCCTACTGAGATGCTGAGCTTCTCATTTGTTTCGAGGGTACAGTCCTCCTGCTTGTCCTCCAGCCCCCACAGTCAGGGAGCCAGTGAGGAAGGCTGGATGTGGAGATCCTCTGGGCCAGTGGAACTGATCAGTGTGTCAGAGTAAGTCATAAACCTCTTATCTACAAACACTTTGGGAGTCTCTCCTTGAGACACAACTTCACTAACCAGGCTGGCCTTGTTCCCATTGTCACCAGGTTATGCCAGCTCTTCCAGGAAGAACCTCACTGCAGCGCCCTCCACTGATCTTGGGTGTTAGTACCACCACACACTGACTGACTTGCACTGGTTACCTACCTTCTCTCCCAGTAGACTATCAGCTCCCTGGATAGGGGCTATGTCTCATTAGCTTGGTGTTCCCAGGACCTACAGAGAACCTGTGTAGTAAAGAATTTAACCTTGCCCAGAAAGAGGGCTTCCTCTACCCTCAGCTTCTAGGAGTAATCCTTTGGAATGTCACGGCTGACAGGATTATCTGTTTGCCTGGGGATCTAAAGCCAGCTAGATTTTAACAATGTGATTTAGGGTGTAGGTTTTGAGCCAGAGCAACAATATGATGTAGGGGGAAGGCTTTGTGTCAGTTGCATGGTATCAGCAACCTCCTGAGGGCCTGGGGGACTGAGATTAGCCACATGGGAAGTCAATCATGCCTACAGGATGGAACTCCAAGCAAAAACTCTGGACACCAAACTTGAAGGAAGATTTCCCTGTTTGTCAATATTCCATGTATACTGTCACACATCGCTGTCAGGAAAGTACCTTTTTTTTAAAGTTTTTGTTTTGTTTTGTTTTTAAGATTTTATTTATTTATTTGACATAGAGAGAGATACAGCAAGAGAGGGAACACAAGCAGGGGGAGTGGGAGAGGGAGAAGCAGGCTTTCCCACAGAGCAGGGAGCCTGATGTGGGGTTTGATCCCAGGACCCTGGGATCACGATCTGAGCCAAAGGCAGACGCTTAACGACTGAGCCACCCAGGTGCCCCAGGAAAGTACCTTTAAACAACATGGGTTTGCACTGTGTGGGCCCACTTGCCTCATGTAGATTTCTTTGATACAGTTCAGTCCTGTAAATGTATTTTCTCTTCCTTAAGATTTTCTTACTAGTATTTCTCTAGCTTACTTATTGTAAGGATATAGTATATAGTACATATAACATGAAGAATATGTGTTAATAGACTATGCCATTGGTAAGGCTTCTGGTCAACAGTAAGCTATGAGTAGTTAAGTTTTGGGAAAATCAAAAGTTATACACAAATTTCTGATTGTGTGGGGGGTTGGCACCTTCTAACCCCCGTGTTGTTCAAGGTCAACTGAAATGTGGTCCTGACTCCATGGGGAGAGGGCAACTTGAAGCTCTACATTTGGAAGTCTCTTGGATTCTACCCTACGTGCTTTTTCCCTTGGCTGATTTCAGGCTGTAACCTTTTCCTGTATAACAGCATTCAGTGTGTTCTGCACATTCTTTTGGCAAATGATTGAGGCTAAACGTGGTCTTAGGAAACTCTGAACTTACAGCTGGTGTCAGAGATGAGAGTGGTCTTATGTAGACTGTGCCCTCCTCCCCCCAAATGTTTCAGAGCCTTTCATATAATCAGAGATTTGAAACATGGGAAGTCTCACTCAACCCAGGCAAGTTGGACAACAGGTGCTCTAGGTGGCCATGCATAACTCTCCTGGCTTCCCCCCACCCCAGATTTTTATGAAGACTTCTCCCACCAAAGGGAGACCTAGTCATAGAGCCTAATCAAGGGAAACTCAGAAATCACAGACAACAGTATTCTCAGAAGCTGCAAACCTAACCTTGAGGTGGTAGACAGCAGGATCTTCCATCCTGTGCCAAGAGTACTCTCTCCCAAGGGATAAGAATATTAAGAATAATTATAAAAGTAACAGTAGCAGCTAAAATTGACTGAACATTTTCTAGATCCCAGGAACAATTTGAAGTCCTTTGCATTCAGTATCTTAGTCTTCACGACTCTGTGAGTTAAGTATGCTATTATACCTGTTCCACTCTTGAGAAGACTGAGCAGCAGAGAGAAGAGTAACTTGTCCAAGGTCACAGAGCAGGCCTATGGCAGATCCAAGATTCCAGCCAATGAACTTTGACTCCAGGGCCTTGGTCGTAACACTGTCTGTCCAAACACTAGACTCCAAGGTCCCTGGGGTCTTCCTAGATGGGTAAGTCTCAACTGCCTTTGTCTACAGAGGGCAAGGGCTTACGCCCATTCAGACAAAGCTAATTTTGGAGTGATCTCATAGGCACTGAACTAAGCAAGCTCTTTTAGATATATCTGATTTATCCTCTAGCAACACTCTAAGGTGGTATTTGCTCTATGATATAGACTGAGGAAGCAGAGTCTGCTTGGAATATATGAACCCCCATATGTTCTAGATCCTCTCAGACCAAATACAGTCATTTATCTGGCACCTTTGATATATTAAGTTGAACCTCAAAATATGGCTGATATTTGACTATTTTTGACCAACAAAAAATGACAATTTCACATGATTCAATCTCATGTAATATGTCAGGCTAAGTATGAATAGCAATAACAGTAACTGATAAACAGGATAAATAGGAAATATTTGATCAATGAGTGACTCATCACTTGAAAAACTTAGGGACTTACAGTGTTCATTCACTTGTGTATTATCCCTTAAAAAGTGAGGATGGATGGCTCCAGGGGCGCACCAGTGATCACCAGAGTTCTTCATGAGACATTCCAAGAAAGGGTTAAAATACGACAAATGCTTATGTCTAAGAATCCAAGAAAACTGGCACAAGTATGTGGTTTCATAAAATTTTTATAAACCAGAGATGAAAGTTAAGGTCTTAGGCAAGTGACTTACCCTGAGCTTCAGATAAAACAAACAAACAAACAAAACACTCACTCACACACACACACAACCCACACAGGAATATCACTTTGCTCCCAGGTTGGTTGTGAGGACATTGACATTAAGGATGTGAAAAGATTTTGCAAGCTACAGGGTGCTTGGGTGGCTCAGTGGGTTAAAGCCTCTGCTTTCGGCTCAGGTCATGATCTCAGTGTCCTGGGATTGAGGCCTGCATTGGGCTCTCTGCTCAGCAGGGAGCCTGCTTCCTCCTCTCCTTGTCTCTCTGCCTGCCTCTCTGCCTACTTGTAATCTCTCTCTCTGTGTCAAATAAATAAATAAAATCTTTAAAAAAAAGATTTTGCAAGCTACAAGGTGCTGTACAAACGTTTTGTGCTCAAGAGTCTTAGGTCATGCCACTGAGTCACTGCCCGTGTCCCATCAGTATTGGTTCACCTGACCCAGTTTTTGATGGTAACTTTTCAGGAAAGCCTTCTATGCAAGTCCTGCATCACCTGGTCCTCTGTCCAGCATTCCTGGTATCCCGCTGTGCCCATGCTAAGCAGGCTTGTGACAGTGTGGGGAGATGTTGCAGAACGTGCACCCGGAGCCCAGAACCCCAACCTGCACTTCCTCCTCTCCCACCCCTGTGCTGGGAGAAGGGGAGGGGGTGGGAACACAGACACCAGCACCCCTCCTCCCTGGCCTCAGTCCTAGGGGAGAAGTGGAGAGCCAGCCCAGTCTCCAGGAGCCAAAGGAACAGCTTGCACTGCCGGAGCAGTCTGGTGCCAGGAGGGGATCTGAGTCACTCTCTGTCAGCAGTGAGGGCGCACTGCCAGCCCATCCACAGGGCTGCATGCCCCTCCCCCTCTCCCGACACCATCACCTCCCATGGGGGCACTCCTCTCTAGCCCAACGGATACACTGCTCCCAAGCAGAGGGCTCCAGCTCAGCTTTAGGCCACCTGGTCCTTGAGGGAGCCCAGGGACTAAGACTTGTTTGCCTTAGGTCATCACTTTGTGACACGAGGGTCCCTGGCTGCTCTCTCAACCTCAAACACCAGTATGCAGCTGCTGAATGACCATGTGCCTCTCCTCCTCACTTACCTTCAGTGGGTCTCACTGTCCACAGGGGCCACACTTCTGCCCCTGACAGTCACAGCCTCTAAGAAGAAGCTCAGACTTGCTCTCCCAGCCGTATCTCAGACTGCTCCTAGAGCACGCCTTTGTGTCAGCCCATCCAACTCACTATCCCCCCACCCTTTCCCCCAAACATACGCACCCTTAGTTTCACGTGGACAATTTTGCTCAGGCCCCACTTCCAACCTGCCATGCCTTGTTTTCCTCTTTCCTTGGAAAGTCTTCCATATCTGAAGACCCAGCTCATCTGTGACCTTTACCACAAGTGTCCTTCCCTGACAATTTACTGAACTGATGTCCATGAAGTGCCTACTATGCGCCAAATTCTGTTCTGTGTGCTGGAATACAGTGGAGGATGAAAAAGACTGGCTCCTTGTCTTTATGGAATTTACACTCCAGTGGGAAGAGGTGGAAAATGTAAGCAAAGAAATGATTCCAGTCTGAGATGAGAAAACCAACCAGTGTAATGTGCTAGAGCATGACTGACAGGGGAGGGCACACTCTAGAAAGCTCTCTGAGGAGGTGACACTAGAGTTGGGACCTGTAAGACAAGGAGTCAGTCGTGCCACACTTGAGCAGAAGATTCTAGAAGGAGGGGGCAGCCAGTGTGAAGACCTCAAGACAGAAATACCCTTGCCGATGCATTGGAAAATACTGCCTCATCTTATTTCACATGCATTGCTTGTGTTACTGTACAGAGCCCTCCGTGTGATATGTTGTGCTCTGTCAAGGATAAACAGGCAAATGACGCTAGTAACTGCACTGCAGTGCAGTTCTGTGTGACTCTTGTTTTCACATATTTGCCTTCCTCCCTCCCTATAAACAGTAAGTTTCAAGCCCCTTGAAGACAGGAACTGTGCCTTCTCCCTCAGTGCAACCCCAGGATGCACCTAAATACCAGAGACCTACTGCCCCCAGCGTAGACGTTCACCGAACATGATTTCACATTCTGGCCCTTCCACCTCACCTGGGCCAGGCATTCACCTGTGAAGTCTACAAACAAAAATCTCAGGCTTCCCCACACCCTGACTTAGATTTCCTGGGAGGAATGTGTCTGTCAGGCTCCCATGTGTAGCCCACGTTGAGAATCTCTGGCTAGTTGTTGGTGCACCTTCCAAAAAAGGAGAGGGAGCAGTCACTAAGCATTCTGATCTGGCCTCTGACCTCATATTGATTGAGGTGGACCACTCTCTGGGGTGCCCAGTTTCTCCATATTCAAATTGAAGGACTTCCACAAAAGGCCTCCAGACCAGACTTTGACCTTTACCAGCCTGTGTGGTCCCACAGCCCAAGAGACATATATCTGGTCTCAGCCATAGTCCCGTAGTCCTTGCTCAGTGCTTGATGGTTCCTGCCTGGTCAGCCCTGGAAGGCAGGCACCGTCCTCCATTTTCTTCAAGATCCTAAGGAGTCCGATTTCTTCTCTGACTCCTTAGTTTTAAGTTTGATGTGAAGAGCAACTGCCTACCCATGAGGTACTGGGTTATGTCATCCTCACACAGACCATCAAGAACAGTAACACACTGTGTCTCCCCACACTATCAGCGATGCGGTAGGTGTGATCTTGCCTGGAAGCAGAGGGCATCATGAATCATCTGTTTCCAGGCAATTTTCAAGGTAAGATGCCCTGCCACCATTCTAAAGGCTCTCCTAGGCCTTCCTGTAAGCCACTGCAATCCTGAGCGATGGGTCCTCAGACCATGGAGAGACCTATGCTGAGGGTACAAGCAAGGGAGAACAGGATGCTGCCACCACACAAGACGCTTGCAGGGACAGATGGCACTCATTAGAGAGGGAGGCATGCCAATGCGCAGACAGCAGCCCTCTCCCTTCCCCCAGCCTCAAGGGCAGCCTGGGAAGGGCTGGATCCTCTCTTCTGGGAACTTGTGTCCTCTGAATTTCAAATCTCTGCAGAGGGAAGGGACAGCTCCTTCCAATGGTCCCTGCCCAGAATCCAGACACTCAAGCCTGGCCAGTCACTCCTTGTGTGACCTTGAACATGCCACCACACTGAGCCTTAGATAAGCTGTTTGTGAAAGGGTAAAAAAATCCCTGTCCAGTTCAGTTTTTCAGAAAGTTAGGAATATAACTTTGTAGTTAAATGTTAGAGGTTCTATTCACCATCCATCTATCAAATCTTAATAATTGTTGGGCCAAATAAAATTGGACTGGAAAAGCTAATTGCTGAATGAGAAGTGAAACGTAACACAGCCTCAGGACCTCTGGCTTTTTGGAGGACTGTATGTAATAAGAGTAAAAAAAAGCATGAGACATATATGGGCTCCAATTCCAGTTCTGCTCCTTAGACGTGGGATCTTTGGAGCATCAGCCTTCTCATCTGTATGGTTCTGAAATTAACATCCAGCTCACTGGCCAGCAAGAGGACCGGGACCTAGGGGGTACGCAGTAAGCAGTACTATTGACATTGATATTTAACTCACCCAAGCCCTGTCACTGACTGGGGCAAATAGAGCTGGGGGTTATCCCAGGTTGGTTTTTTTCCAGCTCGCCTCATAACAGAATACAACCCAGAACCCCGCATTTGCCTGGAGAAACTCAGAATCCTTTCCATTATATGTCAGTCCTCCCAAGCTCTGAGAAGGGAAAGGAAAAGCCTTTCAGGTCATGGAATGGAGAGGTAAGGGGGTCTGGTCAAGGTTCTAGAACAAGGTGAGGCAATAGTAAGAGAACGCATTTCTGAACTCTGACCAGGGTTCAAAATAGAGAGGCAGTGCTCGGCAGAGGGAGGCCCCCACCCAGCCCTGAGCTGAAGTGACCGCTGGCAGCTGCCTTCTCCCGGAACAGGATTGGAGAGGCTTGGAGCTCTGAGCGCGGGAGGAGCCCGGGGCTGCCACCTCGGCCTCCCAGCCGCGCAGCCGCCCTGTGGTTCCCACCCAGAGAGGCAACGCCCCTGGTTACTAAAGCAAACACTTCTCGATTTCAAGGTCTCTCAGTTTTCAATCCACGACCTTCGATGCACTTAAAATACTGCTCTGCGTTTCACAGCAGCCTTTATGTAAGTGGGCGGAGAGGGCTGTGCCTGCCAGCCTGCCCTTCCCTGTGCCTCGCCTCCAAAAGCCTCTTGGGAAGGTCGCCTCGCCGTGGAGGCCTTCAGTGGCTAACTCCCACCATTTGCTAGGGGCTCCCTCATTTCTTTATTTCATTCATTTGCTTTAAAAAAGAAATCAGCATGGCTTTGTGCATTTATTCATCTGCTGAGGTCAGCCTCCACGTGCTGGGTACATGGGGGCTGGATAAAGGCTCAGATCTAGCAGTGACCCATGCTTAGAGGATGGGAGATGAAAGTGCCAGAGGTGGGAAGAGAGCCAGGAGGGGCTCACTACCGAAACTGGGGAAGGAGGTTCGTAAGACAGGGTACTGTCCAGCTCAGTCCAAAGCAGTTCAATAATCATGGTCTGAGGGCAGGTCTTTCCGGCCACGTTATAGGTCAGCACTGTCCGATGGAAATAAAACGGGAACCATGTATATAATTTAACAAACTATAGAAATGATCCCTGAAAGTATAGTCTTCACATATATAATTTAAAATGTCTTCACAGTCACATTTAAAAAGTCAAAAGAAACAAGTAAAATTAATTTTAATAATATGCTTTATTCAATGCAGTATATCCAAAATGTAATCACTTTGACATGTACTCAGGATAAAATTATTCATAAGATATTTTATGTCTTTGTACTAAATCTTTGGAATTCATATATATTTTACATATCCAGCACCTTTCAATTCAGACACATGTCAAATGCTCAGTAGCCACATGTGGCTCGTGGCTACCATACTGGGCACCCTTAGGGATTGGTTATTTTGGGTATTGGGGATCCAAAATGAGTGAAGTGTGGTTCTGACCTTTGAGGAACAAAGGATGGCCACATGGATACTTCCAAGCAAATGCAGCGAAAAGAGGGAGACTGAGGTAGAATAGGAACGGGACACACATGAGGAGCAACTCATTTAGCCCACCCTGGGGACTCAGAGAAGCTCCTGGATGAAGCATACCTGAATATCAGAGAGGCTGAAGGGAACCATTGCTGGGGAACCACAGCATGTGCTAATCAGGAAGAGAGGGCAGACCCTGCCGGGGTGGGGGGGCATATGCCAGACAGCAAGGGGTTAAGAATCTGTGAGTGAAGAGAGAGTGGAAGCAGATGGCCATGAAGTAGACCAAACAATTGCATGGTCAGAGGAAAAAGATAAGGCAGTCAGTTATAATTATGATCATTAAGCACCCATTATGTGCCTGGCTAAGAGAAGATTTTCAGTTTTGACTTTAGGAGGGGAAACTGAGCATATTTATAGGAAGGGGAGAAGGGTCCAGGCATGCAGGAAAACTTGGAAAGTGCAGTGAGAGAGAACCTGATGAGGACATATAGCAGAAGAATCCTAAAGGAAGGTCAAGATTCCCCATGTACAAGTCAGCCTCAGGTTGTGTGGATAAGTAGTTGCACTTGTTCCTTGAGGCAGAAGAGGAAAGGGAGGATAGGAATGGAAAGGCACTTTAGGGTGGGAGGAGGACAGCTTCTGCCAGGGTCTGGTCATGCCCCAAGTCTTCCACCACTCCTTGATGGCAAGGAAATAAAACCCAAACACCATAACACAGCATGTGCAATTGTCCATGGCTTGTCCATCTCCCAGCCCTTTTTCCATATAGCATCCCTCAAGGCTTAGGCCACATAGTGCTAACACCTATACCCTGCCTCTTTCACCTCGGGGTCTTTTGTGTATTTTTCTTCCCCTAAAACCCACCCTCATCCACTCCACGCTGAAGTGCATTACCTATCAAAATCCAGAGTCACAAAAATGTCACCTTATCTAGAAAGTTCATCTTGATCCTTCCAAGTGTAATAATCCTCTAATCTCTTTGCAGCCACAGAACTTGGAGCATGCCTCCACTCTAGCAGTGCCATCTCATGCCTGGAATCAGGGTCATATGGGTCTGTCCCTCCCAACAGCATATGAGCAACTTGAGGGCAAAGCCCATATCTTGGCCTTCATTGTGTCCCTTGGGACCTTTAAGAGGCTTAACTTGAATTTAATAAATGTAACCTCCATGAAGGCAGGGACCCTGTGTTTTTGATCACCACCGTAAACCCACATTGGGCTTATAGTTCAGCGGAAGGCACATAGTGGTTGTTTGGTAAGCACTTCCTGAATGATGAATAAGTGGACATCTGGTCTACAGATTAAACCAAATACTTAAGTCCCCCAAAATAGGGGTCACATGGTAAAATTTTTGTGTATTCTTCTTCAGCATATGGTATGGAAACCTATCCATAGGGAACATTTAAACAATGCTATTGACTAAGTGATTGATGATAGTGACTTGGACTTGTATATTACCTTCCCTCCAAGAAGAAACCCAAACACATTACAACAGAGCTTGCAAATTGGTGACTTGACAAATTTTGAATTCGAGAGACTCTATGCAGGTTCTCCAACCCCCAGTTCTCCTTGTGCCCTGTTGGCCTACACTTGGCCTACTTTTCTCCATGACATCATCCACATGGCCTCTGAGGATATATGAGTATATGGAGCACAGCATCTCCTCTTTACAGATGGGGAAACAGAAGAAGTCCTTTGAAGAGTGTTGCTCACATCCAGGTCTCTTTTATTCTTCAGCACAACAAAACTGCTCTGCAAGATCCAGCTACGGGCCAATATTTCACAAAGGGTGCAATAAACTTGGCTTCTTCAAACCAGCTGCATGCCATGCAGCCTAAAAGGCATGTAGATTCTTTGTACCTGATAAACTCCAATAATCTCAGCTGCAACCTTGCCCAATAGGGAGGTCTTTGCAGGATTAATGGTGCCATCCTGTAATGGACACCTACTGCCAGCTTTGGTTACTCTTGGAGGATAAGGAGCAGACTCAAGACACCCATATATTGAAGTGAACCATTTTGAAAGGTCGAAGAAACTTTGTAATTTTACCTTCAGAATAGCCCAAAACTTTAGTAGTAAAAATCCTGACCCAAAATCAAGTACTTCCCCACCCTCCATCCCCAGGCAGCACCTGCCCTGGATCCTCAATTTCATCCATGTCTTTGATTCTGAACAGAGAAGTTCATATCCCATTTACTCTGAGTCTCTTTCCTTTCCATGTGGCTCAGTGCTCTTCCCTACACTGACCAGGTGTCTGAGCATTCTCTTGAGGAAACATTCAACACCCACACAAATTGTATCTGGGAGATACAGAACAACCACAGTTTGGCTGGTATAAACACTTAGATGCTCCTCTGATGAGGTATCCTGATGATCTACTCAAAGATTGCAGCTTAACTCCAACTACAAGTTGTATTCACCAAAGGACCTGAGGAACCCAAGAATGTTTAAGTAAAATGGGAACAAGGAGAGCAAATGCTCAGCAAGAGAGGTTGTGGGCTACTCAAAGGTAACTGTTTGGGTCAGGTTGTGGTGCATGGGCTCATTGTCAAGATCACACTGCTCAGAGTACAGGGCACTTGAGGACTTACTCACAGTGCCCCTGAGAATGAATCTTTTGGAGAGAAGAGCTTTGACACTCTGGGGTCTCAATTTATAAATATTTATCGAGACCCTTAAGTATATCATGGAATGTGCTAAGTTCTGTGAAGGGTATAGTGCTTAATGCACCATGATTCTCTCTCTTTCTCAGAGAATTTAACCATTTCATTTAGTAAGAAAGATATGACATGTAGGCATATACCTATACTTCAAGACACTGTGTGGTGTGTGATATTAAAAAATATAAAATAAGGGTGCCTGGGTGGCTCAGTCTGTTAAGTGTCCAACTTGATTTCAGCTCAGGTCATGATCTCAAGGTCCTGAGATCAAGCCCCATGTTGGGCTCTGCACTGGGCATGGAGCCTGCTCAAGATTCTCTCCTCCTTCTGCCCCTCCTCTAGTCCCCTCTCTAAAAAAATAATAAAAATAAATAAAAACAAAAAATAATTGCGGAGTGGAGCACAAAGGAGGGAGAAGCAAGCTTTATTCTATAAAGTTGCAATTATGGTCATTTGAATTAAATCTTCTTTTCCAAGAAGGTTTGGAAAAAGAAAATGGGGGCCAACCTTTATGGTGATGATTCTGGTGGGAAAGTTATCTGATATAGATTCGACATAGAGATACTTTGAAACATTTTCTTTTTAGGAACCAAGAGAAAGGAAATGCATGCATCTAGGAAGTAATTAATATTGAACTGAGGCAAATATTGAACAGGGCAGGTAATAGAACACCCAAAGCATGCAGATGAATAAGTGAAAGCAAAACATCTTTAGGGACGGGAGAACTAGCCGGAAGACTCACGGATCCTATTGTTGTTTATTTGTATTTAAATGTGAATGGAAATAACACCAATTAGAGTTCCAAAGAATGAACCGATAATTGACTTGTTCCCTCTTTCATTAGCTTCTATTCAAGGAGCTCAATATAGCTCCCATTTTTATCTTCAGATTCCCACAACCTAATGCAATGCTAGGGAGATAGCAAGTGTTCAATAAGTGTTGAATGAATAAATAAATGAAGGCATGAATGAACAAGCAAATGTGTGAACACCTGTGAGAGTGGCTAATGCGAGTTCTATCGGTCCTACCCACATTCACTAATATTTATTTAACTTTTGGTCAAGACATTTAATGTCTGGCTCCTAGTTTTCTCATCTACAAAATGGAGATGATTACAGAGACTTCCCAGGACTATTTCAAGGATTAAATGATGTGGGAAAATACTTTGTAAGCCTGGAAATCACTGAAGAAAAAAGTCTTTTCTAAATTTGTACCTCATTTTTACAATGAAAGAATATGTTTTCCTGAGGATACAGAGAGCCCTCTTCAAGCCATCCTTTTCCTATCAGCCCTGTCTGGGAAGAGTCTCACCAAATCCATTGCTGGAGGGAAAGGTGTCTCACCCTAATTCCTATGAAGGAGAGCAGTAGCAAAGTTTCTGATGAGAAGGGATTACCAGAGATGTCTGTGTGGCCATTCTTGCCACATGGAGCCAAGCAGTTTCTCAATCTGCTACTTATATGCAGGAATAAGGAGCAGACTCAAGACACCCTGTGTCTTTTCACTATCCCTGTCCTGGGTTTTCTGAACCCTAGAATTAAGACGTCAGCTGGAGATGCAGGCTTTGTTCACATGGAAAAGATGCTGATTTATCAACAACTTTTATACACACACACACCCAAGCATGCACTGATGACACTTGCCTGCTCTTGACAAGATAACTGGGCCATGTGGTGACAATATTAATTAGACAATAGCAGCTGGAGAAGGAATCTGTAAAATTCCCAACCTGCTATCCCATGATCCTCTGTTTGCATACAACAAACCGCCAACAGGACCTGATGGGTCCAATGGCACGGTTGTGGCTGCCTCCAGGGTGGTTGTTCTTGAAGTCATACTGAAGATGCAAAAAGAGCCAGACAGACTTTTGGGATGGAACCTGGCCTCTGGACTCCTTTGCAAGGCATGTATTGCCTGGAGGTTGAACACAAAACCCTAAGTTTGACATTCAGGGTTCTCTGGCAGTTTAGTTGGGGAAGTGAGAGAGTACCCTGGCATTAGGGGGGGTATTCACATGAGATGGGTGAGATGGGTTCAAACCCCAGGTCTGCCTTGTGCGAGCTGTATGATTCTGAATGATTTAATTCATTTTAACTACTCTTCTGAACTTTTTTCCATACAATGGACCATTATTACCTTCCCTGTAGAACCATCGTGAGAATTAAATAAAATTGTGTATATGTGACATGTCTGTATTTGCATCTTCTCCTCTCCCCGCCCTCCTACGTGCTAGTCAAGACAGTCAACTCACTATAGTTAGAACAGTTACTTTCTCACAGGCATGCTTCTCTCCGTTATAGACCATCCCCAGAACATGCTATTCCCATCTATCTAAATCAGACTCAGTTCAAACTTTTTATCTCTGCAAAGTCCTCCAAGATCCCCCAGCTAAATGTGACTACTCCTTTTTCTCAAATGTCACAGCAATATTGCTAGTGATCTTTCCAATGTGTGTGACAAAATTCCCAAGAAGGCAACTGGTTTTTATGCATCTCGGTACTCCATTTTGGAGTGAGTTGTCTAGTCTATTATTTTGTGGAAGCTGAGACCATGTCATATGCCATGCTTTATAGAATTTATGCTACATTGACCAGATCTGTTTCCCTCACAGTGGATCTGCAGGAAAACTCCTCTGCCTGTTGTTTTTCAAAAGCATGTAAAAACTAATCTTCTTTGAGCCTGGTAGGGATAGAAGAGTTACATTTTACAAATCTCTCAGCATCAGTCCACTCTGAAGTGAAAAACATCCTCATTTATTCAAGCGGAATTTATTGAGCCCTGCTATGTGGCAAGACCCATGTCTTCTGCGGTCATTTAAAATTTTTGCTCTGATCATGAACTGGTTTGCAAACTGTCTCTGCAGCAGAATCCCTGAAGGAGCTGATCCAAAATGCAGCCTCCTGGCCTCAAAGCCAGGACTCCCGAACCACAGTCTCGAAGACTGTCCCTGTGGTGTGTGTTCTAACAAGTTCCCTTCATGAGTCGCAAGCACACTAAAGCTTAAGAACAAGGCTCCAGACCAGATAGCTTATAGCGGTCATTCACTCTGAAAATAGACCTGAGGAGACCACTCACTCGTGTCTGAGGAAGAGAAAGTAAATGCATGAGAGGTTGTGAAGAGGTAGCAATGAGGATGAATGGACAGAACTGGGATTATTATGCTTGGACAGGAGGTGGTTATGAAGGTTCTTACTGAACATCCCCACAGCCCCAAAGTTTCCTGTGGGACACGGTAGTCACAGTTCTCACCTCTGATGAGGACCCTGCAGGGACTGTGGACGTAGTAAGCAGCACAAGTGGATCGGGTTGGTATTCTTGGGTCATTAAATGGAAGAGGCATTCACAGAAAACTGGAAGAACTGTTTTCTATCCATAGGCTTCTTTCCGAAGGTCACTGAAGATCGAATACGTATAGACAAGTGACAGACTTCTGTAGGCTCCTTTCTCCTCTGAGATTGAGGAAATACACCTTTAAACTGTGATCCAGTTTAAAGGACAGTTGACTCTTTCAGAAAATGGCTCTAAGGAAGAGGAATGTGAAAGGAGAATGGTATCACGATGGAAGGAGCAATGGACTAGGAACTCAGAAGGGAGCAAATACACTTTTGTGCAACATGAAACAGTGTGGTGTCTCGAAAGGACGCTGGGCATGGAGTCAAAGGGCAAGGCTTGCATCCTGCTTTTCTACTTACAAATGTAAAACTGGGGATAAATCTCTTAGCACTCTCAACCTCTTCATCTAAAGGCATAAAATGTAGATTTTGCAAAATGTAAAATTGCCATAATAACACCTACCTTGCTCATTCCAGAATTGTTATGAAAGTCAATTAAGAAAACATATATGAAAGCACTTAGTAATCAAAAAATTATTTTGAAATAGGTTTTTAAAATTCAGCAATAAAATGTAATTCTATGGACATTCCATCTATGCTGCGTTTTTCAAGTTCTTTCTTTAATTAAATAGAGATAATCCAGGATTCACATTTTATGAAAACAGTACTTCTTTTTGAACCAAATTTTACCGAGACAGTTGATAAGAGATTTTTTTTTTCTGGAGGAAGTATGGAGAGATCAGCATATATCTCAGAATCTTTAGGATTTGGTTCAAGGATGTCTTTTTTCTCCCAGGCCATTTATATACAGCGGAAAGGCACTGAGTAGCTGAAGAAGGAGCCAGTGACAAGAGCAAAGTGATGGCAAATGTGCCCTCAGAAGACTTGACGGCAGGAGGCAGCGGGATTGCAGGTTGAAGGGCTGGTAACAGTTTCTTGTAACTGCTCAGCCCATATACAGGCTATGATACTTGAACGGGGAGAGGACACACAACTTTATTTTGTTCCATACAGATTCCAGCTGCCTAACCACTTATGCCTTAATCTCCAAATAAAATGCTCTGAGGTCTTTATTATATTTTATTATCATTACTACTGTTACCACTATGAGTATCATTATCAATTATGTTTTAAGCCTTCACTATGCACCAGGCAGGGTAGCTTTATACACACTATTTCATTCCATCTTTACAACACTTTGGGTAGAGACCCTTATGATTTCTTTACCATAGATTGACAGCTGAGGCATAAAGAGAATAGGTAGTTGTTAGAAACTTAGCCAAAAAAGCCAGGATTCAAACTCAGGTATTTAACTACTATGTGTATATTTTCTCTTCCACAAGAAGTGCTGTGAAACCAGGGTTACTTTCACAGTATAGAAAATGAGATTTTCTCTCAAAAGACATGACCAACAATATGTATTTAATTTGCTTTTCTATAAGCAGTGGGGAAATCATGGGAAAAGGGGTGTTACTCTCCCTGCAACCATTAAGGGTAGGATGAAGGAGAGGTGTGCATTATCCCATACTCCCCTCCTGATGGGTGCTTTATAACAGAGGTTTGAATGTCTATTCTTCTTCAGGTAAGGAAGCAAATAATTTAATAAAAAATATTTGGTTGCTTTATTGTAGATGATTATATTTATACTCTATTGCTAAAAAAAGAAAGCATTTCAGTGGTTCAATTCCATTCGGCAAAACAAACAGCAACTTGTGACACCTGTGAATAGTTAAGACCTAAATTTCTAAGGGCTTTGTCCTTGTTGGTTGGTTCTTCCACTCAACCTTGCTAGTGGGCAGCCCAAGTCTGAGGAGGCAGTTCTTCCTACTCAGATCTTACCAAGAGTCTGCTGCAGCGAAGAAAAAGATCTGAGGTACCACTGTTATTCATTGTCTTCTTCCATTTCTCTTTCATTGTGTTTCCAGAGACCCTAGAGACCCTCTCACCTGTTTAAGTTCAGAAACCTGCATTTCCTGGGATTCCTGAAAGTATCAATAGAAATTTTATAAAGCGAAGGTAGAGCAGTCAGTTGGGATGGGTCGGGGGGCTCTTGAACACCAGTGGCATGGGAGCAGAAGAGAAGTGGTGGAGGACAGGTTTGCATTCTGCCGAGTCACAGGAAGAGCCGGGTGAGGGAAGAACGACAACTGCAGACCAGCTTTGCTACAGTGGGAGGCTACAGCACTGCAGCGTAACAGCATGGCTGCAGCTGGCCAGCTCCTCCCTCGAGGAACTACTCAGAGGGGAGATGAGGGCATCGCACCCGAGAAGCACCCAAGATGGGCTTGCATCCTGCTCTAGTGAAGACACATAACTTTGTGTCCATATTTTCTTTGTACCTAGTGCCTCTTACCTGGAAATTGTCGAGTGTATACTGTAGAGTTGTTAAGATGGTAGCTGATAATTTTAGCTCTCTCATATTTCTTGAACCTTTCCTCTTTGCTCCATCCCCCCGATCTACCATCTTAGTTCAGCCTCAAACACTGCAGTGGTCCCCTAACTGGTTGATTGTCTCGCCTCTTTTCTGGCTCCCTCTCCAGTTTGCTGTCTACACTAAAACTAGAGGGATCCACCTCACAGGCACATCTACCAACACTGCCTGCTTTCTTCAAGACACTCAGAGAGTTCCCACTGCCCACAGGGCATGGTCTCAACCTTCTCACTCATCACTCAATGCCCTCCAGAATATGGACTCTTGTCCTTCTCTCCAGTCTCATCTGTCCCCATTCCTTCACTCAACAACTCAGTCCAAAGACTGAGAACTGCATGTGTGCATTTCTTGAGGCAGATCACAGGCACCCTCCTCCCCTTCAATTGGTTAACTTCTACTCATCTTCCAGGACTCCGGGTAGATCCTCTCTTCTGGTATCCTTCTTTAATCCCAAGATTAGATGAAGTGTCCTTCCCATGTGCTATTGCCCCCTGGGCTCACCACATCATAGCACTTACTACCCTGAAGTAAAATTGCTGTGTTCCACTCTTTTGTTTCTCCACTACTAGCTTTCTCGAGGGCACAGACTGTTATCTTCAACACTGTGTCCCCAGGAACAAGCACAGTGCCAGCCCAAACCGGGTGCTCAATAAATGCTATCTGGGTCACATAGGGCCGGCCTGGAGGGCTAAACATGTGCTCACCCCATTGATCCCCATGACAGCACCCTGACAGCCTCTGTCCCCCAGAGGAAGGCAGTGGATGTGAGCAGAGATGGGGAGCAAAGGCTTTGAGCGAAGCTGCTTAGATCCAAATTCTGCTTTGCTACTTCAGGTTGTGTCATACCAGACAAGTCACTTAACACCCCCAACCCCAGAATGCATTTCTCATCTGCTTTTTCATCTGTAAAATGGGCACCTCATTATTGGATTATGGTGAAAATTAGAAACGCTATGAGAAGTACCTCAGTCAAAAAGGCAACCATGTGGAGACATAAAGAGGACACAGAGATAAGTCGGAACTGGGGATTTGCCACATTTTAGCCATACAACCTTGAGCAAAGTATTTAAAGTAAGCCTCAGTTTTTTTCTTCTGTAAAATGGGGCCAATAGCAAAACTCACAATGCTAAACTGCCTCTCTGAAACATCAGGGCGAGGAGCTTCATCTTGCCTTTGTACCACAAAGGAGGAATGACTGAACTGATAAGTGAACCAAGGAGAAGGACCTGAGCAGGTGTGACTCTGCTCCTTCTAAGTTTTCTCTTTCAAACTTGCCTGGCTACAGGGTAGGTTTACTCAGTACACAGATGCTGAGCCCCTACTCCATGTTAGGCCCTGTGTTAAGCACCAGGGAAACAACATTGATAAAACAAAGTTCTCAACAAGCGTTTAAAATACATATAGACAGTGGAATATTACTGAGTCATCAAAAAGTGAAATCTTGCCATTTGCAACTACATGAGTGGAGCTATGTGAATTATGCTAAGTCAAATAAGTCAGAGAAAGACAAATGCCATATGATTTCATTCACGTGTGAAATTTAAGAAACAGTACAGGTGAACATAGGGGGGAGAAAAGAGAGGGAGGAAAATCATAAGAGACTCTTAACTATGGAGAACAAACTGAGGGTTGCTGGAAGGGAGGTGTGTGGAGGATGGGTGAAATAGGTGATGGGGATCTGGAGGGCACTTGTAGTGATGAGCACTGGACAATGTATGAAATTGTGGAATTACTAAATTTTACACCTGAAATCAATACTACATGGCATTAACTAGTTACATGTGAACTACCCGGAATTTAAATTTTATTTAGTAAAGATAAATAAAGATACATATGATGAGCAGTAATAAGTGATTTTAAAGAAGTGAGATAAAGGAAAAGAGAATAAAAGAGAGGGCAGCTATTTTAGACAAAGTGGTCAAGGGAGGCCTCTCTGAGGAGGCAAAGCTGAGCAATGACCTGAATAAAATGATGGGCAAAGAGCAGGGAGAGAATGTCCCAAAGAGGAAATAGCATGTCCAAAGATCCTGAGGCAAAAATGAGCTTGGTGTTATCAAGGAACCTCAAGAAGGGCACAGTGGCTGAAGCAGTGTGGCGGGAGTGGGGGCAGGGCAGGGAAGCTGGCAGGGGCTGTCATGAGGAGCTTTAGAGGTGAAAGTAAAGAGCTTAGGCTTTCCTTCTAATGGGAAACTATGAGGAGTTTGGAGTGGAGGAGTAACACAGTCTGATTTATGGTTTGCCATCACACCGGCTGCTGTGTGAGGGGGGAAGCAAAGAGAGACACTGGGAAGATATCTAGGTTGTCTAAGCAAGAAGTGAGTGTGGCTTGGATCAGGCCAAGGCAGAGGTAGAGCTGAGGTATGGTTAGAAATGAGAGATGCATATTTTGTTGGGGTATGTGTATGTTCACCATAAATCCTTGTCACATCGAATGGAAAGTGGGAAGGAAAAGAGGAGTTGGTGGGGTGGAGGGTTGGGGGGGGGCTTGAGAGCTTCTTCCTGAATGCCCAGGGTGACTCAGTTGTGCCAGTTCCTGACTGAAAATGCTGGGGAGGAGCAGGATTAGTTGCTGACATGCTGGTATAAGATGAGGGCACAGGAGCCTCTCCTCTCCCACCTTCATTCCATGGGGCAAGAGGCCTGACCCCATGGGAGGGGCTGGGTGTCTGCAACTCTGCCTGTGACCACAAGGGCAAGTTTAACTCAGGGCTGAAACTATTGGGGAGCCTTGTTGTGACCACGAGTCCTATTGTCCACTTCTGCTTTATCACTAAGAAAATGCTCATTTTGTGACCCTCCCACTTTTCCAACCATGAGGTCCTACTTCTCAATTGGTCCAAACTAGGAGGGAAAGACCATTTATACACTAGAATAAAAGTCACAACACTGGAATTAAAAAAAAAATTGTCCTGAAAGCCCACTACTGGATAAATAAGCCATTCATTTTCAATGCAGATAACCCCAGGAGAGGCCATATATGAAAGCGTTGAGACTTCCAATCTGCAATCTGAGTTAATAAAGAAGGAAAGTGTGAAAATATTTGCACACCAAGTATTTCTGCAAACTAAATCAACCACATGTCCCTTCTTGCTCTGTAATGATCTGTTTGCCTTTCAGAAGTGCAGGGAATGTGTAAGGAGGAAATGCTTTCTGGGAAAGACAGAAGATGTGCCCCTATAGGGCAAGGCCACTGTGAAAGTTTCTCGCCTCCTCTGTCCATGTTTGTCCTGCCTGACCTGACCACTCACTGACAGTCCAGCACCCAAGAAGTATAACATCAAGCAATATGGAGAGATCTCATCACAAACAGGGACCTATCTAATCAGAAGGCCAGGGAAATGTGAATTGATGACAGTTAACACTTACTGACCAGGCCCTGTGCTGAATGTTTTGCTATCACCATCCCATGTTATCAAAGTGGGTACTTCGATCTCATAGCTGACAGATGAGCAAGTTAAAGCCACCTGCCTGAGATAGCCTGGCAGTAAGGGCCAGCATCTGCCGTGGAACCCAGACAGTCCAGTTCCAGAGCCCACGTTCCTCTCTCCCATCACGTTGTTCCAGAAGCTTCTGGTACTGATCCTCCAACAGTCACTCTTACCAAAATGTCTCAGCTTCCTCCAAGCTGGTAAATGTCCACCCCCAACTGACAGTTCCTATTCTGCATGGAGACAGGTGGGTCTTGACAAATGAAACACGGTGGTGCAGTGAGACAGAGTGAGTAGAGATTGCCTGCCATGGGGGAGCAGAGCGTGTGGCTTAGCGCCCGCTCTGCATATCACAAGACCCTGCTGTGACTCACAGGTCCATGGTGGGGATGAAGGCAGCAGCTCTGGGAGACTGGCTGTCAGAGTCCCAGCAGGATCTGCCTGCAAACGCTTCTGGCTCCATAGAAATGGTGGAGTGGGAGCCCGACCCAGCCATCAGGCACTTTAAGGCCTGGCCCTCAAGCCCCGAACTTAAAGGGATCAGACCCAGGCAGGTAGAATTCTAATGCAGTCTGAAAATCTGCACCCTCAGACCAGGCTTGGTCCTCAGATGATGCAGCCAGTCTCCAGGGTGAACGTGTGGGAAGAGAGCAAAGCACGGAAACCTAAGCAACAAATAATCCCAAACGTATTTCTTTTCAGCTTAAGGAAGGAAATATTGTTCATTTTTAAATTTTAATATTTATTATTATTATTATCATCATCATCATCATAGTGGAGAACAGCTTTGTTTTTCAAATTAGGCCTCAAAAATACAAGTTTGAATAAGTCTCTCCCTTGTTTAGAATCCTTCAGGGGCTCCCCATTGCCCACAGGGAAGCTGTCACTACCTGGATCCCACTCCTTATTCATCTTCATCCCCTAATACCCCCACACTCCCTCTCCCCCCACATACACATCCTGCTCTCCAGTTATAGGCAGTGAAATGGCCTATGGGAGCTATAGCTTTGGTCTTCCCAGAATGCTTTGCCTTTCCCTCTTCTTCAGGTAATAAGGGTCCTCTTTCCTGTGGGAACCTTCTCTGCATGGTCCAGGTGTACAGACTCTGTACCTACAGCCTGCCCAAGGATAGGCCTTGGCCGGGTCCTTGTCAGAGTTTCTCCCCGTCCCAGCTGGGAAGGCCCCTAGCCCAGCAGGACTAACGTTTCATATTTGCTATCTGGAGGCTGGAAGATGTCTCACTTTCTCTAGATTTACAGATTAAAAGAAACACCAGAACCTAGTGCCACAGGGACTGTTTCCTCCTCCTCCTCCTCCTCCTCCTCCTCCCCCTCCTCNTCCTCCTCCTCCTCCTCCTCCTCCTCCTCCTCACCTCTACCACCCTACCTCCCGCAGTGAAGAAAGCCTGCCTGGAATTAAGCTAACCCAGGCAGAGCTGCGATAGGCAGAGGGAAAGACAGAAGCCTGAGCTTCCCTTTGACTGCAGAAAGCCAGCCATGCCTGCAGCCCCTGGACTTTTTAGTTCTTGGGAGCAACACATTTGTTTTTTTCTCTTTGAAAAACTACTTTGAGTTTGGTTCCTACTATTTGCAATAAAAAAAGGACTTGGAGTTCTTAAATATGCCTTGTTAGTTTCATGGTCAGTGATGCCTCTGCCTGTGCTGTTCCTTTTGCTTATAGTTTTTGTACTAATCTTGTCTGGTCAAGACTCAAGTCAAGTGTCTCTGCTTCCAAGAATCTTTCCTGCCATTTCCATGGGTAGCTAGGAGACCTCTTTGCTGTTCATCCTTTCTTACTGTGCAGGCTTTCTCACTGTGTAATAATCCCTGGTGAGTACAGATGCTTCACCCACTAATAGCATAAGGGAGGAAAGAATTCTCAGAACCCAGAGGGTCAGCTGTGTGGAGAAGACTACCTTATAGGTGCTGTGGCCTCAGAGGAAGAACATGGTCAACCAACAATGATCCAGCAATGGGTGAGCACCTAGCCCACTCTCTTGTTGTCCTTGCTTGATGCATGGTGGCCCAGGCAATGTATTCCTTACCAAATTGAGGTTACAGAGCAGGTGCAGAAGCACAGAGAGTAAATTCAGAGAAGGAAAAGGGAGTTACCCAGCAATCCTGAGACTCCCCTCCAGAAGGGATAAGACAGTCTACACTGGGGAGGAGGAGGGGATCTGAGACCACTGGGTACCCTTAACTTGATTGCATCCATAGAGTACAATACTTTTATTGAAGTATCTTCAGTGACCTCAGTTGAATATGCTGTTTCCTGTATGGACTTTGACTGATACATGTAGATTCTGCAAGGTTCCCTCCCTCCGGCATCACCCAGCTCCAGCACCTCACTTTGAAGAGCACGACTGGCAATGCCCAAGGTGAGGTACAGGAGGCAGAGCACCAAGAGCTGAATGAGCCAAGAACAAGAAACCTCAATGGCCTGGCCAGAATCACATAGAAACAGAGCTAAGAATAAACCTCTGACCTCCTGCTGTCTACCCACCCAGAATCTCTCCCCCTTCCTTCCACTAGTGTATATAAAACGGGGCACTCACCAAGAGAGCCTCCTTCTAGCCCTAGGGAAGCTGCTACATTTCATTAAGCTATCTAACATTGCTCCCAACATGGGGTTTGTTTGGCCAGGGCAGTGGGGCAGGGGGCGGGGGAGTGTGTTTCCTGGAGGGAGAAGGAAAAGCTGAACAAAACAAGCAAGCCTAACTGCTCCAAAGGAAAGCTGCAGTCCCCAACCAGCCCTGGACGGCATTGAGGCTGGGTTGGGGGGGGGGGGGCATGCTGGCTCAATTCTGCATATACAGTCAATGACCAAGTGGCCCAGCCACCCAGGGCCTGCCTGCGGGCTGTGCTCAGTGAGGCTCTTCCTGCAGCCGCAGCCCTCCCCTTTGCTCTGCCCCATGGACACCCGAGGAAGGCTCACTGGGCTGTGAACTCCAGAGCTGGGCTCTTTTCCCAGCTCTGCCACTAGCTAGCTGCATGACCTTAAGCAAACCGCTTTCCCTTTCTAGTCCTCTGTAAAAGGAGGGTGTTGGAATCCTGGCCTCAGAGGGAACTTCCGACTCTATTTCTCTATAGTTATGTGACTTCTACCTGTGTTTCTTCTCAGCATTTTAGATGGAGCCACTTTTTTTTTAATAGTTCAGACTGGATACAGCAGAGCAGAATGCTTAGCATTCTTGGCTCCTGGCACCAAATGTTACAATGACAATATCAATCCTTTTACTCATATCCAAATGTCCCCTAGAGACCTACTTGTACCCTAGGTAAAGATTTTAGATTCAGAAGGAAGTGTCACTTTTCTTTATAAACCCCTGGCCTGTCCTTCAAGAAAGTAAGGAGGTCTTTACATTATCTCCAGAAAAATGCCCAAATAATTCAGTCCTATACATACAGGCAGACTATCTCAGGAAGTTAGAATTAGAGGAGTAATGAGGTCTATATTTTGGATTTAATCCTTATGGAAAAAAGAATTTGAGTCCATGTCATCCAATGACATTGCTAATACTAGTCAACATAATATGGGTTGTGGATCTTGAGGAGGGTGAATATAGAACATTATTCAACAACCCAGGTGTAAGCACACTAACTCAAAGAGCTAAAAGACTAAGACTAATACGATATTTCCTTCATAGCATCCCATACTTATCAAAATTCATTTTCAAAATAGAGCCTTGCTATGAAGTAGGAAGGGCTGGTGTTAACAGCCTTCATTTATAGTTGCCATGAAGACACTTGTCCAAGGCCCCACCAGCACTTTGGTCTTCTAGTTACGCACTAGTCCATGGTTCAGAGAGAGGGGAGCATCAGGGGCATGGAATCTGGGAGTAGGCCCTGTAACCAAAAAGGAGGTAAAATGTAATTCTTCTTCATCACTGGTCTTCATGGAGACATACTAAATGGGATGGGGAGAAAACTGGACTTCAGAGGACCAACCCTATATAGCACCCTAGTCAAAGAGGGCCAGTGGCTCGGAAAAGTAGCCTTGAAAAGAAGAGGTAAATAGGTATATGAGTGGTGACAGAGACCTCAAAGTTCACTGAGTCTATTTGAGGAAGCTCCTGGAGAGGGAGACCATCCCAAGCAAGATCAGGTCTGCATGAGATGGGGCTGACAAGGAACGACAGTACTTGAACTGCATTTAGTTGTCCCTGAGGGGTCAACACGGGATGAGAAGCTCCCACTGAGAAGTCCTTGCTAGCAGAATTGCACTCTGGGGCTATTAGTGATGAGGGAATTCTTGAGAGGAGCTGGCAGATGCCCCTCCCCCCCTCCACGCTCTGAAGGTCACTGCCTCCCCACCCCCACGCCAGGCCACTCTGACCTGAGAGTGGGGGTTCCAGCCCTGGGCCTCCTGCACACTCCAATTCTGGCTCCAAGTCTACTAGTTCACTGTTCCATCCTCAATCTCCCTACTGACCACATTGCTACAATCCGACATGGCAAAATTAGTCCAAGAAGGAAAACTGATGTCCATGGCTCTTCAGCAAGCTAGTGCTTATGCCATGACTAGCACACATCATCAAAAATTCATTATGTGCCCATCTGCAAAAAAACCACACTAATTCCCCCGGAAGGGGATGTCAATATGGCTTCCCTGTTCCCTGCCAAATTTTTATTAATGTGCTTATTAGGCGAGAAAAATACACTTCCCTGTGTTTAAAGAGAAGAGTGAGAAAATGTAGGAATCCTGGCCTCCGTCTTGCGCCATAAGGCAAAATTTCAAATAATAACCAGATCCACAGCAGATGGACTGGTTTTCAGCACTCCTGAGGGGGAGAGGATGGAGCCAGTCTGTCTGTGTCTCTCTCTAAGTCAAGAGGGAAACCATGAGCCAGTGCAAGGGGAGCTTGTCCCTGTGTGAGGAGGGGAGGGTGGGAGAAGAGGGGAGGGAGGAGAGCCGCAGAAGGGACAAAGAGCAGCAGCAACAGCCCTGAAAGAATATAAGACAGAGTCCATCATGGGAGAAGTCAGACATGGGATAGGTGGGGAGAGGAAAGAAGAAAAAGAAAATCAGGGGGCAGAGCAAAAAACAAACATAAAGAGACTTGTTAACATAGGAATTCAGTCATTCTGAATGGATAACTAACCACTTCATTGATTATCTGAACGGAGCACTTTGCTAAAATAGAACTTAGTAAAACTAGCTCGCTCAGAGGTATAGAACAGAAATCAGGAGAATCGGACTCACTGCTGCCCTTGCCACCGCCCAGCTGGGTGGGCCTGTCAAACATCTCTCTTCCGGGGGGTGCCTGGTGGCTCAGTTGGTTAAACAACTGCCTTCAGCTCAGGTCATGATCCTGGAGTCCCAGAATCAAGTCCCACATCTGGCTTCCTGTTTGGCAGGGCATCTGCTTCTCCCTCTGACCTCTCCCCTCTCATGCTCTCTCTCTCTCTCTCTCAAATAAATAAATAAAACCTTAAAAAAAACCCACCTCTCTTCCCAAGACTGTTTCGATGTCTATAAAATAGGGAAGTTAATTGGACCAGCAGAGTCTGGAGCTTCTTGATCCAATTCTCAATGTCACTGAGACTATGAACAAAAAAAATGACCCGACACCTCAAGCATTTAAAGAAACCATGGCTGATTTCACAAAATCCTGATCCTACAAAAGAAACAGGGGCATCTTCTCTGAGCTATCCCAGGGGTATATAAGGCTGGAAATCTCGAGTGTTCTGAGATAGGTAAGTGAGGTCCAACATGGACAGGGAGTAGAGCAGGTAACCTCAGGAAGGTTCCACATCTGCCCCAACTCCCCTGGGCCAGGTCTGACCTGGTCCTGCACAATCAGTTTTCATCTGCCAGGGCAGAGTCCTGAACATGGGGCTTTCAGGAGACCACATGGCAGTGCTCCTCTGATGCTCCTTTTTCTGTGTCCACTGCTGTGCTCTCCTCATGCTCTCCTCAGAGAGTTGTCTCCCCAATAAAGGAATCTACCTCTGCCTCTCCTCCCAGCAACCCCCTGCCCCCAAGTCCTCACGAGGATGCTCAGTCTCCCTGCCTCCAGCAAGGTTGCACCATGCCATTTGGTTTGCTTTGGAATGTCTTGTTTTTGGTTTCATCTGTGGCTTTTTCCTATGACTCTGTTCTCCCAAATGCACTTGGAATTTTCCAGTGCTGCCTGTGAACAGTTCTGACCAGCACCTACATCCATTTCCTTATCATCTAACTGGTTTTCCTCGCTTAACTAGGCCATTTTCAGAGAAGGCTTAGTGGGATGCTTGAAGTCTTAGCTCTTCACCTCATGAGCTGTGCAACCTTGAGCCACTGACATAAACTCTGTGTCTTGATTTCTTCATCTGTAAAATGGGGATGTTAATAATAAGACCCAGCTCCTGAAGCTGCCAAGAGGATTGAATGAGTGACATGCAAGGCTCTAAGAATTATGCCCGTCACATTCTAAGTGCTTAATAAACGTCAGCCCTCAGTAGCAAATTCTGGCACTCTTTGTATCCTAAGACAACACCATCAAAGATATTATTTCCTAGCCTTGACTTTGTATTGTAAGCAAGCTGCCACTTGAATCACTGCTGATGGTGTAACTGATACATCAAGATCCACTCTGTTCTGTGGTTAGATTCTTTGTACCATCCTTAACATTGAGCAGAGGTCCAAACACAAAGTGCATGAATGAAATGCAGATTATTGAGATCCCCCATCCCCTTCTTGTCAGCAGGCAGCCACCATGCTCCCCTCTGCTCAGCTCCTTATTTAAGGGTGAGTCAGACACATCCCCTCTGACAAGGGCTCACATTTCTGTTAAAATCCATTGTTACTCTGCATATTTTCCCTTCCTCCGCTCTCTGCCTGAGATTTTCTGGCTGCTTTCTTTCACAAGATCTTTTCATATACCCCATAGCTGAAGCTCTGTTTCCTTTTTTATTCTGTTAACCCTTCCAAGGGTCCATGCTAGAGAGAGAGTATAGGAACTGGTAGCTCCCAATCAAGGGCACTGAGCGAGCTTGGCTAGGCATCCCAGACCACCATTAACTGTCTTGTTTGACACAGGAAAGGGTGCTTGTGCCCCTGGGCAACATGAGGGCCCTTGGTTCACCTTGCTACGTAACTCCAACCACCTTTAGAGTGAAGGTTCTCGACAGATCTGGGTTTTCTCCCAGCTTCCGATCCTTCATTTACCCTGTGGCCACAGGAAGTGTTGCAACACTATAAACAACCCTATATCACTTGCATCTTATAACCTCCCTGGGCCTATTAGGTCTTTCAAAATTTGCATGGTACCTGCTTCTCCCACCTCATCCCCTGCTACTGCGCTCCTCTCTTTGTCGGACTCCCTTCCCCAGCCCCACATGTCACCCATTTAGGGTTAGCAGCTCTGCAAAAGCACCAGGGTCTCACACTTCTGGCCTTCACACATGCTCTTCTCTCTTCCCGGGACATCTGCCAGAGTCACTCCTACTTGTGTTTCAGCTTTTCACCTCCTCTGAGAAGCCTTCTTGGTTCCCCTTTCGTCCTGCCCCGCCCACCCCACCTCACACCAGCAGGCAGGCGGCTCTCCTCTGTCTTCCCTTGGCTCCCCCGCGCCCTCTGTTCCGGCACATATCACACTAAACCAGATGTTTGATTTTTATTCTCTCTTCTACTTAGAGCTTTCTGAGGGCAGAGATTCTTCCATCTCGGAAGTCCCAGGGTCCTCCACGGTCACTGACAATCAGTGAAGAATCTTCTGCTGATTTGAGTTAAGAAGGAACTGTGTTGAGCAGAAGTAAACAGTAAACAGAGCTGAATTTTTCTGCTGGCCTAAGGACGAATACAAAAACACCTTAGGCAGAGCAAAGAAGTGGGAGTCAGCAGGTCCCGAGAGAAACATACAACACCTGACTCTCAGCCTCACGGTGCATTTTCTCTGCTCCCTGGTGGCCTATGAACCACACATGCGAAAGCTGAACTAGACTCAACTTTGCTAAGAGTTGCCTGCTCTGGAGAAGCACAGAGAACTAGAGTTAAGGAGAAGATTAAATGCCGGTGCCAGTTCATATTTGACAATACCCTGGAGATTATTCAGCTCATACACGCTTTTGGCAGCCAGCAGAAATTCTGGGCTTTTCCGCATGTTTAGGTTGAGATCCAGGGCTTGGGATGCTGTGTGGCAGAAGAGGGTCTAAAGGAGTGTCCACGGCAAATCCTCCCCTTTCCCATGGCTTTGTCCCTCCACTCTTCATCCTTATTTGGGTTTTATTTCCTGGCCTGATGCAATAACTGGGGCCATGGTGTTCCGCAACCCTCCTTCTGCACCCTACCTTTCTCTTTTGGTCTGGATACCCCAGAATTCCCCTATTAAGGTTACAGGACAGCCAGTGCAGCACACTTCGTTGTAAACTAAATGAGCCCCTCGAGGCATCAAGAACCTGACCTCACACAGAACCAAGCTCTCATACATACATATCTAGCCAAAATGTAAAAGAAAAACATAGTAAATGTTCTGATTTATGCACATTTCCTTGGATATGCTACTTAGAGAGTCCCATCCCATAAATCATCTAGACAAGAAAAGGGCCTGGGAAGTAAGCAAGGAGCTAGAAGCTCAGATCATGTCCACAAGCAATTTCTAAGAAATTGCTGACGGTACTTCAGGTACTGGCTTCCAATTCAGCAAATGTGCAGCAACCACATCCTAGATCTGGGCAAGAGAGAATCTGTTTCCCTACCTGGGGGGACTGTTATCTATGTGAATGGGTTCGCCTAAAGTACAAGAGGCCAGACAAAACCAACTGCTTTAGTCCAAAAAAGGATGAATAGACAGTTTCTGGACCACATCTGAAACCAGAGCTCTCAAAAATGGACTTAATAAATCAATTGTGACTTGGAGAGAAAAATGACATGCTGGCAGAAGCTGGCTATGACCCCAGCAAGAGGTGATAACCGAGGGCAGCAAACCATGGCAAGGAGAGTCCCAGAGTGTGGGCAGGAATAACATACTTCTCTCAGGACCAAGCCCCTCACTCTGGTACCCATAGTCGCTCCCAGGACCTGTGGATGGGTATCCATCCAAGATCAAAACGAAGTCCAAAACTGGACCTGTCCAATGGAAAAATGGTGACAAGCAGATAACATAGTAATAATATCTAGGAGTTCTGGAGGTTTCAGAACATCTCAACCTTCAATGTGTTTCTCTTTGCTTTAGATCTCTTTGGGTGACTGTTACACACAGTTGACATTTATAGGGGAATTACTTGCACTAGGACCTGTATTAAGTAATTTATTTTATTTAGTCCTCATGAAAATCCTTTATGGTCAATGTTATCAGTGAGCCTCATTTTACAGATAAAGAAGCTGATGCAGAGGAAGGATAAGTAACATACCTAAGGTCATAGAGTGTTAGAGCAAGGACTAGAACCAGTGTGACTGACCACAAAGCCTGCCCTCTTAAATAGTAGGATTGAAAAAAAAAATTCCATCAGGAAAGATGATGTAAATGAGCTACCAATGGAAAGACATGTGCTCTGAGGGGTAAGCTATTACAAAAGCATCCATATTCTCTAACTATTGCCAAGAAAAAACATTATAAGATTGTTGGCCTGGGAAAGGGTGTACAGTGTTTGGTTATGAAACAGAATTTTTCTCTAAGTGAAGGTAATTGGTCTACACAGGGACACAAGTACTGTGCCCAGGATATTTAGAAGTAAACTCTTAAAAGTGGAAATAGAAGTGGAAGACATAAGATTAAAGAGAGGATAGGGAGGAAGGAGAAAAGAATCCTATATTCTCCTTTCTTTTTCATTAAAACTTTGTAGAGAAACTACATCGAATCATTTCCTCCCTCCTTTATAACAAACATGGGGCAGAGACCACAAAAATCAAATCCATCCGGAAAATATTTTCCAAGGGAAACAATCATCCCAATCACAGAACTTTGGCAGACAGGAGAGATTTGGAGGAACATCAAGAAAAATCTAAGGATAATGATATTGGTCAGCAAATTAGATACAGCATTGAAATCCAATAAGACAGCAAAATTCAACGCTAATGTGACTTGCAAAGTTTCCTGAGCCAAGGCATCCATCACACTGTGGGTTAGAAGAGTGATGAGCTCCTTGTTTATACCCCGGGTGGGTCACAATTACAGAGCAGCATTTGATGTGAGCTTCAGTCCTGGAAAGAAGCTCTCAACCAACAGTCAATGATGCTGGGGGGAAGAGAGATGGAAATAGGCCTGAGCAGAAAGAAGAAAGTGGAGTGTCAGTAACTATTTAAATATCTACTTACAGGTGTGGATCGACAGCAGTTGAGGTGAGCAGATGAAAACTGGGGATGGTACACTAAGGAAAAAAAGATTAGCAATTGTAACATTGTTTTTCCTGTGGAATATGGAAAGGATACGATGAGAGAGACACAGGCTGCCAAGACTCAAGGGGACTCTGCTCTGGGTTCAAGGCTGTCCTCATCCCAGAGAGATTACTACCCTTCACTTCACTAAAGGTTTTCCATGAAAAGGGATTTTACATCTTTCTTCTGCAACTGAGACTGATTTCTTGTTACACATCAGTACCTTTTCAGATCAAACACAAATCTTTTTTCCTCAACTTTCCCATTTCTTTTTCAATTGTCTCCAAAGAAGAAGAATAATTTCTCAACATCCTTCATGTAAAAAAAAAAAATCCATGCCTGATGGCTAATAAGTGATGATTGACTTTTCACTTTCTCAAACTGAACAATCTTAATTTCCTACCTGTATTCCACCCCTCACATTTTCCTGTTCTTTGCCCCTTTTTTAAAAGAAAAAAAATCAAAAAAAGAAAAAAAGAAAAAAGCTAAGAAGGGGCTTAACAATCACCCAGCTCATAGCTCTGCCACAAAGGATCAAAACTTATATCCAACAAATGACCCAGTCCATACTCTTCTGGAGCAGGATTTCTCAACCTCGACACTAGCGACATTTCAGACCAGACATATCTTGCTGGTGGGAGGCCGTCTTGTGCACTGTAGGATGTTGAGCAGCATGCCTGTCTTCTACCCACTGGATGCCAGTAGCACGGCACCCCAGTGATTACAACCAAAACCATCTCCAGAAAATGCCAAATATCCCCAGGGTGTGGGCAGGGAGCACAGAGGTCCATTTGAGACTGTATCTAATGCAATCCATCTCTTTCCTCTGACTATGGACCCTCCAGCTGTACCCCATGGTCAGAAGTACTCGAGTACAGTCCACTCAGGATTGCAGACCCAGTACAGGGTCCTCCTGATACACACAAGCTGCTTCACTTGGCTTTGTGCCCTTTCTCCAACAGAATGGATTGGAGACTAACCAGTCAACTAGCTCTGTGCTAAGTGTCAAAACCAAACAGAGCCTGTCTTTTTTTCTGCCTTAGCAGCAGTGCAGGTTCAGGGGCCCACGTTCTCTAGAAATGAGAAATGATAGGGAGCCCAGTTCCCTGGTGGAGTGTGTGTATGGGAAAGCCACCACTGAACCTCTGACTGCCAGGGCTACATCAGACCCCTGGGCACTGCTTGTAGCTCTACGGGTGCCCAGTATCTAGCATCTACTACCATGACATTGTTTATAATCGTTCTGGGAGAGTTTTCAGTGCCCTACATCAGCTTCCATCTGTCTCTACAGGCTGCAGTGTGTCTTTAGTGCAAGGTGACTTCGCAGGGCAGTTGAAGGAACAGGTCCCTGCTCTAGAGATGCCTGCAGTATTATTAGATGGTATGCCAGAAGAACAAAAACAAAAACATTTTGTGTCTTAACCCAAAGACTGTGATACCTCATTGATGGCTTATCATTTGATATATAAGTTCATGCGCTATAAATTATTGCATCCCAACCTTTTTTCTACAGGCAGTCATCGTAAGCCCAAGTGCAAACCTTACTTTCATGTGAGTTCTTTTCCAGGCTGTAGATTCTTCAGCATTGGTTTGAAGAAGGTTTTTTTGTTTCTTTTTAACAAAATAATTTTTACAAATACATTATTTTCAACAAAATATAAATTTGCAATCATGCCCCTGGTGGGAAAAATTAATCTATGTGGTTTTGCTCCATTTACAATTTAATCACCAAACAGTGTTTTTAAATTATCATTTGGTGACCATGAGCCTGTTTAGTCTTAATGAGCTTTGGGAACACTGAATTTCTTTTTACACAGTAATTTCTATTTTAAAGTAATATACCAAAAGTACATAAGGTTTAGAAAAGAGCAAAAACATCCATAATCCCACCATTCTAACAAAACATTTGGGAGTATCTCCTTCCCAAGGTAGATGAGCATTTTTAATTCGAGGTGCTCATTGGCTGAAAGGGGCTAATCCAATGAAGATGTCAAGAGGGTAGGGTGATTATGTTGCCTGCAGAAATCAAAGCACAGAAAAGCCCAGTTCAGAAGGTGCATTTTCAAGGACTTTGGAAAAACTCACTGTCATACCATCTGTTTAGGCAGTAGCCTGGTAGAAAAATTTCTCCCACCTCTGTTCTCAATGCCCTCCTGTCTCTTCTCTGATGTGAGCTGTTCTTGGTGCCCAGCAGCCAGAGGAGGCATTCAGGCACACCCCGAAGGGCCTTCAGTTCTGCCACCTGCCACTGCTGCCAAGAAAGAGCAGCCCACAGTGTGGACCCCAGCATCCTCCGCCACCTTGCAGAACAGCCCTGCTGAGAGGGTAGCCTTCTCATAGGTAGCATGGAAAAGACCTTGCAGAAGTCCCTTCTACAAGTGACCCTTGGTTTTTTAGGTCACTATAAACAACTTTCCAGAATAACAGAATAATCAACAGAGCAGAGAACAGCCAAAGGACAGACTCAAGAGTTCTAAAAGTTTCATTAGATCCACCAAGACAACCAAATCCAATACTTGAATCCAAAAATGTCTTCCCTGAGGGTATCAACACTGGTGCTTCCCAAGTCCCTTTGGATTCCTGGATGCAGATATGAACTGGCTGAGCTGAATAGAGGAAAAGAAGTATCCCCATGTCCAAGAGGCCTCCATCCGCAGTGTTAGGAATACTCCCACTCACATGTGCACATTTTTTGTCCCTCTTCGTCCAGGGACCACGCTTCCCTCCACAAATTCAAAAGCTAACAATCAATGCAGAGAATTTAGAGTAATCAGGCCCAGCCAGGATGTGTTTGAGATGCATGGGTGTGTTGTCACACACACAGGCAGTGACCCAGTGCTCCAGTCACTGTAGAAAAAAAGCTGCTATCTCCAAATATGCTTTGGATGATTGCAGCAGGTTGGTTGCCTACATGGAGGAAATGTATTTTATTTTCTGTCTCTTTCTCACTCTCTCTCTCAACCAAAATACTATCTGAAGTTTCATTCTGAAAACAGAGTAGAAATGCCAATGTGTAAATACAATGTGTGCCAAAAAATACTTGTGGGTTTAAATTTTAAAAGGATCAAGTCACCTAAGAGTCTAATAAATGAAATAGCATAATTCAGTTATTTGAAGCTGAGAAAGGATATCACATTTGGTTGAGGTTTTGTTATTGGCTTTATTTCTTCAAAAACACTGTCAGATATACCTCCCTTATCTCCATTAGGCACCTCTGAGCACATTTCCCCAAACTTTTTACATGGTCCTCCTCTGAAAATATCATAGACCTTAGATTTTTCAAGACACCCGAGAAGTATCCGTTGTTTCTGCTGGTTCCTGATTAATCATTCAGTCACAATATTTTTCACACGGCCTGGAAGGAAGGAAGGAGGGAGGAAGGGATGGAGAGATGGAGCGGGGAGCGAGGGAAGCCTTCATCCTCTCCTCCCCCTATTCCAGCTAAAAATCTTCTTGAGTTTTAGACCACTTATTGTTATTATCGGTCCTTTTGTGTTTTTTTAAATTTTATTTTATTTTATTCAGTGATCCAAGATTATTGGTCCTTTTAATCTTGAGGCTACTCAAAGGCAATAAGCACAAATTTAGAGATTGAGAGTTCCAGTTAATTCCCTACTTTTCAGATGAGGAAACATTTTATAAAGTGGTGCCCCAACCACCTACGGTCACTATCAACACATCCCATTTCTGGGCTCCCATATTCTTTCCACACCACCCTCCTTACCCCCATTTTCCTCAAAGTTTCAATGTACCTTCACCTTGGCTAATTAATCCCAACCCCAGAGCAGAGCTGCTGAAATTGCTTAGCCTGTACTTGTAGCAAGTCCCAAGAAGCTGGAAAGAAGGACTCTCTGGCCCAGCATGTCCTGAAACATTCTTGCTTGTGCCAGTGCCCAGAGCTGTAATGGGCACAATAAAGGGCAAGCGGGGCAGATTTGCAAAACCTCTCACTATGTGCAGGTTTCACAGTAAATAGGACACCCAAGTTAACCTGCTTTGAATATCTCTTGGCAGGTACATTTGATGTTTTTATTAGGAGTTCCAATCAGCTGACTATTGGAGGAACATACATCAAACAGAATTAATGTATCCCCTCACTCTGGCTGCTCAGAGATCAGGGAAACCCAGGGGCCTGAGGTAAGGAATATCATTTAGCAGGCCAGTCCTCTGGCTTCAGAGACTGAGTTATTGATCCCTGAGGCTAAAGGAACTCCTCAGGCCAAGGTAATGACAGTGGAGCCACAGAAGGGGTTGTGTTGCCTCCTTTCTTGCTGCTGCCTTTGCATTAAGCAAAATCAGCAAGGTGCTTTTCCTACAGAGCTGGTTGACAGGAATGAGAAGAGCAGCTCTTATTATGAAGTAGTGATGAGATACTGTGAGCTGAGTGAAGGCATGGCGTGGCAGAGGGGTACTGAAAGGAATCAATTGGCTCGCAAAAACTTCTCTCAGATTGGAAAGTGTTTCCACAAGGATCTGCGAAAGCATCTGAAGAGGGAGAGCCTGAACACCTGGCTCCCTGTTTTCCAGCTTTCTGAATATTTACATCGCCCTGAACACAGCTCCTGTGCTCAGGACCACCCTGTTTATATTAGGATTCCATGCCCACACTAATATGCACGGCAGGTCTATGAGTATGACTTCATTCACCCCAAACACTCCTTAGATGTGAATGGAGCACATGAGGCCAGGGTTCCTTGGCCTTTCCATTCCTTAGCTCCTCAGTTCACTGCCACAGGGAACAGCTCTCACTAAAGAGACGACCACCAAGCCAAAACACAAGCTGAACAACTTCATTTTCTCTGTCTGTGAGGATCCCTGGATGCAGAGAAGTTCATCAGAAACCACCATCACAATGACTCACATCCACTGAATCCAGAGGGCACAGACTGCATTAAATGCTCTCTGTCAATTCATTCCATCCCTACAATGACCCTATGAGGCAGAAATTACCCGATGAGGTAGAACCATTCACCTCTGTAAGGAAGGCTTACTTTTTTTAATTTTAAAAAAGGAAAAACAGTACTTGTTGGTGAAGATGTGAAGAAATTTGAACCGCCATATATTATCAGTGGAGCAGCCACTTCAGAATATGGTATCCAGTTGCTCAAAATGCTAATCATAGAGTTATCATAGGATTCAGTCATTCCACTCCCAGGTATATACTGAAGAGAACTGAAGACATTTGTTCGCACAAAAATTTATACATGAATTTTCATAGCAGTATTATTCAAAATAACCAGTAGTTGGAAACAACCCAACTGTCCAGTCATTGTCTGATGAATGGATAAACAAAATGTGGTATATTCCTACAATGTAATATTATTCAGCAATAAAAAGAAATGAAATACTTGATGTGAGCTACAGATATGAACCTTAAAAACACTATGCTAAATAAAAGAAGCCAGACCCAAAAGTCCACATATTATGTGATTCTTTTTCTATGAAATGTTCAGAAGAGGCAGATCCATAAAGACAGAAAGTAGATTAGCAGTTGCTTGGGGCTGGACAGTGGGGGAGGCGGGGAACTACCGCTAACAGGTACAGGATTTCTTTTGGGAATGATGAAAATATTTTGGAATTAGATAGTGCTGATGATTGCACAGCCTTTTAAATATACTAAGAACCACTGAACTGTACACATTTAAAAAGTAAATTTTATGGTATACGAATTATATCTTGATAATATTTGTTTTTTTTAAATAAAAACAGTGGGGGGAAAACAGCTTGTGCTTGAGGTATCTCCAGAGTCTCTTCGAATCTAAAACAGCAGTGTAACACAACACTAGAACATGTTGCAAGATCATTCTCTTATATTCACTAGCCATTCAACGAGTGCCTTCTTTCTCCCAGGCTAGGAGCTGGGGATACAGAGGTGATTGAAACAGATGGAGCCACTATGCTCTTAGCACTTGGAGTCCAAGGATAGAAACAAAAGAGCAAAAAAGCTATACAAAAGTGCAATAACAAGAGACATACGAGGCACTCTGGAATGCACAGCCATGGCATCTAACCTGCATAGGGAAGGGGATAGAGTTAGGCTTTGGGAGGAAGTGATGCTTCACCTGCCTCCTGAAAGATGATGAAGAGGAAACTAAGCAAAGATGAGGTGGGGAAAATATCCCATGAAGAAAAAATAGAGCCTATCATTGTGCCTGGCATATAGTTGGTGCTCAAAAAAAATTTGTTGAATGAATGAATCCACAGCTTGGGCAAACACACTAAAGTGAGAGCAGAACACATAAAAGCAGCTGGAAGAGAATTTCCATGACTGAAGCAAACAATTTAAAGACTTAAGAGAGTGAAAAGAGATGAGGCTATTCAAACAGGTAAAGTGAGGGCAGGTGAACCTGTCTTAAGGAGTTTGGACTTTATCCCAAGGACTATGAGGAACCATTGAAAGGTTTTACTTACTTGTGGTGAGAGTGGGGAGGGGCTTTCTCTTAGACTAGATATAGTCAAAGAAGGTAAAACAAAACGACTTTTGAAAGTCCATGTGAATTTGGGAGTAATTCCGGGCTGGCTGGATAAAGTAAGTTCTCTGAGAGGAGCAGCCTAGCATTTCACTAGAATGGGAACAAGGGCGTAGAAACCCAGAATCTCGGGCTGCAGAGAAGCCAGATTTTTTCCCCAGGAACAACCTGGAAAAACCAGCACTGCTTTGCACACCCTGAGCTGAAGGGTCATAGGAGACTGACCTTGCAAGGAGACTCTTCTGTGTGTCTGGTCCCAGGACAGCTTGTGTCCTCTCAATAGTCTGAGTCTTTGGGTTGAGCAGCAGTGCCCACTGAGGGGAATGGTCATAGATGAGTCAGCCAAGGAGAGAAGTATGGAGGGCAAATCCCTGTACCTCCCCAAGAGATGCCCATGGAAAAGAGGAAGGAACTTAACATTGACTGTACATCTACTCGTGCCAAACAAGATGCTTTCATCTTCTCAGTTGCTACCAATCACATGCCATCAGGGAAGTTATTGATTATTCTCATTTTACAGATGAAAAAACTGAGACTTGACATTTAAGTCACGTCCACAAGGACTAGGGACCAGGCTCAAATGGAAAATGTCAACCTTATGACTCCAAATCTTATGCCTTGTCTTTTCCTTTGTTTTTGGATCTCGGGTCCTGAGAGTCATTTTTTTAAGATTTTATTTATTTATTTGACACAGAGAGAGAGATCACAAGTAGGCAGAGAGGCAGGCAGAGAGAGAGGAGGAAGCAGACTCCCTGTCGAGCAGAGAGCCCAATGCAGGGCTCAATCCCAGGACCCTGAGATCATGACCGGAGCCAAAGCAGAGGCTTTAACCCACTCAGCCACCCAGGCGCCTCGGTCTTGAGTTCATTGCAAGGAACTTCTTTTGTGCTATTTTCCCCTTCATCCTGATCTTGACTCCCCAGTCCCCTTTCTTAGTCCACTGACAAGTACCCACTCCAGTGTGATGGAAATATGTCTTTGAATAAATAAGTGTCCTTGAGAAATAGGTAGTACTCTCACTCACGTGTGTGTTTTTACCTACAGTAATAAACATGTGTTCTAGAACTCAACCTTAATTCGGTCCAATGTTTTAAGATTTATGCCTCACTTGATGTATAGCATCCCACAATTGTGTGTACGCACCACATGCAACTTGTCCTTTCCCATGGAGATGACACCTGTGGTGTACTCATTGGCCAACTATCACAAACAATGCTGTGATGAACACCCTTATACATTTCTCCAGGCAGACCTGTGTACGAGCTGTTCTGAAGTTAGTACACGGGAGTGGGACTGCTGGGTCATGGGTGCATATTTAAATTCCTGCTGCAAATGGGCTGTGCTAATTTTCACTTTCACTAATGGAGCATGAGGGTTCTTGTTCCCCTATGTCCTCACAAACATTATTATCCCATTTTTAAAGTTTTGTCAATATTATGGTTCTAAAACAACATCTCATTTTTTTAATTAGCATTTGTTTTATTACTAATGAGACAGGGCATTCCTTCAAATATTTATTAGCCATTCGCTAGTTTTATACTTTCTGCTTCTTTCTATTTACTTTTTACCTTTTTCTGGACCAATTCCCTTACTGATTTTTTGATGTTGAAAATATCATCTGTATGTCTGTGGTCTATAACTAGTCTCTGGTGTCTTTCACTGAACAGAAAGTCATCATTAGGTCTTACTCTTTCCCCACAATCCATCCTGCTTATTGTTACTCATATAGTAACAAAATCAATGAAGTTTTGGAAGCCAGTTGTCCTAGGTTTCAACCCTTTGGATTTTGAAAATAAAGTGTGATTTTAGCTAAGTGGTTCTGTGGAGGTTCTCCAGGTGACTTCAGCAACTCAGTGTCAATATCCTGTCTGCCTTTAGTTTCTACAAAGCCTATCAGAAGAGAACAAGGACAGGAAAGGCAAGTGTGGACAAACAGCATCTGATGGTCTTTCCAAAGCTGTCTTTGGGAAAGTTTGTGTTTCTCCAATCTCTTCCAATAATATCATTTGGAGAAAAAACACCAATGGTGGCTGAATAAGTAGGTGGCCCAAACTGTGTAAGTGGGTGTGTCTGTGTGTGTGCTTTGTGTGGGTGTGTGAGCAAAGAACAATGCAAACACTGGGCTAGGGGTTCAGGCATCTGAGGCTTACTGTTAGTCCTTGAGAAAACCATCTCTGAGCTTTCAGTCTTCATATCCGTAAAATGAAACTTCAATGTAGATGAACAGAGGAGACCCAAAGATGACCCAAGAAATACTCTTAAAACCTGAATACATCACTCAATCCATTTAAAGAAAAGCCATAAGTTTTCCACTTCATTCTCTTTGGTGTCACAAGCAGGTCAGAGACCTTGTCTACACTGCATACACTTGGAAAGACAGGACGAAATTCAGTCTGATTTTAAGGCAAAAGAGAAAAAATGTAGACCAAAAAAAAAAAGCTTATCTCCATAATGAGGCAGCACATGCTTTTTTTTTTCTGGACTTGAAGAGGAGACAGTCTGAAGGATCAGATCTAGTTGATGTAGTAATCTCAGCAACCTCATGAACACAGGACCCAGAGCCAGGAGAAACTGCAGAAAATCAAAGCCACCCTTTTGTACACTGGATTTCAATGACACCACACTCTCCTGGCTTTCCTTAGACTGCTCTGAGCCTCAAGCTCACTCCAGCCATTACATTTGACTTCCCTCAAAGCTCCGCAGGACCCTTTTTACTTTTCTCTCTTCTTAGTGGTCCCATCATGTCCAAGGCCTCAATTACCACGCAGGTGCTGAAGATTTCCAAATTTGTATCTCTAGTATGTATCACTCTAACTACACCTTGCTCTGCATCTTCATGGATGTTTCACAGCTACCAAAGTCAGCTCCTACTTCCCCCTACCCTTCCTGTTAATCCTTCTGTATTCTTTGTCAGAGTTTGGTGCTGTTACCTTTCAGTCTCTCAAGCCAGAAATGTGAGAGTCATCCTCGACATTCCCCACTCCCCTACCCTTGCCATATTCAATCGATCACCAAATTCTATTCATTTCATCTCCTGACATGTCCCAAAACCATCCAGTTCTCTTCACATCCTTGTCACATGGTTAGCTCAAACTTCCATTACTTCTTGCCTCAACAGCGTCTTTACTAGTCTCCATCAGGAAATCCATCCACCACATTGCAACTGAAATGAACATTTTCAAAATGTAAATCTTATTATCATGCCATTTTCTAGTGTCTCCATATTACCTTCAGAATAAATCCTTATATGGGCCTTCATGATCCATCCCCTCCACCGCTCCAGCTTCATTCCATGCCATTGTGTCCACCCCCATTATCCATGCTCTTACACCTTAGCCAGACTGGCCTCCCACCATATGCCCGGGGTCAAGAAAGCACAAGGATTGCCCCAACCTCAGAACTTTCATGCATGCAGCTTCTTCAGCCTGAAATGCTCTTCTCCCTATCGTCACCAGCCTGCTTCTACTCAGCCATCAGATTTCAATGTAGATGTCCCTTCCTCCTGAGAGATGACTTTGTGCTCCCAGACCAAGTTAGTGCACATACTATGTTTCACATCCATCTTCCCATCATACTGCAAGTTCTGGAAAAGTGAGGACTCCATTCATCTTGCCCATCAATGCATCCTCAATGAACTGAAAAGGTTCTTAATAAAGCTTTGTTAAATGAAAGTAAAAGATAGTATATAAGCATACAAGTAGAGTTGAAGAATTAACATAGAATCTATATTACAGTATCTTGTTCAAGCTTGTCTTCACCTAAGAAATCCATTTCAAAAATGTGCCAGTGTAGATCCATTCTGTCTTTGTAAAACAAAGTCAGATGTTATTTCATAGCTAGAAACATTTAGTGGTTTTCTGCCTTAATCAAAGTAAAAGCCAAAGTCCTTAAAATGGCCTACAGACCCAACATCTGGCTTACTGCTATTAGACTGGCTTTTTTGTCATTGTCTGAACAAGTGAGACACACATCCACCTCAGGCCCTTTGCACTTGCTGTTTTGTCTGCCTGGAATGCTCAACCTCCAGGTATCTGCATGGCTCACTTTCATTGTTAGGTCTTCATCTAAATATCACCATCACAGTGTTGCATTTTATAGCTTCTCTATTTAAAGTTAGATTCTCCTGACATTTCTTTTTATCCTTCTCTGCCTTATTTTTCTCCATACATTTATTAATGTCTATATACTTTACTGATTTACTATTATTTGTATCCTCCCACTAGCATATAAACTCTCTGAAGTCAGAGACTTTTTTTGTCTGTGCATTCACTGCAGTATCCCAGACATTTAGAACAGCCACAGAGGAAGTATACATTGGTGGACTGAATGAGTGTCTTCTCATTTTCATGTCTGACCATTTCATTTCACATTTTATTGTGTTTTGCTTTGGTTCCAGAGCATTCTGTAGATCCTTTTCTACAAGTCTTTTTAGAATATTTCACCATCTGCCATGTCTGCAACAAATCTCTTGAGTGATTGAAAGTTTGAGCTGAATATAATCTATCAGTTTTATTTCCTGCCCCCGCACATGCTCTAACTCTTCCCAATTTAGCAAGTCCCATTATATAGAGACTCTAATTATGGGAAAGTGTAACAAAAGCAGTTTCATGTTGAAATAGCATTCACGTGTGCCCTCCAAAGAGGTATTCAAACTTACATAGCAGGCTAGAGATATTACAGGATATGCAAGAGACAGTTGGATTTCAAATGAGCATCACTAAATTGAGAGGAGAAGGAGCAGAATGCCTTCCTAAAATACAGAGACATTTTCCAGGGACCCATTAAGAAGTGGGTCTTCATTCATGTATTCATTTACCAGTCTGTAAATATTATTCAATATCTTGTATGTGATGAGCATTGTGATGAGTCTATACAAAGATAGCTCATGATTTAGAAGAGACAGGCCTGAAAACAGATAAATTACCCCACAATGTGCTAAGATCTAGTACAGAAATATGGGAAGCAACTAAGTCTGCCTATATAAGTCAAAAAGCTTTCATCAAGGGAGTGACATTTGAGCAGGGTCTTGAAAGATAACTTGGAATTGTCAAAGTGAAGAAGAGCATTCTGGGCAAAAGCAATGCCTGTGTAATGAGAGGGGCTTATGCAAGAGGTGGAGTCTGGGCCACTGTGAGAAGCTCCATATGGCAAGAACCCATGCTAAGGTAGGAGCAGCATGGGAGGAAGAGATGCTGAGGACCACACTGAAGTTTTAGTTTAAGAGCTTGGTGAACTCCACTTCAGAAATGGAAGAAGAACAGGTCTTAAGGATAAGAGATTAGTTATACTCTGAATTTCTCCATTTTGAAACAGGAGCCCGAAGAAAGGAGTGGTGAGAAATGTCTCCTTCCCACCTCAATCTAACTCTGGGAAAACTGGAGAGACTGGATTGAGTGGGCAAGCGTGGAGGAAATAATATATATTTCACTCTCTAAATAGATTTTCTCTTCACATTCTCCAGTTAGAGATTCCTTTGAGCTAACAAACACCTCTTTTTTTTTAAATTAACATATATAATGTATTATGTGTTTCAGGGTACAGGTCTGTGATTCATCAGTCTTACACAATTCACGGTACTCACCACAATACATACCCTCCCCAGTGTCCATTAGCCAACCACCTCATCTCTCCCACCCTCCTCCCCTCCAGCAGCCCTCAGTTTGTTTCCTGAGATTAAGAATCTCTTATGGTTTTTCTCCCTCTCTGGTTTCATCTTGTTTTGTTTTTTCCTCTCTTCCCCTATGATCCTCTTGCCTTGTTTCTCAAATTCCACATATCAGTGAGATCATATGATAATTGTCTTCCTCTGATTGACTTGTTTTGCTTAGCATAATACCCTCTTATTCCATCCAAGTCATTGCAAATGCCTTTTAAAGTGAAAATACCCTCAAAAGGAGCTCAATGCCTGAAAGTCACTGTCATCCAACTTAACCAGTCAGTCATTCCACAAAGATTTAGAGTCAATCAGGAACCAAATCTTGGAGATATGCTGATGAATAGGACATGGACTCTGTCTTCAGAGAGCAAAGAATGAATAAAACTAAGAGTTGAGAAAATCAGCATTTTGTCACAGGAGGCCAGAGGAAGAAGAAGACATCCTAGAACCTGGGTTAGACTTAGTTGGGGGGGGGGGATACTGGGGTTGTTTGCTATAAGTAATGCATGTGCTCTTCCTGAAATTCAAACATTGAGGACATAAGGAACATCATAAGCAAGAAGTCAAAAAACAAAGCTATTTCCAGTGGACAGTGAAGCTTTTCTCTAGGTTCATATGACCTCCATGCTTTCCCTATACACTTTTCCCCAAGATTCTTCTGAACATTGTCAACACTTTCTCACCTCCTACTCAATCCCTAGCCCACTGCTACCAGGCTTCCCAGCTACTGTACTGGCATCACTCTCAACAGCGTTGCTATCAATCTTCCAGGTGAAAAAAAACCCTGGAAGAAACTAAGTCTTCACCTTACAAAATGCCACCTTGTCTGGATTCCCATGTTTCAGAGCCCTAAGAGATTTCTTGACTGTTAGTCTTGGGCCCCTCCAGTCTGTTTTCAAACAGCAACTAAGTAAATCATAAAATGTAAAGTTAACTCTATCACTTCCCTATTTAAAATCTTTCCCCATTGCCTTTGGGATCAAATGTAGTATCTGAGGTCTGGCTGGCAAAACTTGTCATGGTCCTGCCATGGCCTGCTTCCTGCTCCCTGTGGTGGTGTCTACAGTCCATCCACACTGAACCTCCTGTAGTGCCGGAACTCTTCAACATTCCCTCTTTCTGATGGAGGTCAACACATGCTATTCTTACTGCTTGAAGAGACTTTCCATGATATTCATCTATCTAGGGCGTATCTGTCCTTCAGTTCTCAGTTCTTCCAGGAAGACTTCCTGGATCTTGAGTCTTAGCTAGGTGCTTCCACTATATACTGTTAAAGGACCTTATATTTACCCTACCCCAGCACTTACCATGCTGTAGTGAAATCCCTTGATGACTTGTTGGTGTCTTCCTCCTGTTATAATTTCCTTAGCAGCAAGGAGCTCCACAACCAGGGTCTGGCACAAAAGATTGCTCAGCATTTTTGAATAAATTAGTTAATTGTTTTGGTGCTTCCACTAGCCAATTATTATAACTTACCACTACCTGATATCCTATTCACACATGAAGCAACTCTCTCACGTGTAGAAACATTACAGTCATTATGTAAAGAAACAGTCTAGCAAAATATCAGAGTGGAAGATGTAGGCCAGTCTGCCTGGCTAACTAGCTTTATGACCTTGGACCAGTTATTTAAGTTTTCTTTGTTTCCGTTTCCTCTTAACAAAATAAACACAATAATAATGTCATGGCTAGTGAAAGGTGTAAGCCTGATGATTCACAGACCTGTACCCCTGGAGCAAATAATAATAATAAAATAATGTCATGGCTAGGAGTGCACACAGTAGTGCTGACAAATGTTTAACAATGAGCTTTACAAAAAAATGTAAAAGGGCCCAGAGCATTAGCCAATTTTTATGGTATAAATAAATACTCCCACCATGGCCAATTTCAAGCTATCAACATGACATCGTCAGCTATGGAGTTTCTTCATTATATGGATATAACAGAAATGAATTACCTTGAGAACATTGAAAATAATAAAATGTAGTAAATAGTTGGAAAGTGATGAGTTGTGAATATTGCCACATTGCTACTGTTTTTAATATAATTCCCTTAATTTCAAGTTTGTAATATTTATTTTTTTATAAAGGCTACATTTTACAATAGGTTTGCAAAGTTCCTAAAAATTTAACGGCTGGTTTTCTTGAGTTGACTTCTGTAGGTTCAAGCAAACTACTGGGCATGGTTTGTGTGGAGAGGCAGAGCCTCTCACAACTCCTTTGTTTCTCTTCCTGGGCCTGGGTGTGCAGGTTCCACTCTCTATGATACAGAAGAGGAGGGTGTTCTATTTGCTTCAAGGATGCTTCAAGTCTAAATGTTGCCCTAGAATATAATCTGGCAGTTCCATGGGTAATACACTGATTGTGGTACCTATTTGGCTCAGAGTTTTGTATTCATATCTTACCTACCAAAAACACTCTGGAAAAGTAAAGGTTTGGAAACTCAGACCCTGGCTTGAATAACTGCAAACCAGCATCAAATAGTGCATCATCTCTTTGAAGACTGTTGGTCCATGTTATGCATCATATTTTATTATTTTAACATATCTTTACGGCATTAGTCAATGTTTATTGCATATTAAACGTATGAATCAAGTTTGATCATTTCTTACAATGATTAATTCATCTGTAATATCACATCTTCAACACACATTATCTTTCATAAGCTCCTGTTGCAGTTCTATCATTATTCTGTAAGTAAAACAGTTTCATAGTTCAATGCATTTGGGGAATACTACATCATAGTTATTATCTCCATGGGCTTCAAGAATTAGCTTTTCTACTCAGACTACATCCCAATGGGAAAGCTACATCACATAAAGGATTTATCTACATTCATAGTTGTCCTTAATTTAAATGTCAAAATTTAACCCTCCCTGAAATAATCAGCAGGCCCCTTCCATCTCACATAAAATGGATTGACAATGGTGAAATTACAAGGGAAACTTATTTTTTTTAGATTTATTAATTTATTTGAGAGAGAGAGGGAGAGAGAGAGCATGAGTTGGTGGTGGGGCAGAGAGAGAGAGAGTCCTTGGAATAGACTCTCTTCTAAGCACAGAGCCCCATGTGGTATCTTGAGATTCAGGACCCTGAGATCATGACCCAAGCCAAAATCAAGAGTTGGCCACTTAACCAACTGGGTCACCCAGGGGACCCTATAAGGGAAATTTTTTAATTGCATAGGAAAATGTTGACTTTGCGACCCATCTGTTCTGTAGCTAAAACATATGGTTACCTTTCCTACCAAAAGGTGGATTTCCTATATGTTTTTACTCAGACAGTAAACTATCTCGATCCTGTAAAAAGCATGCAGGAGAAATTCATCTTTGAGACAGATAGTATAAGGAACATGACAACAATTTGATCCTCTGATTCTTTAAGGTCTAACACTGAACTGACAACAAAATCACAAAACAAAAATGAAAATCTATGTACTGCTTTTATTTTATCTCAATAAAAATGCTTTCATAATTACAACGTAACATGCCTTCAGTTTTATTTGAAGGTCAATATAAAATATGGTTTTATAAAATAAAAATTCTACGGCTGTTGGAAAAACACTAATGAAATATTAAAAATGTCTATTGACATAAAAATCATATATTCATTTGTTCTTAGAGTTTTAGTGTTAAAGAAAGATTAGACCAAGGCATAGCATTACCTCATGACATAACATGCTTATTTTACTAGATGATGAGAACCATGAGAACCATTTGACTCATTATGTTTCCATTCTCTCCTTGGCTGTCAGGAATCTCAAGGGTAAAATCTGTTTTCAAATGAAATAAAACCCTTTAACGCTGGCTTTCTTGTACAAATAACTCTCCTCCCTTCACTACGCAGTTTTTTTTTTAACCATTGGCTTTACAATCATATTGCAAATGTAATTTTTGTTGTATATCCCTCCACGTTATTTCTGGAAGAAGTCCTAGTATGAATAATTAATAAGTGAATAAATGTAGCTTACTAAGTTCAGCTTAGTCAGCTTACTCCTGTATCATCACTATGTCATTGTAAGTACCAGCGAAATTCATTCTATCAAGCACCACTAAATGTTCGTATTATATCCATAAAAAGAAGCTTTCTACCTTCCAGCATAATGGGGAAAATGGTATAAAACCTTAAAATCAAATCCACAGAGAACTGAATAGGTTTACTTAAAAAAATAATCTTTTCCCCCTAAACATTACAAGAAACATTTGATTCAATTACCCCACTTCTCTCTTTCAATCATAAAGAGGAAGCAGGGAGGGTATGAAAAGCAAGAGGTCTGCGGTGCCTGGGTGGCTCAGTTGGGTGAGTGTCTGCTTTTGGCCTGGGTCGTGATCCCAGGTCCTGGGATTGAGCCCTGCATCCGGGTCCCTACTTGGCAGACAGCCTGCTTCTCCCTCTCTCTCTGCTCCTCTCCCTGCTTGTGTGCTTGTGCGCTCTCTCTCTCGCTCTCTTTCTTTCTAAAAAAAAAAGAAAAAGAAAAAGAAAAGCAAGAGTTCTGAATAAACACAAGGTGAAAAACCAGCCCCTGACAATAAGTCAATTATGCTTTGAGATCTTATGATTGTACTGAGACTCTTACCAAGAATGATGTTGCTCAGCTTTGTTTTACCCTGCGTGGCATCCACAGAACTAGAAAGATACCTAGAGATCAGAACTGCAAAGGAATGGGAAATTGAACCCAAGAGAGAGGAAGTAACTAGTGCAGGATTACACCACCTGTCAGTGGCAAAGCCAGCACCAAAACCCAGATGTGCAGAATCCCACCTGCTTTTGATCTACTGGGCATGTTGACTCCTCAAATATCATACTTATGCATGTAATTGTCTGCCTTTTCCCTGCTAGTTTCATTCCTAAGCAAAAAGAAACAGTAGAATTATATTCATATTTGCACCCTTGTCAACCATTAGTCTCAGTTTAAAAAATCAAAATGGGATTTAAACAGCTATTACAGGATGTGCAAATGTTAAGATATTAGAATCAGTGAGAGAGAAATGGAGAGACTCAGAGGACAGAGTGATTTGAAGAAAGATTAAAAAGGTATATATAAGTTTAAAATGTTTTTTCTTTCCATGTTTCAGATGAGTGTATTGAGCATTGTATAGTCTAGAGGAAAAGGTAGACCTAAATCCCATCTGAGCACCAGCAATCTCCCTGGCATGCTCCATGGGCAGTGCAGGAGCTGGCAGCCCACAGGAGAGCTGAGGCTGATGAAAAGGAAGCATGGAGAGATTAGATCAACAGAGCAAATGTAAGGTGGGAAGGACAAAACACATTCTATTTTTTTAAGTGACACTGATTGATACTTCTTAAGACCCATACCACTTCTTTTTTCTGTGTCACCTTTTGATTGAATTTATCCACTGTGATTTTAAAGTAGAAAATAAGAAGGAAGCTCTCAGGCAGGAAAATAGTCTTTTGTTTTTGTTTTTGTCTTCATTTGGGAGAGTATTAGGACATCCACTCCTCCCTCCCTCCCTTCTTTCCATCCTTCCTTCCTTCCTTCCTTCCTTCCTTCCTTCCTTTCTTCCTTCCTTCCTTCCTTCCTTCTTTCCTTCCTTCCTTCCTCCATTTGTGTATGCATCTATTCATACATGTATTAAGCAACTCACAACAGGTAAGGAAGGCTATAATTTTTGTGGGAGCCACACATCTATGCACAGTGTGGCTCCTTCCAATACACACCTTATAATGCAGTGGGGGAGAAAGACGACTCGTCCTTAAGGATTAGGTACCATAAAAGAGGTAAATATCATGCTTTGGCAGTTCAGAGAATTAAGAAAAGGTACCTGGCTGAAATAATCTGAAGACTTGCTTGGATCAACCAGGCATTACAAAGAAGGAACAAAGAAAATGCTTCTTCACCTTTTATGGTATATCCATGCCTGAATACGGTGTGCAGTTTGAGTAACTGTAACTCAAGAGAGGCAGAATGTGGATAGACACACTAAAATTAGATCAATGAACACAGGTAGGAAAAAGAATGATCTGTAATGATAAAGGTAATGGTGCTTACTGGATTAGTTACTGGCCCTAACCCAATGACTGGTATCCTCATAAGATAAGGGAAATTAGACACAGACACACAAAGGGAAAAGAGCCACGTGAAGACAGATGGAGATTGGAGTGATGCCTGTACTAGCCAAGGAGTACCAAGGATTGTCAGCAACCCCTGGAATCTAGAAGAATCCTCCCCCAGAGCCTTCAGAGAGAAAGAGAGAGAGAGAGAGAGAGAGAGAGAGAGAGAGAGATAATGGCCTTTGTGCTCATATTCTAACGTCCAGAATTGTGAGAGAATACATTCCTATTGTCGTAAACCCCCTACCCCCCCACTCCGCCAAAAGTAAGGATGCTCCAGGCCCAGTTTAAATGACCCCTTTCCAGAAGCTCTCCCAACCCTTCTGTCAGAATATTAGCTCCCTCTTGGCCTGCTGTGCTGGTAGTGAGCTCACCCCAGCATCCAGCCAGTGCTAGAGTCTGTCCATCTCCCACACTGAGCTTCTTGTGAACAGAGAACCCATCTTACTTGTTTTTCAATTCCCAGAGTCCTGTATATCAAAGTTAAATAAAATGCAGTCCTAAGAAAAGACCAAGAGAATTTGCTCCTTATCTAACATTTGGGAGTCAAGGGTGGCTGTAAACCTATTTTAAGCCACAAGAAAGTGAGTGAGTGTATGTGTTTCTGTGAGTGTCTCTACATACATTCTGGGTTGACAAAACCGCTAGCATCTCTTTGGCAGATTAACTGGCTGCACTTGTCATTTTCTTGGCATCTGACTCCTATGTCAACCCTCTGTGTGCTGTGTATTCCTTCTCTGGAAATAATCACTAAGAAATATGTATATATCAGACCTCAAGCATTTGTATTCTTCCTTAATTAAATCCCTTACTTCTCACCAAATTGCACAGCCACTGAACAAAGGCTCTCACACTGATTACAACGCAGCTGAAAAGTGCAGGATTTTCTGTTGCTCTGGTGGAAGGACGGCAAGCTGGCTGGGATATAAGCACTGTCACATGGATGAGAGCCGTTGAAAGGATTGTAAACAAAGGGGAATGATAAATGGTTATGTTGCAAGTGGGTGGGAGGTGTTTAGTGGGGTGTTCCGTGGATTGGTGATGGGCCCAGTTTCCCTTAACATCTTTATTAATGATGAGGTAGGAGGGGAAACACTAACAGCACGTTCATTAAAGGCAGGAGGATGCTAAATTGGGAGGTGTTGCAAACACCACAGAGGACAAAGAAATAGCACAAGATGGGGGTGGTAGAGACAATACCGGCAAAGGAGAGAAGGCCAGGACTCAACTGGGTAACAAAGGGGAACCAGCTCCTCTAGGAGAGACCACTGGATCCTCAACAAAGAAAGCCTATGGCACAGTTTTTCCCTGAAGTCATTTACTCAGGGCAAATTTTATAACCTCTGTGTTTCTATAATAGGATGCTTTGGTGGGGAGGGGTAGGAAGGCTTGGGCTGGTTTAATTCTAAAAACATTAAAAGAGTTGATCTGCTTTTGTGAGCCCGGGAAATCAGAAGCCTAAGTGGAAAACCCCACACCACTGCTGGACTTGAGTGAGAACAGAAAGACAAAAAGCAGTCCCCACTGCACTATGAATAGTAATAGTCTGACTTTTAAGAGAGAGAAAATATTCAACCCTGTTGGGCCTTCTGGCTTCTAGTCTTAGATCTGCCATTAATTTAGTGCCATTTTTAGAAGGTTCTCTTCCTTTTCTGGGTTTGTTTCACTATCTTTTCTCCCTGTCCCCTTCCCTCTCCTAGAGATGCTTAAAGAAGTGTAGTTATCAACCTTGTTATGTAATTTTTAATTTGATGTATAGAGACAAAGTATTCATGAGGAAGACCTGTATGGGCCATGGGAAGGAAAGAAGCCTGTTTTCTGCCCACAGGAATAACAGATGGAGTACTATTTACCCTTTTTTCAAAAGTCAAATGGTAACTCTGGAAGGATAAAATAAGGCTAAAGACTTTAGAACATTACGCTCCTCGAAGAAAGCCGTTGCATAAATAATATATTATAAGCACTTAAAATCTACCTGCTTGCAAAATTCTCTTGAGTTCAGCCCACAACATTCAACATAGCAAAATATTTTTTCAACTCTTATTGCACACCTCCTGTGTATCAAACATGATTCCTACCCTTGAGTAATGCAGGGTAATAGGAGTGACAGATAAAAATAGGAATTTATTTTAATATATTTTTCAAATTGTTATGGGGATATAATGGTGGGGATGACTGAGCTGGGTTCTTATCAGTTGAAGAGTTGTCTAATAAAAATAAAAGTAGGAAAGCGAGCCAAAGTCAATCAAAGGACAATGCATGCAAAGGTATAATGACTTATAAATAAATATATTATTAATGTAATTTCTATAAATGTAGAATAGAAATCTCTAGAAATGGTGAGTAGTTCTGTGATGTGGAAGTATAAGATGCACACATTAAAGTGACATAAGATGACACTATGTAATAAAAATTTCTTGAGTTCTAGCTACTTAAGAGAGAAGAGGTGCATCCCTTTCATGGTTGCACATGATTTCTAGATTGGATGGTTAACATCTTACTTTGCTACACTAAGGAATGTGAACTTTATACTTTATGGAGTGGGAAAGAATTAATAGTTTTAAAGACGCGAATAATGATACCAAACATCTAAAAAAGTGGACCAATTTTCTATGTTTGCTAAAATTTTTATTTAGCCAAGCCTGATTTTATGTCCTTTATGGCTAAAAGCTTGGGCTGATAAAATAGGGTGTGATATACTAAGAAAAAATGATTTAATATTACCATATCCAGCACCGGTAAAATAAACAATCATGTACATCTTGTACTAGGAAGACCTCAACAAATTTATGAAAAGGTGGATTTTTTTATAAATTATATACATCTCTATTCATAAAAACACATGCATTTTGAATTTGGCTTAAATGAATGTTCCACACATCAAGCTAAACCACCACTGTCTCCAGATAGAATGACTTAAAATGGGCACAAGAATAGATGTATTAATTACTATTTACACCATTTTTCTAAATTTGCATCAGGTCACTTATCTTCATAGCAGCACAAGATTATGTGGTTAAATCCTAGCTGGAGAAATGGGATTTCTGACCTCCATCTCTTCTACCACCAATGATATGACCAATGCTATGGTAGAAATGGAATTTTGTCTCTTAACACTTCAGAAAAAAGAAGGGAGGGAGGGAGGGAGGCAGGATGAAGGAAAGAAGGAAGGAAGGAAGGAAGGAAGGAAGGAAGGAAGGAAGGAAGGAAGGGGAGGGGAAGGAAGGAAGGAAGGAAGGAAGAAGGAAGGGAGGGGGAGGAAGAAGGGGAGGGAGGGAAAGAAGGAAAGAGAGAGAGGGAGGGAAGGAGGGAGGGAGGAAGGACAAAGGAAAAGAAAAGAAAAAGAAGACCAGCTAAGAGACCTACTGGGCACACTGACAGTAACACAATAAATGGTTTCTGAGTCTAGATTTTGCTTCCGAGTAAAAACTAAGCTAAACCAAAACAAAACCCACCTTTTTGACAGCACCCGCACCTCTGTGATGCTACCCTGGGTTAAGAATACTCTTATGGAAGTGTTGCCCAAGATGTTACCAAGAAGCCCAGGGGCTGCCATTGCCCTGTGGCTGCAAAGACACAGAGAAAACTCTATGGCAAAGATAACCTTTTTTATCTTCTCTCTTAAATAGCTAACACCAAGAAATTTTCATTTCACAGCAACTAAAAACATCCTGCGTCTTGGATGTTGTCTAGATTTTTAGTCTGTTACAGCTCTGGACTACAGCTTATACTCACCAGACTGCCTTGGTCAGTATGGATCTCCATCTCTCACACTGTCACACACAATTTCCCAACCAAGTGTAATGGTTCCAGCTGATGCAAACCTCCATCCTCTGTAATGTTCAGGATGTCACTTAGTAGCTTGTGTGCAAGATTCTAGTGTCTGTGACCATGCAGTCATGTATATAATAGCCCCTTATTATTCCATCTTTAAGTGTGGATGAATAGAAATTCTGTATAAATAGAGGCTGTACTACTTAAAATAGTTGAGTAGGGCTTAGATGAGTAGGGCTTAGAAATTATGAATCCAGGATAGAATTTGCTCTTTACATTAATCTGTATACTTTGCATGAAGGAAAATGATCATGGGCAATGTCTCTAAAGCCCCCTAATATATATATGGCATTAGTCACAAGGGAATTCAGTCAAAGAGCAGGTAACTGGGAGCCTTACATATTTGCAAATACCTTTCCGAGAGTTGGTCAGTGGAGTCTTAGGTAAAAGCAATTATTCTTTATTTACAAAATCCAATCTATCCCCAGTTCCTTATGTATATTCCATTGACTCCATAGAAATAACCCTTTCCTTCATTGAGATGCTAATGATCTCTTTTATTTAGAGTCCTTTCAATTTTGTTACCCCTGAAAGAAGGGAATTCGTTTGGGAGACTAGCTCATTTTTCTAGAAGAGTCAAATGACAGTGATGATGTTTCTAGAGTGCCAGGAAGAATTACACTTCTCTGCTCCAACTCAGCTTTTCCCACGGGTCACTTTTCTAGAGGAGTCTGATCTGAAACAGGGTCATACTTAGCTATTGTTTCACTGGGGGCTAGAAAAACTTAAAAGTAAGAAAGAAGAGTAAATAAGAGCACAAATACACTGCACAGGGACATACATAGGAACAGAGAGTATATTTCCAACATCGAGGTAAGAGAGCCAAACCTCTGAGGTGACAGCTTCTTTATCTTCCCTCTTCTTTTGCTCAGAGACCAGCAGGCTTCAGGTTCCACTGATTCTAGAAAAATCTATACCTTGTATGGTCTTTCACACCTCTGAAACTGGCTTGCTTTAAATATGACTAATCCATTTTTATTCCTTAAATGGTTGGTTTATAAACTGTAAGGATCCATGGGCTTTTATGATTTACTACCTAAGCCAAAATAAGCTGACATTTTATTCTACACTTTAAGTATCAAAATGCTATGGTTTGGGATTCAAAATACAAAATCTAGATTTCCAACACAACTGTGATTTGATACTACAGAATGACAGATGTTTGGAGAATCATATTTGTTCTCTGAATAGTTTCAAATCTACTTTGGATCAGATCTGCTTCTGGTGGGACAAGCTGGATTTTTTAGCAAATGCAAATTTCCTGCTAGCAGGTTAGAGGCACAAGAATAATCAGAATTACCACTAATCACTATAACCTAGAAGTTTTTTTTTTCACATCAGTGCAAAGCTGTCCAATTAATCTGTTTTCAAATGAAAGATCTAAATAATCTTGTCATTTCTGGACCAAATGCCAAACTGACTCTGCTAAGGAGGATGGAGGTGTATGAAATCCATGCCGAGTAATTCTAAATTGGCCGCAAAAACACTTAGGGGCATGGTGATATGCCACATGGGCTGAGTTTGCTTTTAAAAGCCCCCTCCCCACCTACTCCTTTCCAGGCACTTCTTTGTCATCCATGTGACACATTAAGAGGAAGTGCTAATATTACACAGATGCATTAAGTCACACAAGTGGTTTGATGCATTTTACGGGGACCTCAAAGCATTACACCACAGAGGTGTCCAGATAAAGCAAGGAGCAGACCACGTCAATACCATCTGAACCTGTGCTCTGAACATGCATTACAAAGGAATGCAATTACCCAGTTCATGCCATTAGGCACCATTAGCTAGCATTGCCCATCACTCCTGATTAATAATTGAACTCGATCCATACAGGAGAGCTCAGGTTAGTCTGGAAGATGCCTTCTAGCGTGCATTAGAAAGGAGCACCTCCAGGGGCCTCAGAGCACTTTGCCCATTTAACAAGTCAATCTATGAACTACAGTTAACTCTTGATTATTAGAAACTGATGATCCCACTTTTGAATGTTCCTCTGCTTTATTGTTCAACTTTCTCCCTCTTGGTACGCTGGTACCTTGCCTCTGGCCACATACAAGTTTATTATGTCCTCTATAGTGGATGCTCTGATGCACAATTCAAGCCCATTTCCCAAGCGAGTAACTCATCCCACAACTGCCGGGAGTGCCCTCAGCTATCAGCTGTCTTTAGGAATTGCCTCTAATGCAGACAATCACCTCATCCAAGGTCAAGTTCCTTCTCAAGATAGCCTCATCCAAAGATGGGTCAACAAGAAGGTGTAAAGGCCTTTACATCTTCTTGTTGACCCCTTAGTCCCAACTCAGGGCAACTCTAGGAAGACCATCCTAGCCTCAGAGCTCCCTAGTGGGCTGGCTGAGCTTCTGTTGTGACTGCACCTTGGCCCTACACCTCCCTCTGCTCAGCCCCGCCTTCTCTCTCCTCTCAGGTATAATCCCACACCACTTCCTACCAATCATCCTGCATGGCATCTCCCCCTCCTAGTCTCTTCCCCTGGGGAACTCAATCTGCAGCTGGAAAGAAATATCTATACCTTACCTTCCACTTCAGGAAGCCACTGTAGGGGTCAAATAAGATCATGTACGTGAAAGTTTCTTATAAGTAAGGGAAAAAAAGGAACACTTACTACACTCCCCCTTTAACTAAGACAAAATTAAATTATGGAGAATTTGTACATACAGCCAAAAAAAGGTGCACCTTTTCTGTGGCCTATAAGTTTAGAGTCTAAATAAAGCAGTGGGTCCAAGTTTTCTGAGCAACGAATTTAAATAATACTAATACTAATACTATACTTTAGTATATTATATCACTTAAATTTTTATTGATTTATGACAAGTCTTCGATTCATCCAAATTTGAGGAGTGTTGCCAGACTTTGGAAGGTAAATCACCCTTTTCCAAAAAAGCATCAAAATAGTTTGATATTTGTGAGCCAGATGAGTAACATTTTGCTGAGGCAGCTATTCTTGTTATCACTTACATTTACAAAGCAGCAAACAGAGTCTTAGAGGAGGAAAGAGACATGACATGGACCCATAGATCCAAATTCTGCAAACCCAAGGGAAGTTTCCAGCTTAGTGCTCCATTTAGGAATGTCACTTTCTCAGCAGGGCCACACAACAGAAAATAAATACTGTTTGAATTTAACAAAGTGGAAGAAACTGGCCCAGGCAGGAAAAGACCAATATTCAGAGATGATTCGCATGCATATTGTCCACCCCAGGCCACTCTCTGTCACTACGTGCCTGTCCAAGAAGCAATGGAGCATAAACCCAAGCAAGAAAGAATCAGATACACCGTCACCACACTCACTGTGGTGAGCACCCAGAGCGCAATGGAAAATATCCTGGGATCCCCAATTTCTGCTGTTTATCTTTTTTCTTTCTTTCATTTGAATTGCAGCTTTTTAAACTGCAAAATGGAAAACTTTATGATGATTGATTATCTTTGTTTGTATGTGTGTGTGCTGCTTACTTAAAAGGTAGTGGTGAGGGGTGCCTGGGTGGCTCAGTCATTAAGTGTCTGCCTTTGACACAGGTCATGATCCCAGAGTCCTGCGATTGAGCCCTACATCAGGCTCCCTGCTCTGCGGGAAGCCTGTTTCTCCCTCTTCCACTCCCCCTGCTGTGTTCTCTCTCTCGCTGTCTCTCTCTCTGTCAAATAAATAAATAAAATATTTTTTTAAAAAAGGTAATGGTGACAAATCATTAGTATCAATTAAAAGTGCTACCACATTTGGGCTAACACACCCATAGTATAGTGATACCTATAGATAGATGAGTAAAGGTCAGTGTGTGTGTGTGTGTGTGTGTGTGTGTGTGTGTGTGTACATGCAAATACATGAGCTGGGGGGGAGGGGATAGGCATTTTCCTAGCACTACAGACATCAGGGACCCCAAATAAGTGATGTATGGGCACTTAATCATACATAGAAAGAAGAGATAATAAGGAAGAGATAAATTTCTATTTCTACATCTTTAAGTGCCAGACTCATTCCCACCTTGCTCTTGAAAAGTACACACCATTCAAGTGCCAGTAAAACAATTTTAAGACTCTCAAAAAATATTAGGATGTCTACAAACATCAGTCCAAAAGATGATGCTCTAACAAATAAAACCCCAGATTACCTAAGAATATGAATAACAGTTTTTGAGAAAAATGAGCTGCCAACATCTGATCTTTAAAAGGAGCAGGAATGTATGTGAAAAATGTACCAATCCAGTTTCAAACAGAAAAGAGGAGGAAATGTATTTTCTGGAAGTGTTCAGTCATTGGGTCTTGGGAAAGAACTCAATTATCAAGGAACTATCAATGGTTAAAGTTACAATTTCTGTCAAAGTAAACCACAATAGAGATTCCTTCCCAAAGGAGAGAACACCAAGAAAAATGGTTTTTGTGGAGAATCTCAGCTACTGTATTTACTGAACTGGGGAATTGAACTCAATACAGTGAGGGTTAAATGTCAGCCCAAGCAGAGGAATTGGGAATTGCTGTAACAGGTGAAAAGTTCAGAATTTTCATTCACAGAGCAATTGTATAATTTATGTGGAGAGTGGAAATTGTACCTAATATAAAACTACCATAAATAAATAAAATACATTTAAATGAAATATGGTTATCTTCATTCACTTTATAAGAATTTGTCTTTTAAAAATCACCTTTAATCACCTTAGGATCTATGAAAATGTTATTCTTTAGTTTTGAACGTAAGAATTCTAAGGCTTCTCAAGGGCATCTTATCCTAAAATCTGATGAATTCCTCTTCTTCTTTGTAAGACTCTATCTATGTAATCAGTGATAACAAAAAAAGTCTATCTTACTCAACACTAGCAAAATTCTTGGATAATTTAGTTCAGAGTTTAGCAATCCAAGTCACAACTTGACTGACCACTAAGTGGATTAAATTGACTCATAACACAATTTATATGGCTTTTTAGAAACAGCATAATAGTCTATCACTTAACATTAAGCAGCATTAATTGATGGGTGCACTATTTTAGTCACCGTAATAACCATGAGTAATTAATGAGTGACTTAATACCCTGCTTCTTGCACAACAGATGAGCCAGGGTCTCAAATCTCCGTAGTGTGAGCCCACTTCCTAACCAACCATCTTAAAGTTAGAGACTTGAAAGTCATCTTGGCCAAACTTTCTGCCTTTGGGAAGGTAAAACACTATTCTCATTTTACTCGACATACTCTTGCTACAAACCCTTGAGAATTATAATTAAAGACAAGCATTTGACTTTTTCATGCTAAATGACCTCCTTTTGTACATCCAGTGGGGGTGTCTTGGCTTGAAATACTGCTCAAATGCACAACCTGGAAACTGTTGCAGAGGACAAATACTTTTCTTCCAACATGATAATTTTGTATGCTATAAATTATTCTGTTTTTGTGAATTACCAAACCTGTGATTAAATGATGTTTAGAGTATGCAAGCACTCATCTTTATCTATTAAGAACAAACATTATTTTTTAAATGTCAATGAATGCGACCTTCATCCTCTGGATACTTAAAAGAAAGCCATTCTATCTTAACCAGAAATGTCCTTTAACAACTAGCCACATCTCATCATCTTTCAAAAACTGAGCTAGGCATCCCATCTTTTAGGACTGGCATATACACACCTTTCTCTAAGGTTAAAAAATGTTTCCTTATTAATGAAGAGGGAATATTTGATGGGGGCAAATCTTAGTCTCAGAGAGATTTCCTCTGAAATTCACATAAAATAAGATGACTTCCTTTCAGAAACAGTGAAATAATGGTATTATATGGAATGGGGGGAAAAATCAATCATCACTGTAGAGATAAAGTACCTTGTAGAGATACAGTACCTTGGATTTCCAAACACTCTTAACTCAATACATTGAGTAATGAGCATTTTTAGTAAAAGCTGGATTTGGCCCTAAGCTCAAAACTTAATTATCCCAAGTTTAAGCCACTACTCATTGATCATCCTCTGATTTCGATTCTGAAAAAAATACACTTCGATTGGGATTAGTTTCTCCTGAAACAGCCCTAAAATGCATATATTTCTTGGTACTTGAAACAACATAAAATATGTTATCTATTTCAGCACACATGAGCATGTCATGTAAATTATATTTATAAAAAATTATTAAGAGATTAGAGAATGTAGCCCCTGAATGTTATTCCCTAGAAAAATGTTGCATGAACCAAAGATTCTAACAGATACTCAACTCCTTAATTATGTTGAAATTCCTTGAGAACACCAAATAAAGTTTCACTGCCATTTAAATCAGAGCTACTTTATCCAATCATTTTATCTATCTATCTATCTATCTATCTATTTATTTATTTATTTTTAAAGATTTTATTTATTTATTTGACAGAGAGAGATACAGTGAGAGGGAACAGAAACAGGGGAAGTGGGAGAGGGAGAAGCAGGCTTCCTGCCAAGCAGGGAGCCCAATGCAGAGCTCGATCCCAGGACCCTGGGATCATGACCCAAGCCAAAGGCAGATGCCTAATGACTGAGCCACCCAGGAGCCCCTATCCAATCCTTTTTAAAAAGGAAAGTTTGGATCACTGTAAAGATAGCTTATACATTTTTATAAAGACCCTTGTAGTATTGTGCTATTCAAGAAAAGGCTATATTGACTCATGTGTGCTTGTGAGGGTTATTTTATTTTTAGCAAGGTAAGTTAAGAATTTTTTATATTTATATAATATTTCTCAGACAAGCATATGAGAAAACTTTGCAAACAACATCTTGCTTTATTTCTCAATATTCGCAGGTGGAAAGAAAAAATTAAATCACGCAGTATTTTGCACATGAGAGAAAGGAGGCAATGAGAAGGGATGCAAGTTACTGACGATACCTCATGGTTCCTTCTCTTATAACGTAGCAGAGTTTGCTCTTGATATTTGCGGTCTGAAGATGTAGAATAACATTATGTCACAGGGCAAGTGAGGACCAGAACCAGAAATAGTGGTTCGGTGTTCTGTGGCACTGAGGCATGACTGCTGTCACATGGAGGATGTGCTAAAGATTCTTACTGAAAACTTCTCTGCCCCCAAGTCTTCAAACTCTACCATAATACTATTATTTTTTGAACTAAGCATCAGATCCTCCTAGACTCTTCCTTTATTTTTATTTTATTTTTATTTTTTTTAAAGATTTTATTTATTTATTTGACACAGAGAGAGAGAGATTACAAGTAGGCAGAGAGTCAGGCAGAGAGAGGAAGAAGCAGGCTCCCTGCGGAGCAGAGAGCCCGATGCGGGCCTCGATCCCAGGACCCTGAGATCATGACCTGAGCCGAAGGCAGAGGCTTTAACCCACTGAGCCACCCAGGTGCCCTAGACTCTTCCTTTAAAGGACAGCTCCTCCTCTGGGGAGGAATCATCCAGAAGCCTCCTCCCCTTACTCCTTTGTTCCTCATTATAATGAATAATGTATCTACTCGTACCTCACATTTATAGGACACATTGGCACTTACCAAACATGTTAGCTTATATCATCTCATTTAATCCACACAACCCTATGTTCTATTACATTTCCATTTTAGAAATGAGCGATTTAAAGACTCAAAGAGCCTACAGCTCTAAGAAAAGCCCACTGGTCTCTCTTTAACATGTGGCATTACATTTTCAGCACTCCATCAGCTCAATAAACACTGGAGTCCCTATCACATGCCAGCAGTGGGCCATGGAATCATTAATGAACCCAGGATTGCTCCTTCCACCCAGACACCTGAATCAGATCCCTTGGCCTATAAGACAAGGGTAGCAATATCAGCCTTACCTAATTTCCCAAGTAGAATAAAGCAATATAATTAATGCGGAAGTGATTTGAAAACTGCAAAGACTCTAAATGAACTGGAAGTGTTGCTATTCACACCTTCCTGGGAATGAGGGTGTCAGGTTGTCTTCAACTTGATAAAAGCCAAGGGCTGCAGGATGTTCGGACTATCTGATAATAGAGAGATCTATTAAGAGGCAAGGGAAGGAGGAGCAGAAACAACAAACCTCCTTCCAAACATGATGAAATCTAAGTTCTCCATTGGGTGAATGACCTCTGGATTTTAACCAACACAAAGATGGGTCTCAATAGGCATCTGCACAAAGCTAAAGTTAAGGGCAGGGCTGAGCAGAAACACCATGGGATTAAAAGATACTGAAGAAAAGACCTACGTGCTCTAGAGATGGTTCAGGTCTGAAGGAAATGCCAAATTTAATAAGTTTAGAATTCAAAGGTATTAACACATCAGGAAATAAAAGGGACATATGTTTGAATCATGGTGGTTTATCAATTCTAAGACTTTTTTTTTAACATTTTTACATCTCTACAATTGGGATGAATCAATACAGTGGCACATCATAACTGTCCATATTCTCTCTTTCTTACAAGTATGTCAAATAACAGTGCATCTTAAAATTGATGGTATATTAAATTCAGTTACTAATATAGGATATTTTCAATGACCTGCTTTGAAGCCTGTTCAAAGGCTGCTTTCCGGTCATGCAGAGTGACCATGCTGTCTTATCTGCATAGGACTTTCAATGGATACACTGTTCAACCTCAAGGTTAACTTTCCCTCCACACTCCAGTCTGGTGGGCTCTACAAATCTGGACTAACTACAGGAAGCAGGAGCCAGTCTCTCTATGCAGTGACAGGATGGCTGGGATCAAATCACACAAGCTCTCTGTTCTTGAGGCCTCTGATTGGCCTCCTTTAAAAGTGACTTGCCTTCTTTTCAAAGTTCTGTATATAGCAAAGCTTCCATTATAGCCCTACCAATGCAGCTACCCGGATCTGTCTGTCTTTGCTTCAAGAAGACCATTCCAAAGCTGAGCTTTAAGAAACACACTCAGGGTTGTCAATATCCTGGCTGCTTTGCCCACCACCACTGATGTGGTCCTACCTCTCCCTCATCTTCTCTGTCAGAGTTCAGCCTGGCCTGTTTTCTGACCACAACAGAAAAATCATGGGAAATCTACCTTGTCTCATGATCTACTTTCAATAGCGACTTCTACAGCAAAACTAAGATTCATCTCCAAATCTTACAATTTGAGCCCATCACAATGCAATGCAATTCTATGCCACCCCATGCATTTGTCATATAACAGACACCTGTCCTAAAGCATGTAACCCTGACATAAAGAAGCTTGTATAAAATAAGATATTCAAAGGGAAGAAAAGAGAACCTCTAAATCTCGGAAGAATCAAAAAGAAATGCACCAATAAGTCACTCGAAAAAAGATAGGAAAAAAGAAATATTAACCACACATAGAACTATGTGGGGAAAATCTATGTAAACAACAACTAGCAATCGCTTTGTTTTTTTCACGTCAAAATTGCTCCTAACACCGTATTGTAACTATCAAGTTAGTTGATGCCAGACCACAGCACTGTTACACACACACACACACACACACACACACACACACACACACACACACTATCCTTTCTAAGAGGCTTAAACTGTGAATGAAAAATACAGTTTCAAATCAAAAACAATTTAAGCGAATATAATCAATTACTTTACCCCCTGAGGCCTCATTTCTTTTTTTTCCTTTTCAGAGCTTGATTCCCCACTGCTTTCAAAGGCCAAATTCCAAAGGCCTCTCCTGGGAATCCTACCTGAGACCAAAATGTAAATTTATTATCAAAATTCAACCCCCAATGCATTTCCTTGCACAGGAGAATAGTACATGAGTTTCACAGAAAACCAGGTTGCTTCATAATTGTATCTTGGATTCATGATGTTATTTAAAGAGACCCCACAGGAAAAACCTCCCTAAAGACCAGTTAAACAAGAGACAAATAACCAGTCAAGATATTCCTTGATAAGATCCTTAAAAATTATCTTTAATTGATGCCAAATATGAACAGATCATAAAGTGACAGAAGCAAGTAAAATTGCATAGATGAAAACTATGCGCTTTAGTTAGGTTCTCAATTCATAACATTCAATGTCCTCTACCTGACATATTAAACAGGGCAGGGGAAATGCACAGCAGGTGAAAATGAGACACATCTTTAACTCAGGGTGTAAGCAACTGGCAAACTCAAGAAATAAAGTAGTGCTTTTTCAGCTTCAATGGTTTGTTGTCCTGATGGTGCACTTTAAATTAATACTACTCAATTTTTAGTTTTTAACCTTGGTAAGACCGTATATTTAATGTTAGAGGTATGTCATATAGAGTCCATGCTGTTGGCTTATGGCTGCTGCCTAAACAGCTCCCAGACAGTGCACTGAAGAGAAGAAAGGTGTTTCTGCAGATTTTGGAGAGGAGACAACTTTTGACCTGGAATATTTTACATGGGGTCTTTTGTGTTTTATTTTCTTTTCTTTCCTCACACTGTTTCTTCTTCTTCTCTGATTATGGTACAAAACTCTTCTATACTCTGTGAAGTCTCATGTCATAAAAAGTAAACTCCTAGTTAGCTCCTACATAAAAATCACTGGGACTAGGGCTAATCTCCTTAAAGCTAATAGTCCTGAGGTCAACAGGGCCTCACCCCGTACGTACACCTTGGACTTCCTAAGAAAGCCCACGGTCATTTTGCCTGAGCAGAGAGACCGGCATTTGATCCCAAGACTTTTGAGACTTACACCTATACCCTGAATGAGTTCACACAGTGACCCAAGGTAATGCAACAGTTTTGGTTAACAACTCAGTTCCTGCCCATTTCTTTACAAAAATGATAAGTAATGTACATTCTCCTGAGGTTTACCTGAGTCATGCTGAACATGTTCGCATATACCCTGAAATTCTGTGGTATAAATACAAATATTAATACACCGCATGGTGGATGAGAGGCTTCCTCCTGAGATTGCAATGCAGCTTGGGTTGTGTCTGGTTTAAAATTTTTCATTTGTTTATTTGTCTTCTCGAAATGAACAAAAACATCGAAAGACTTCATCCTTTCTTGACAAAACGGGAAAGTAAAATGGCTGTTTGGCAGTTTATATTCTTTCTAACAATTCTATACTATGGATGGTTACCACCCACCAATTCTCACCTCTTCCAGGAGTGAGTTGTCCCTGGAAGAAAATGGGGAACTGCCTTCGGCTAATGTGTTCTTTCTCCTTTTTGTTCAAGGCAATCTACCAAACAAGGAATTCAATTGTAAAATTGTTAAAAAGCATGTGTTTTGAGGTCTCCTATACTAAATGGGAGGATTAAGAAACTATTTTTACTGACCCTTCAGATGTTAACCAACTTGAAAAACCTGTAACTCTATACAACATAAAGAAGGCCCTTTATGGACTAAACCAAATTTCTACTTAAAGAAATCTGTTCACTTACCATTTACATGTTTGCCTCTTTGTTTTTTGATTCTCAAGTGAGTCAAGATCATGAAATCACCCGTGCTTTGTTTCCACCACAGTGGAATCTAAACCTGCTGCATAATTTCATTTTGGAGAAGTGACTGTCCATCAGCCATATCCCAAAAGAGCATGCCATTGGTTCATTTGATTTTGCTAGGCTAACTCACTAACACACTCCAAACGAACTGCTTTAACTGATAATCAGTACTCAGTTCTCAAGGGGGGAGCGAGGGAGGGCTGTGCACAGATGGGGAAGGGGAGATGCAAAAACAAAAAGCTTTCCTGGCTACAACCTGTCTTCTCTAAATCTGAGGACAGAGGGAATTAATGTCTTTGGTCTCTCGAATTCAGATCACTTGAGGTGAGTTAACCACTTCAGAGATGCTGGGATGGCTAACAGCCCTGGTGGGACCCAACCCTTCCACTTGCCACCCTATTGAACTAGGGCCCTGAAACACTGGAAGAGCTGAGCTATGGCTATTAGCATGTCAGAAGTCTCTCCTTCTGGAGAAAACAAGTATTCAGGACATGAGCCATTAAAGTTCAAAACCGAGGTTGGGGATTCAAAAGTAAAAAGCCCACTAAAATAAAATGAAGTAAGTAAACCAAAAGATAGTCATTCCTTAATAGGCAGTTTTGTTAAGTGCACCTTCAGGTCTACAAAAACATTTCAGCACATTACAGTGCAAGGGGTAAGAGCTTTGTCAAACTTCGCATGCCTATGCTACACATATAATCCCTGTACTCCATTCCTACTGACTTGGTTGCAATGAGCTACAGATAGAGAAGCAGCATTCATTTCCCCCCTACCACCCAACTTCTGTAACAACTCATCCCAGATCCCAGGCTGACAGGCTCATGCATGCAGCACTTTTTCCTGTAACACATGCAGAAGAACCCCAGTCCAGAGAATCTATGAGAGGTATACCAGGTAGCCAAAGCCAGTCTTATCAGTCTTGGTCCCATTTTTCTCATCCTCTGACCCATCCATCCCATAGTACTGAGTGGATTATTGCTGTTGACAGAGTGCAGCGTTTCAAGTTCTGTGTGTCCTAGACCTCAAAGTCTAAATAAAAGATCAAGATATCCCCAGAAATTTGGGGGAAGTTGGCTTTTTTTTCCCAACTGGAGACTTTTAAGCAGGTAGGAGAGGAATAGTCAGGATGAGTCAAGGTTCAAAAGAGGAGACATCACAGGAGAGGGTTTAATGCCCTGTGGTCAGATGCTGTGCAATCCTTGGCCCCTTGTCTTCCATGATGTTACATCAGTCTTACAGATTCACAAAAGCCGCATAGGAAAATAAAATATCCATGTTCTTTCTTTCAACTTAGTCAGCCAGCCTGGGTGTTACTCTAGCTTCTTGGTTTATTGCCTCACCACTAGTTCTAGGATAAGGTAGGGGAAGGGATGGAAGTAACAGGGAAGATTTCCAGAAGAAGCAGGGCAGGAATGGAAGGTGGGCAGCAGCAGGCAGCCACATGCTAAGTGCAGAATGAAGATTCCCCACCTTGGTGTCCTTAAAAAGGCTGTGAGTGCCTCGCCATTGGTGGACAGCTGCTGGACCCCCAGAGGCCAGTTATGTGACTCTCAGCTAGACTCGGGGTCCCCACCATTCTCTGGGCTGAGTGCCTGGGGCGGCAGACATTAGATGCTCAGCCTGTGAAGTGACTGCCAGGTGGAAAGATCATAGGAGCATCATAGAAAATATCTGAAGGGAGTGGGCCAGGAGGGAAGGCCCAGGAAAGGTTATTATGAATTCAGTGTCCCCACATCCACACTGATGCCTGAAAAGATCAGACAATCAGAGATTTGCAGAGTGCTGTTGCTAACAGAGGAGAAATAAGGAGCTTTGCAAGGAACACTACACTGGACCTGAAGAAGCCTTGCATGTCCAGAGCGGCCCTTGACAGGAAACAAATTCCCCAAAACTTCATATTGGCTTCTGGTGGAGGAGGGGGAAAAAACAAGTTCCTGGTTCGTGTCCAGTTCGAAGATGGGTCTCAGGTCCCAGTTTACATCCCAGATCAGGCTGCCAAAGGGACCAAGTCCAGTGGATGGCCAGAGAGACAGCACCCTCCTGGATCTCTCCTCTCCCAGGTTTAGGATGGTGTGGTCTTCTCACAGTGGTGAAGTGAGACAGGGAGGGTGGAAAAAGCAAAAGCAAAATATCTGTGCCTCAACCCTTCCTCCCTTTTGTTACATAACATCTCGGCTGTATTAATGGAGGCACTTTCTGCAGTTCACTGTGGGTACAGGATAAAGGCACTAAGCAACTATTAAATCAATTGGTTGAGTTTCTTCAGGGAGCCTCAAGGGGAGGGCTGAAGTCTCTACAGACTTCAAGTCATGACTGGAAAAAGAAATCAGCTCTGCTTTGGATGCATACAAGAGATAAACATGTTCATTTACATCCTAAGAATGCACCAAAAAACATGCAGTATTGCACCTTTTTTGTTCATTTGTTTGTTTGTTTGTTTTGCTTGTGTTTATTTTCAGCTAGAAAGAATACTTGTTCTTAGGTGTTGCTATATATACCTTGATGTCTTATTTAGTTTTCCACATAGCTTCCCTTTAAGGGATGGACATACTGGCCCTCTCTCTGCCTACACCTGCACAGAAACCTGACATTTCCCTGAGCAAAGGCAGGAAAATCAACTGAGTGCCCCCCACCCCCCACCCCCCATTATTTCTTTTGGGTCTTCACCCCACCAACTTGTAATTTTTATGATTTTAATTTTTTTACTGAAATCATGCATTAATTAATCCAAGATACACCTTAATCAAATAGGCCATATGCTGAATAAGAGAACATGCTTTGAGCTCCAAAAGTTATTGTTCCCATCTGACTAACATATGCACTTAAATACAGTACTTTATTTACTAATAAAATAGTTAATAAATGAAGGAGTGCACTTTCGGTGAATGCAAATGAAAAAGGATGTATTTTTAGAAGAGTTGATTCCAACGTAAGCTTATCCCTTATTGTCTGAGTTAACGTTCTGGGCATGCGATTATAAAATAAATATGATCAGATTCAAACATGCTTACATTTAGTTCCATTTGTGCTCTCTTGCAATAAGGAGGCTAAGGTTTTACATCCAGTTCTGGAGGCCAGGGGTCAGAGTGCAGGACTGGTGAGAAAAGACCTGTGTTTGGCTCATCTGCAGTTAAGAAACTTAGCAGCACTGCAGACAAATCAATTAATGTAATTCAGTTATCTTTTTCTTAGAGAATAGTTGGATTAGAAGGAGAATGGGGCAGAGGGAATATCCCTAGAGACCAGGACCAGTATCAGATTCATAAGGTGCTTTATGAACCAGTGTTAAGTAATTGTGTGTGTGTGTGTGTGTGTGTGTGTGTGTGTTTTCACCTTGTCATTTATAGTTAGGTTGATGAAAATAAAAACATTTGTTCATTGCCCATTTTGGCTGATATATCACGTTACATATCAGATGCACTGTCTTAAATGTGCTGTGCAGTTTGCAAAAGTTTTATGATGGAGTCCCATGCAAATTTAAATGTTATATTTCTAAGTGATCATCTGGTTTTTAGTTAAAAGAAAAAAAATTGAAGAAGTCAAAGGATTAAAAATGTCTTAGTATGGGGAAGCATACGAATCTTAGATTACCTAGACTAGCTCATGGACTGAATTGTTTTAAACCGGTTTTAGAAAATACACTTTCTTTTCCCATTTTTTTAATAAAATGAAAATAGTTTCTTTTTTCCTGAATCTTGAAAGCATCTGGTTCACCATCCCCAAAATCCGCAATGCAACAATGCATTGACAGTTAAATAGAGCATTCAGACTATTTAGTAAAATATCTACAAACAGTGATGTGAGTCACTAGGGTTTTTGTTGTTTGTTCATTTTGTTTTGTTTTGTTTTAAGTCTTTCAAGCTGCTAAGTGGGGGCTTTTTGTTTGTTTGCTTGCTTGGCTTTTTAAACATCGGTCAGTAGCTTGCTCTTATTAACGCAGTTTTGGTTAGCTGTGGTGCAATTGCCAGTTCTGATATTGGCCTGTCTATAATGGGCTATGCTATTATTCATATCCTCTTCGATCTCCATGTACTCAGATTTGCTGATAGTGGAGGAACTGCGCCGACTGAGGTCACTGTCAGAGGCTAAATTAGGGGAACTAACGTGGAGCAACTGAGCCTGCTCTTCCCCCTCAGTTTCTCGGTGGTAGAAATAGTTGAAATTGGACACAATGACAGGTACGGGCAGGGCAATTGTCAGCACACCAGCGATGGCACACAAGGAGCCCACGATCTTGCCTCCAATTGTCACAGGGTACATGTCACCGTATCCTACAGTGGTCATGGACACCACCGCCCACCAGAAAGCATCGGGGATACTGGAGAAGTGCGACTCAGCTTCTTCCGCCTCGGCAAAGTACACTGCACTAGAAAACAGTATTACCCCAATGAAGAGGAAAAAGATGAGCAGCCCTAGCTCTCTCATACTAGCTTTGAGGGTCTGGCCCAGGATCTGGAGGCCCTTAGAGTGGCGGGAGAGTTTGAAGATTCTAAAAACCCTTACCAACCGGATGACCCTGAGGATGGCCAGCGAAGTGGCCTGCTCGCCCTTCTGGTTTCCCTCCTGCTCGGCTATCTCGGTGCCTAGGGTGATGAAATAGGGGATGATGGCCACAATGTCGATGAAGTTCATGATGTTTTTGAAGAAGTCTGTTTTGCTGGGGCAGGCGAAGAAGCGCACCACCAGCTCAAAGGAGAACCAGATGATGCACAGGGTTTCCACGATGAAGAAGGGGTCCGTGAAGATGTTGGAGTTGTAGATAACCGTGGTGTTGTCGATGCGGTGCACGGTGCCTGTGAAGTCCTTGTCATCCTTCAGCTCAGGTAGAGTCTCCAGGCAAAAGATGACAATGGAGATGAGGATGACCATGACGGAGACGATGGCGATGACCCGGGCGGGCCCGGAGCTCTCCGGGTACTCGAAGAGCAGCCACACCTGGCGCTGGTATTCCTTCTCGGGCAGGGGGCGCTCCTCTTCCTTGATGAAGCCCTCGTCCTCCCGGAACTTCTCCATGGCCTCCTCGCCCAGCTCGTAAAATTTGATCTCCTCCGAGAACATGTCCAGGGGCACGTTGACCGGCCTCCGCAGGCGGCCCCCGGACTGGTAGTAGTAGAGGATGGCATCGAAGCTGGGCCGGTTGCGGTCGAAGAAGTACTCGTTCCTCAGAGGGTCAAAGTAGCGCATGCGTTTCTTAGGGTTGCCCAGCAGAGTGTTGGGGAACTGAGCCAGGGTCTTGAGTTGCGTTTCGAAGCGCAGCCCGGAGATGTTGATCACCACGCGCTCGCAACACTCGTGGTCATCATGCTCTGCCGGCCGGGCGTAGCTGCCATCCTGGGGGTGGCCCGGGGCGGCCGAAGCCTCGTCCACGTTCTCTCCAGACATCACCGTCATGGTGGAAGCAGGGCGCAGGGGTGAGAGACCAGGCAGGAGAAGGCCAGGGGTGGGAAGCAGCGGGAGAGGAGGGGTGGGGGGGACCCAAGCGCCCCCCCCACCGGAGTGCGCAGCTCCCCCACGCTCAGGGGGAGGTGCTTCAAAGCCAGCAGGTGGACAGATCTGTGACTTCGCTTCTCCTTACCTTCCCCTCCACCCCCACCCCCCCTTTTACTCAGTTTGGAGCACCCGCCCCTCGCCTGCGGCCCTGGGTGCAGCTTTTTGCCGAGGGGTGGAGTGGGGAGAGGATGGGTATTTCTTCCTGCTCGGAGGTGCCTTAGTGCAGTGCCGTCCTAGCGGACCGGGCCATCACTTCGGGGGTCACCCTCTCCTCCCCCGCCCTTCCGTGAGCCCTCCTAGGACCGGGTGCAGAGCCAGCTCAGCAGATCCCCTCGCCTGCCACCCCCTCTGCTTCTCCTCGGCTCTCCCCCCTCCTACCCCTCTTCGCCTGCCGCCTTCTAAGCTCCCACCGGGGCGATCGATGGACGCTGCAGAGAAATAGAAAGTGATACGGGGGTAGAAAATCAGAAGCATTCAGATGGGACGGACCTACAGACACCGAAGAGCACAGACCTCTAGCTTTTTTAGAAAGCACTGGACTTTGCTAAGGTTAGCACATACACACAGACAGACACACGCAGACATCCGGAAATCCAAGTTTGGGCTCTTCCATCCCACTTTCCCCAATACCCAACAACCGATCTGTTTACAACTTCGTTAAACTAAAGATCGGGAAAGCGCCGAGAGACGCTGGGGGGAGTTCCAGTCCCGGCAGCATCCCCACACCCTCGGCTTCCCCCACCCCGCGCCCCTGCCCCCGCTGCTGCAGCCCCGGACTGGGGAGCCCCCTACCTGGCCCGCCGGCTTGGCGCAGGGGCGGTGCTGAGTCGGCGGAGAGCCCGAGTCGGAATGCGGCAGGTCGCCTTTGCAGTACCCGGGCGGGAGCAGCGGCCGGAGCCGCGGCAGCATCCGAGAGGCGCCGGGGCAAAGTCGCAGCCCTCGCCCCCTCGTCCTACGCCCCTTCAGTGGGACAATCGATTGAGTGAGCCTCTACGGCGGAAATGTCCGCTCCCTTCCCCCATTCTCACCGGTTGCCAGCAACCTAGAGACGCCGTCCTCTTGCTGGTGCAGGGAGTTCCGGAGGATGCGGGGCGGAAAAGCAAAATGCCAACCTCTCCCGAGGCTCGGAAGCAAATGACGATAAACAGCACTCTCGCCCCCTCCTAACTCTATGGGAGCCCTTGATTCGATCCCGAAGGAGGCGGGCGAGCAAGAGCCTGGATCTACATGGTTCTCGGATCTCCTCCGCTTCCCGCACCCCAGCGTGTACCTCGCCGAGGCTACGCGGCGCGCCGGGAGCCGTTAGGAGCTCCGAGTGGGGCAGGATGCGTGCGGCGGCGGGTCCGCTCGGTCCATTTCTGGGCGCTGCAAGATCAGCAGAAACCTGAGAAAGCGCCTGGAATGCGGAGCAGCGATTGGCCCACTCGGGCGTGGGTTGGGGAGGGCGGGGGAGGGCAGGAGCGAGGAGGTAGATGGAAAATATGAGGGGGTGGCTTGGCAGAGGGGGGTTGTCATTCAGTTCCCACCCTTGCCAGCACAGCTTTTTCCTCCTGCTGCCAGAAAAGCCGACCACCAATCTACTTCCCTTATGGCGCACAGCCCCGCACACGCACGCTCCCTGGCCACGACCTTCCCCAGGAATGGCACGTTGGAAATGGTCAGGTCCGACGCAATGCAGGCGGCGGTGTTCCTGGCAAAACTCCTCAGATGGGTTTGGGTTTGTGCAGCCCCACGATAATCGGCTTCTGCCGCCATGCTCTGCGCGCCATCCCGCCCCTCCCGCTGGGGTCTCTCTGCAGGGGTGACCCAGCTGGTCTCCGCTGGACTGGGAGAGATGCGCACTTTGGGGGGAGCTCTGCAGTTGAGGATCAACTGGGTTCACCTATGTAGTGTTACTGCGAGGCAGTGGTGCTGAGTCTGTCCCTCCTCGACCTAGGATGGGAGTTGAAGTTTTCTTACGATCAGATTATTTGGAAATACGGAGAATGCGATTTGTGGGCAACCAAAGGCTTCGTGGGTTTGTGGGGTTGTCTGCCAACTTGGTGCTAATTGGGACGAATCTGAGAAGCAAGTCGCCTGCCCACCTCCCACCTACGTTCCTCCTCCCGCAACCCCTTTTCTCGGCCTAGTGCCTCCACAAAACCTCTTGCAAGTCTTGCAACTTCTTCGGGAAGGGGTCCGCACAGAGGTGCAGGACAACATGAGCCGGGGCGTGCACGGTGCACTCGGAGCGAGGCTACAGCTGCTCCCCCAAAAGACGCTGAGCCTCGGCGCCCGCAGCGCACCAGAAGGCAGCCTGCCGCTCTGGTACTTCCACTGCCACGGAGTCTCCAAGGAGGACGCAAGAACCCGGAGTCGCCGCTGATTGGTTCCCCTGCTGCATTGGGACCACCCTTCCCACCCTCGCGGATCGCGTTGCTTCCCGCCTACACCAGCCACCACGTTAATCAAAGCCAATGATTGTATCCTCCCCACTCTATTGTGGCTAGTGGAAAGCAGGGGCCTGTGCGGGGTTGCCCAGGCAGTGCAAAGATCCTGGTTACGGAACTAGTTAAATCCCTCCTCTAGATTCAGACTCCAGCATTCCTTTCAGAAAAAGAAAAGTACTTGTTCCCTCCACTCCTCCGGATCCATACCCCGACTTTTCTTTTACGAACAATGAGTTCTCCTAAACTCCTCAATCCCATATTAAATGCTGCCCTTTCCCCACCTTCCACACACAATATTCCTGTATCCTACAAACTCCACGGTTCCCTGCCTTTCTCCGCTGCTGCTTTATTACAGGAAGGAAGGAAGGAAGGAAGGAAGGAAGGAAGGAGGGAAGGAAGGGAGGAAGGGAGGGAGGAAGGAAGGGAGGGAGGGAGGAAAGGGAGGGGAGATGAGGGGAGGGGAGGGGAGGGAAGAAAGAAGGAGCTGTGCACAAATACTGTCAAGTCCCCAGTTTCTGCTGTTGCTGCTGCTGCTTTTACAACCCCATGAGAGATTATGCTACTAGACCTGATGAACACTTCCTGACCATGTCCCAGCCATACTGGGCTTCCCTTTTGCACCTCCCTCTGCCTGTAGCACCCTTCTTTCTTTTAAATGCCTCTAAGGCTGTGTCATCTCCCTAGCATCATGTGGATTGCACTTGCCCCAATTCAGCATTTAGAGATTGTCTTACTAAAAATGATTTGCAGACTGCATAGGATCCCAGGTTCCTACATTCAGGTTTGATTAGGAGCCATAATAAAATCTAGAGGTTTACACCATTCCTAGCAGGTGTATTTAGAGCAGGACTGGATCACCAAGGAATTGGAAGAATGATACTGAGCTAAGAACTCATTGTTCTTTTCTTTGGGGGCAGGGAGAGGGAGAGGGAGAGGGAGAGAAACTTAAGCAGACTCCAGAGCCCAAGGAAGGCTCAGTTTCACAACCCTGAGATCATGACCTGAGCCAAAACAAGAGTAAGTCAGCAGCTTAACCAATTTAGCCACCCAGGTGCCCCAGAACTCATCATTCTTACTGCACTCCCAGAGTTAGTACGGGCCTAAAGATATGTATTCACTCAAATATTTGCCCAGCCCCAACTTTGTGTCAGTTATATTCCAGAACTGCAGACAGTAATAACTATGACATACGAGGTCCCAGAACTCATGGAGCTCACATTCTGGTGGGAGAGACAAACAATTAAAAAAAAAACACATTATAACATTAGGTAAAGAAAATTAAGAAAGGGGGACCTGGAGTAGCAATTATAGATCTGCATGGGTAGGAAAGACCTTTGTAGAAGTAACAGTAGGACAAAGAAATTCAAGAAGAGAGAGAACAGGGAATAGGAAAAACAGAAGCATAGATGTAAGAGCAAATGCAAAGATCCCAAGGCAAGCATAAGCTTAGTATATTTGGGAAACAAATGAGCACCAATGTGGTTAGAAAAACATAACAAAGAAAGTGTTGTGGAAGGTAGGTCAAAAAAGTTAGTAGGGACAAAACCATGTAGAGTCTCTTAGGTCACTGTACAAATATTTTGTTTAGTAATCTAATATGTTCCATGTCATAATATAATATGATTTGCCATTTTTAAAGGTTATTTTGGCTACTGGAAACAAGGCATGAGATTGGAGGTTATTAAGTACCACAGCCAACGATGGCTTAAACAAGCAAGGTACTGATAGGCTTGTGAGAAGTGGTTGAAATAGAATTACATTTTGAAAATAGAGATGGCAGGATTTGGGATGTGGGGGAAAGAAACATTTCAAAAACATCTCCTAGGTTTGTAGCCTTAGTAACTAGGTGGATGGTGATGTCATTTACTGGAGGAGTGGATTGGACAGCTTCTCTCTCACCAGAATGTGAGCTACATGAACTCTTGGACCTTGTGTGTCTTGATTATTACTGTATCGGACAGCTGAGACCTCTCCTTAGATGCTTTCCGCCTTTGGATTCTTCTTGCCCTGTGGCAACTTGCCCTGCCTCAGCTGCTGCTGGAACACCCAGCTGTGCATGGGCAGCAGAGTTCTGCCTCCTGAGGTTGACCACACTGCAATGATTTGGGTTTCTTGAGACTAGAAGAAGGTCCAGGTGAACAGCACAGCCATTTGGAGGCATTAACTCAGTGGACCAGTGGGCGCTTGCCCCATAGAAGATATGAGATGTGATAGAACCTATAGATAAATTCCTTCTCCTTTAATCTTTTCAGAGACAAACAACCAAATAGTCTACTGTCAAGGCTGCATTTCTTTGTGCCTCATGAAGCATTTGCCACCTTGTATTTGTACTCTAACTTCCTCATCTCACTTCCCACTTTCCTTACTCTCATTGCATGGCGATCACACCTTCCATTAAACCATAAGTCTTGTCTTGGATTCTGTTTTCTAGAGAACTTGAGCTGAGGTAGAAGGAATCCAAACTTCAGTTTGAGACATGTTAAGTTTGAGCTATCTATTAAATATCCAAATGAAGATGTTGAGTAGGAAGTTGGGTATGTGAGTCTAGAGTTCAGAGAGAAGGTCTGGGTAAATCAGGGTTTGTCAACCTTAACACGTTCAACTTTGGGATGGATCCTTTTTGGTTGTAGAGGGCATTTTTGTTTTGTTGTCCCGTGAAGTTTAGGATGTTCAGCAGCATCCCTGGCCTCTACTCACAAGCTGCTAATAGCACCTGCTCCCAGTTGTAACAGCCAAAAATGTCTCTAGACACTGCCAAATGTCCCCTGAGGGACAAAATCACCCCCACTAGGAACTACTGGGGTTGATGGTAGTTAAAGCCAGAGCACTGGACTAGAGCACTTAGACATGAAGGTAGAAATAGAAGAAGAAATGTTGGGTGCCTGGGTGGCTCAGTGGGTTAATGCCTCTGCCTTCGGCTCAGGTCATGGTCGCAGGGTCCTGAGATCGAGGCCCGCATCGGGCTCTCTGCTCGGCAGGGAGCCTGCTTCTTCCTCTCTCTCTGCCTGCCTCTCTGCCTGCTTGTGATCTGTCTCTCTCTGTCAAATAAATAAATAAAATCTTAAAAAAAAGAGTTTAAAAAAAAAAGAAGAAGAGTTCAGGAACTGCGCTTTAGGATATGCTAATTTTAGAAGCCAAAAACAGAAGGAAGAGTCAGTAAAGAATCACTGATAAGGTAGGCAAACCAAGATAGTGTAGGGTCTGTCAAACAAAATTAGTAGTATTTTCAGGAAAGATGATCAATTTTGTTAAATTCTGCTGATAGAATGAGTAGAATGAGGAACTTGCAACTGACTATTGGATTTAGAAAATTTGAGTTAATAAGAGATTGAGAGAGAAGAACAGTTTACAGTGGGTAAAATCAACTCTTGGAATCTGGGGGTCAATGGGGAAAAGAAAAACTGGAGGAAGATAAAGAGGGGCAAGACTCTTTTTTTAAAAAATGAGAGCTATTACAACATGTTTGTATGCTGATGGGAATGATTCAGTAGAAAAGGAAAAATTGTTGATGCAGTAGAAAGAGAAAAATTGGAGCAATGTTCTTGAGAAGGCAAAAGGAGAATGGGATCTAAGATCCAAAAGAAGGGGTTGGCCTCAGAAGAGGAGAGTTAGTCTATAGAAAATGGAAGAGAGAAAGCAGAATTCATACACAAGTAGTTTAGTAGATGCAGTTGTGAGAATTGGTAGACTTTTACTTATGCAATCAGAAGTAATTATCTCAGTGAAAAGGGAAACAAAGTCATCAACTAAAAGTGAAGATGGGAAGGAGATCTTGAAAGATGGGGGGAGGGGTGGGGAATGTGAAATAACCACCCAAAAGAATAGGAAAGTGAAAGGATTAGGAAATGTAACAGGATTGCCTGGCAATACCATGCTCACTTGTGGTGAGGAACCATGCATTTCAGTGATCAGTCCCTGAGAATTTGAGATAAACTTGAAAGTGAGTCATTATAGAATTAGTTCTGATGATCTTTTATGAGAAAATGTGAAACTAGTCCTAAATGTAACCTCCTTCTTAGGATGGATCTCTTAAGTGCCAGGTAGTGGTAAGGCAAGATATGACATGAGAAGTGGTCTTACCAGGGAAAGATATGCCCATGTAGACCCACCTTAGATTCTACTGAGGGCAATATCACAAGCAGAGGAATGGAGGTCTTTAAGGTATGAGGTGTAATTGTGAATAGTAATATAAAACCACCAGCAGGCAGGAAGGAAAGTTCAGAAAGTCACCAAGGGTTTAAGGTGACCATGAATTGCGTGGATGGTTCCATTAGTCAGGGGTCCTCTTGATGACATTGGGCTTATCTATGGATGGGTTCCCTAGGTCTGTGAACCTCTCAGATTTTATACACATTTTTGGTACATGTGAATAATCTTATTTCTGAGGACCAGGTCCATAACTGATTTTTTTGTCAAAATCTCAAAGGAAGATTATCTGGGAAGAATTAAAACCTCAGTTTTTAAGTCAGAAATGACTTCTAATTCAATAACTCAAATCTCAGACAAGTCAGTCCAATCATTTCACATTTTTGTCTCCTTATTTGTAAAACGTAGGGTCTATATCATAGGCTGTTGTGAGGATAAAGTACAAATCAAGTACTGATCGGTAGTGTCTGGCATAGAACTAAAGTTCAGTGAAATGCCAACTTCAAGAAAAAGCAACCAGAAAGGTCAGGAATCACTGCTTCAGACAGATTTTTAATAAACATTCACTGAAGGCAGAGCAGCCCCTAGGAACTCAAGAATAAGAAAAAAGAACAAATGTAATGCCTACCATTGAGAATCCTTACAACCAACTTCAGTTTTCAACCATAGCAGAATAGCTGGTACTAGACATTTCCTATCACAATAAAAAACTAGAAAACTGGATAAAATATAGGAGACAGCACTGGGTAGTAGGCAAGATGGAACTGATATCTTTAAGAAAAGAGAAACAAATGAGGGGAGTTTTATGACTATGTTAGCTTGTTGCCTAGAAATACTTTCCAGAAGCTATGCAAGAAGATGGAGCCCAAGCAGAACCTGATGAACAACCTGAGTTGAGGAGACAGACACTGCAGTCTAGTGAGGCTGAGCTGAAAGCTGTAAGACAAATTACTGAAGAGGAAGTAACACACACACACACACAAAAGCACCAGAAATTGGCATGGAAGATCAAGTATAAAGAGGTGGGTGGCAAAAGATGAAGCAGAGAAATTGGCAGGAGCCAGGTCATAAAGTTCCTTAGTACTCATTGTAGTGGACCCCACTGGTTTCCTTCCAAGCTTCTAACCCTCTGTGTTCTCTTTAATGGAATTATCTTACACATGGTCATGTGCCTGAAGAGAAACCAACGGTTCCAGGCTCTATCATGAGAAATTGGCCTGTGACCCAGTCCTAGCCAAGGAGATGTGAGGGGAAGTACACTGGAGAGCTTCAGGGCAAGACTTCCTCGGTGATAAGAAAGAGCTATAGAAAAACTTTGTCCTCATCCTCTTGATGTCATGTCTGGATGAGTCATTGTTATATCCACCCTGTTACTGGGCCGAAGGATTAAACTAACACTGAAGATGTCATAGCAGAAGGAGAAAAAGAACCTGGATCCTGGTGGCATCATTGAGCTGCTGAATCAATCAGCCATGAAACCTTTCTACCATGGAAATTTCTGTTATGAAATTCAATAGTTTTCTTATTATTAAGTTAGTTTGAGTTGAAATTGATCATTAAATCTCATTAAAGGATTTCTCATTAAGGATTTTAAAGAGACTTGCCAAATATTATGGATAATATTTGGAGATATGATTTAGATGCAGGAGCTTATGTCAGTTATAACTACTTCTGATAATAGAAGTCAAAACTTAAACCCAAATGGGGCACCTGGGTGGCTCGGTGGGTTAAAGCCTCTGTCTTCGGCTCAGGTCATGATCTTGGGGTCCTGGGATCAAGCCCCGCATCGGGCTCCCTACTCGGCAGGGAGCCTGCTTCCTCCTCTCTCTCTGCCTGCCTCTCTGCCTACTTGTGATCTCTCTCTCCCTGTCAAATAAATAAAAAATCTTAAAAAAAAAAACTTAAACCCAAATGGCTTACATTTAAAAAGATAATTCACTGGCTAAGAAAACTGAGTATGTTGGGAACAGATCTGGAACTTCAGAAAAGGCTATATCCACCACTCAGGGTTTATGGCTAGGATCTATTTTTTTTCTCCATTTCTCCATTTCCCTTTATGAATGCAGATTCTAGTCTCAAGCATGGCTACCAGAAATTCCCTAGACTGTATACTTTGTGTTTGGCAGGAAATAAGCCCAATTCTCTGATGGCTCAAATAAGAGCTTTGGAATTAAGTCTTAGTGACCCTGATTGTCTTGACTGGTGTTGTTTACTCATCTTTGAGCCAATCACTGCAGCCAGGAAATTGGGATGTACTGACTGGATTAAAGAAATCAGCACTCTTCCCTGAAGATGGGATGTGGTTAATCTCACCCAAACTATGTGGAGGGAAATTACAGAGTGCTGGTGAAGAGGGTAAGAGAGAACTGCATGCCAAGGAGGCAGAGTAGGAGGTATAAAGAGAGCTAAGGGTGCCTCTCTGGTCTCTGATTTCGGCATCTTGGAGAGAAATGCACTTCAGAAAGGGAAGGGAACACTTCAGGAAGGTCAATTAGTATAAGCAATATAGTGAGATGTAGGTCATTGGTTGTCTTAAAAAAGCAGTTTCAAGGGAGTAGTGGAAACAGATGCCAGATTGTAGTAGTCAAAGAATGCATGGAGTGGGCAAGTGATGTTAAGACGAGTAAGCATTCATTGAAAAATCTTGGAACTAGAAAGCAAGAGAGAAATAGAGGTAATAACTAAAGGGGACTGTGAGATTGAGGAAACTTTTTTTGTCTTTAATATGAAAGATATTTGAGTATGTTTAAATGCTAAAGATGACAAGTGGAAAAACTATAAGGAAGAGCAAGATTGAAGATGTAGGCTAGAAATGGGGTAATTAACAGAGCAAGATTCCTAGGAATGATGAGTAGGGCAATGCAGGGTATAGCTAGAAAAAGTAATATTAAGGGGAAATAAAGGACTTTTTTTCATTGTGATAGAGTGGGAAGGGGGAGGACTGATAGAAATGCATCACTGCATCTGTAATGGGAGAGTAAATTCAGGAAACTCAGGGAAATTCCATCTGAAGTTTTCTAGTTCTCAGTGAAGTAGAAAATATTAACCTACTAATGGACATATAAGGGGAGACCTTGAAAGGTAGAAGATAGTCACAAAGAAGAGTGTATTAGGGAAACATATGGAACCCTCCCATTTTGTCACATGTCAGCTAGAAGATGCCATAATCTTATACCACAAAGACCCAATCTCTTATGGTCAATCATAAATATAATCAGAATCCAATGACGGGAATAATATATTTCTTAACCATTGCCCATTAGATAGCTTTCCAATTTAGTCAGACTCTTTAGTTAGAATCTTAGAATTCACTTTTTCTAATTGTTCCTGACCTTCTTGTTTACTCTTCTGGCCTCCTTTCAGGACCCATCCTGCCTTTCTTCTATTTTGTCCTTTGTGTCTGAAACCATGTTTATGTGTATCCCAACGGGGAATGGTGATAACCTCAGAAAGAATCACCTCAAGAAAAGCCAACTTTTCTCTTGCTAACGTTGATCACCTCCCATACTGAACCAAATGTGCTGTTTTAGCAAAGGCCCCTCTCCCCAGAGATGAGATAGGGGAAGGATGAAGGGGAGAAAAGTGCACCTATAGCTGAGTCACAAGAAAGCATTGAGGCCCCATTGAGGTAAGAAACCAGGAATTTGAAGAAATGCCAAATGCCAAATGTGTGTTTGTGTAAGTTTTCTCCAAGAAAGCTTCAGCATCTCAGATGTTAAATAGAAAAGGAGGTTGGCAGTGTTGATGGTACCAAAAAAAAGTTGTTAAAATGATGCGTTTGTCTAGACGGTTCAAATAGATTAGAGCATCAGAACATAGATTATAATTTCTAACCAAAAATATGTATATTGGGAATGTTTACTTCTCAAAACATTCTTTTCTTAAAAAAATTATTTATTTGACAGAGAGAGAGAGAGAGAGAGATCACAAGTAGGCTGAGAGGCAGGCAGAGAGAAGAGGAAGCAGGCTCCCTGCTGAGCAGGGAGCCCAATGCGGGCCTTGATCCCACGACCTAAGATCACAACCCTGAGATCATGACCCTGAGATCACGACCTGAGCTGAAGGCATAGGCTTTAACCCACTGAGCCACCCAGGCACCCTTCTCAAAGCACTCTGTGATAAGACTACATCTACCTGGCATAGAGCTTTAAGGCCTTTGTTGTCTTATTTTCTCTGTGTTGCAGAGACCCCAAAATGTTTTCAAAGGTAAAATTTCCCCTGCTCTAACATTCGTTTAACCCTATAACTTACCAAATTGCAGCCACAAAACTTAATATTCATGAAACATTGTTGGAAAGACATAAAACACAGACATTTTTTTTTAGAGCCTCACTCTCCAACATGATAGCCACTAACCATCTGTGGCTTCTATAATTAAATGAATTAAAATAAGAATTGAAGTTCAGTTCTTCAATCCACTGGCCACATGTTCAGTGCTAAATAGCCACATGTGACTGGTGATTGCCATACTGAACAATGCAGATATAGAACATTTCTACCATTGCAGAAAGTTCTGTCTGTCAATGTTTTACTTTAGAGCTTCTACACTTGGGTCAATTTAGGCCTTCGGGGAAGTCTCTAAAGGGCAGTGTGGTTTGTATCCCTCGGACGATTGCTTTTATCCCTTTAGCTTACAATGAGGAACATTATCAGAAAACATCCTATAAATTCATGGTGGTAGCCATTGTCAGAAACTTGTGAAGGGTATCATTCACCACATTATATGGTATCTTCTTTTATAAGGGTCCCTAAAAATCTTATTTTCAGTATCAGACTTAGGAGTCTCTTACACACTGCATTGTGATTCTTAAAGTTGATTTATTTGCCTTATTGTCTTCAGGCAAAACTTAGAGCCACATTTGCACCCTTCCTTCAGCAACCCAACAGGACCCCCAGTGTGTGTGTGTGTGTGTGTGTGTGTGTGTGTGTGTGTGTGTGTTTTCTGCCTTTATCCCTACACAATTTATTTTATACTTCTGGGGTGCATGTACATTTCAAACTACCTAAATCTTTCCTGTCATGGAAGTAAAATGTAAGTAAATAGATCCATTATATGCATACATATACACCTGCATGCATGTGGTTATCTTTCTTTTGTGTGTGTGTGTTGTATTTTTTTATTTTATTTTATTTTTTCAGTGATCCAAGATTCATTGTTTATGTACCACACCCAGTGCTCCATGCAATACGTGCCCTCCTTAATACCCACCACCATGCTCACTCATCCCCTCACCCCTGTCCCCTCTAAAACCCTCAGTTTGTTTCTCAGAGTCCACATACACAATTCAGATATGTGTCCTTGGGTTGAGAACATTAGCAAAAACACAGTCTCTTAAACTTAGCGCCTTAAGCACCCTAATTCATTGTTTCTGTTATCTTTCTCAGCCACCCTAGCACAATGGCCTATTACATTGTTATACATAACAAATCAGTCATAAATGAGGTGTCAGTGTTATAAGACAAATATTTAAACCTATATCAGACTATTAGGTTTCTGAATACCTCTCCTATTTATATGTAGCTGTTGCTGGTAGTGATAGGCAGAGCAAAGATCTGGCCTGTATTGTGGTAGCTGTAATGCTTTCCAGTGTGAATGCAGTGTTTTTATGAATAGTATACAATTTTAAAAAAATTCCAGTGATATACAAACAAGATACTGTTGCTCTGACTTCACACATGGAAACAGAATTCTAACATGCTACTCTCAACTCTCTCACTGATTAAGTGACATACATTTTACCCACATGCTGCATTAAGGCATTATAGCACTAAATAAGTACTATGTTTAATTATCCAGCATAGAGATAGGTATGTCATAGAAAGATTGAATTCAGAATTTCCAAACCAATTTTGCTCCTTCTCATAAGAAGAAAATTCTGAATGGTTTGCACTTTCTTCCTTTTATCCCTCATATTAATTAACTCTTTGCAGTACTGAATACTTACTAGATATGTGTCTTTTTACCATGGGAAAGGCAATAAAAAATTCATTGTGCATATCCTCAATAAATGTATAATCTTCTTTGTCGGAGACAAGACTTATATGAATGTAAAATGACAGCCTCCAAAGGCAGTCAAGTGAGTGGTGCAATCTAACATATTCTCTCGGGTGTTTAGCATGGGGAAAGACGGGACCTGATCAGGACAGCCAGCTGGGCAGCTTTGCAGGAGACATGGTCTTCAAAGGATCCTCAGAGCAAGAGGGAAGGATACAATTCACAACAGAAGGAAGGCAAAAGCAAGGAGGTAGACACGAGAATGTCCTGTTTCAGGGGACAGTGGACAGGTCACACTGGCAGAAGCACACTCAAGTGGAGATGTTAATGAGCAGTGGAATCACAAAAAAGGCAAAAGGGAAATGAAAGACCAAAGAGAGGACTGTGAAAATACTACCCACTCAATAATTCACCCTTGAACAACCAAATGTCATCAATAGTCTATTGATTGTTTTTAGGCTCAGAAGGAAAATAAGAGCCAATTTCCAGTTTTCAGTGATATAGTAAGAGAAGGTGGGCTCTTGACAGCAGTTATCATCTAACACAAGGTAATGAACTGTTATAAATCTTTATCTTTGTACTACATACTTTCCAAATTCTGTCTTATACATATTTTTTAATCCTCAGACAAATCCTTAGAGGTAGGGAGGGCAGGGATTTATTATGTTAATATGATAAGAACACTGAGTAGGAAGAATTCATGTGGCCTTGACTCATCCATGTTCACATGGACAATGGTGGACCAAAGCAGCAAACATAGGCTCAAACTCCAAGCTTAATTATTTTCCCATTGCACCACTCTCTTTTGAATTGCTGCTAATTCACTCTCATACATTTTGAGCTTAGAGTCTACTGTCATTGGCTTTGGGATTTTCTCTTTAAATACCACATCTAAGAAACACACTAATTATAGGAGGAGAATGGTTTATTCAGAACTTTCTGATTTTGAAGGAAATATGTGATAATTAAGAAAGATTGGTCATATGAACAGACATTTCTCCAAAGAAGACATGCAGATGGCCAACAGACACATGAAAAGATGTTCAACATCACTCATCATCAGGGAAATGCAATTCAAGACCACAGTGAGAGATCACCTCACACCTGCCAGAATGTCTAAAATCAAAAACTCAAGAAGCAAATATTGTCCAGGATGTGGAGACAAAGGAACACTTTCAAGCTGTTGGTAGGAATGCAAACTGTGCAGCTACCAGTTTGTGGAAAACAGTATGGAGTTTCCTACAAAAATTAAAAATAGAATTAACATATGATCCAGTAATTACACCATGGAATATTTACCCAAAGAATATGAAGACACTAATTCAAAGGACTATGCACACCCCTATGTTTATTGCAGTGTTATTTATAATAGCCAATTTATGGAAGCAGCCTAAGTGTCCAACAGTAGATGAATGGATAAAGATGTGGCCTATATACAATTGAATATTATTCAGCCATAAAAAAGAATAAAAGCTTGCCATTTGCAACAGCATGGATGGATCTAGTGGGCATAATGTTAAGTGAAATAAGTCAATCAGAGAAAGACAAATATCATATGATTTCACTCATATGTGGAATTTAAGAAACAAAGCAAATGAGCAAATAGGTTGGGGGGAAGAGAAGAAGAGAAAACCAAAAAACAGACTCAACTCTAGAGAACAAACTGATCATTACCAGAGTGGTGGTAAGAGGAGAGGTAAGGGGGAATGGGTGAAATAGGTGAAGAGAATTAAAAGTACACTTTTCATAATGAACACTGAGTAATGTACAGGATTGTTGAATTACTATATTGTAACACCTGTAATTAATATAACACTGTATGTTAACTATATTGAAATTAAAATTAAAAAAAGAAAGATTGATCATTTATTCTGTCTTCCTGGATTTTTCAGCTTTAGAAGACATGCCTCTTCATTTGGGCTAATTTGGATTCTATCCTGCCCAAATACAAAAGATAGGCTGTTTGACATCCTGGGGGCATTGTAAGCTGCGATGATTCTGTGATTCTTTCTTCTAACAGTTGGCTTGGATGACACTGTCAGGAGTCCAAATCTCTTATTTAAAGTGCATCAGAGAGAAATGCAGCTGGGTGTAAGTAATGTGTGTATATGTGGAATAACAATGTAAATATTTTATGGACTGCAGTGCAACAGAATTAAATACTTTTGCTTGCACAAATGAATTTCATCTTCAAAGCCACTGCAAAGAAGTTCTGAATTGGGCACAGTAATTTTGCAAATAACTGAGCATAGTGTGGCATTCATGTAATTCTTCATTTCTCCAGAATCTTAGCATCTTCTCAGCACTGTAGGGAGCAGCCTTACCTGTTGTTCTTAGGAATAATCTTTTCTCTTGGCAGCCTGATAGATTATGCAACTCATCTATTTCAGTAATTAACTAATTGAGTCATATCTGTTTGTTCTTTCTGAGCTGTTATGCTTCCATCTGCCTTTACTCTCTGAGAAGTGTCCAGTTACTACTTCTCCCACCTCAGAGCAATGACCCATTTGACTATGACCCAGTTCCTAAAGGTACCTTTATTAACCAATACCATCACCACTTAAAGTTCACTTCCCAGCCTTTATTCAGGCTTTGACCCACGGTGCTCTCAGACTCAGATGCCAGAAGTGTTTTGAGACCAGGAATAACTAGCAGAAAGTAAATGGTTTACCCTATATCTGCTCTCACTACTCCTATTCAACATAGCACTGGGAGGCTTAGCTAGAGCAATCAGGCAAGAAAAATAAAAGGCATCCAAATCAGAAAGGGAGAAGTAAAAATATCTCTGTTTGCAGATGTTATGATCTTATGTATTAAAACCCTAAGACTATACCAAAAAATTGTTAGAACTAATAAGCAAATTCAGTAAATTTGCAGTATACAAAATTAGCATACAAAGATCAGTTGTATTTCTTTTTTTTGTAATTAAATTTTTAAAATTTTAATTCCAGCATAGTTAACATATAGTGTTTTATTAGTTTCAGGTGCATAATATAGTGATTCAACAATTCCATACATCACCCAGTGCTCATCATGACAAGTGCACTCCTTAGCCCCCATTCACCTAGTTCACCCATCCCTCCACCAACCTCCCCTCTGGT